>SJYV01007972.1:10799-56200 GCA_006410875.1 Neotragus pygmaeus | reverse complement strand
GGGGGGGGGGGGGGGGGGGGGGGGGGGGGGGGGGGGGGGGGGGGGGGGGGGAAATAACATGTATGGAAGGAAAGTTGTTGCATAAAGTAGATTCCAGACCCTGCAGAGAAATACTGAACTGGCTATCAAATGACATGGTGTGTGGCAGTGTGGATTAGCACTCTTTGAGGTCCCCAGATCTCAATCAGTTGGGATAAAGGGTGTCAAGTTAGCACCCGTTAGACCAAAGCAGAGTAAGATAGAGACAGTAGTTTCTTAGGGGTAAAGGAAGAGAATGTGTAAAAGTTCTCAGGTATAATTTTAATGGCAAAAAAGAGAGGGGAAAAAATATACCATGATATTTACCAGAATAATGATTTAAAATGCAAGCAACACATATTTGCCAATGTGCACATGTTTCTCACATGTGGAGAAACAGCAACATATCTGTTCAATAAAACATTCACAATATTAAATTATGGGGCTTCCCTGCTTTTAATTCAAAGAAATTATGTAAATCTGCTAGGGCTTCCATAATAAAAGGCCACAGAAGGGGTGGCTTAAACTACAGAAATTTATTTCTCACAGTTTTGGAGCCTAAAAGCCCAAGATCAAGGCTTTGGCAGATTTGGTTCTCCTCAGGCCTCACTCCTTGGTTGGTAGATGGCTGCCTTCCCACTGTGGCCTTACATGGCCTTTTCTCTGTGTGCAAGCCCCTGGGGTCTCTCCCTCTTCTCGTAAGAACACCAATTATAGTGCACTAAAGCCCTACCCTAACTGCTTCATTTTAACTTAGTCACATCTTTAAAGTCTTTATCTTCAAATAGGGTTACACATTGAGGTGCTGGATTTGAGATTTCAACACTGAATTCTGGGAGGGATAGGGGTGGGTGGGAAGGAGACACAGTTCAATGCATAATAGAAATGTTTAGGACAAAATATAAATTCCAGCTTTAAATTAAGATCCTCTTTTGTAGTTACCCAGGATACTAAATGGATTCATTTTAAACATGCATTCAGCAAATGTTTATTGAGCGTCTACTATTCAAAAGGCACGCCATCCAGGTTCTACGTTGGATATAAAATGAGTAACAGCAAACAATCCCTTGCTGTACAAATGTTTATAATCTATCTTAACTAGGGGACACCTATCCCAAACATGAGTAGTTCTGTGATCAGTCTAATGAGCCTGTGTCACATTCATCAAAGGCTTTCTCCAGGTCACAAATGCTGCTCAAATATTAGGAAGAAAGAAGAGCTTCTCCAACTAAATATTTTGTAGTTCATAAAGGAAACTCTTTGTGAACTACAAATGTAGTTTAATCTTTTAGGAAACTTTGCCCTATTTCATCATTTTGCCTAGAGCTGAACATTCAATCATTCATTCAAGTATTCTTTTTGTTGAACATTTATTGCATAACTACTATGTTCTAGGCACTGTACTTTTTAATGGCGCCAATGCCATACTGGAAAAGACTCTGATGCTGGGAGGGATTGGAGGCAGGAGGAGAAGGAGACGACCAAGGATGAGATGGCTGGATGGCATTACGGACTCGATGGACATGAGTCTGAGTGAACTCCAAGAGATGGTGATGAACAGGGAGGCCTGGTGTGCTGCAGTTCATGGGGTCGCAAAGAGTCGGACACGACTGAGTGACTGAACTGAACTGAAGTTAAATGCAAATACAGAGCAGTGTCACTGCACTAAAAACCCTCTGTGCTCTGCCTACTCATCCTTTTCTCCCCACAATCCCTGATGCTTTCCCCAGATCCCTTTCCTATCTCCATAGTTTTATCATTTTCCAAATGCCATACAACTGGAATCATATGGTTTCAGCATTTATAGATTACTCTCTTTAACTTAGTCATTGTCAGTGTGTTGGTCACTCAGTTGTGTCTGACTCTTTGCAACCTCCTCTGTCCATGGGATTCTCCAGGCAAGAATACTGGAATGGGTTGCCATGCCCTTTAACTTAATAGTATGCCTTTAAGTTTCCTCCGTGCCTTTCCATAGCTTAATAGATGATTTCATCACTGAATAATATTCCATTTTCTGGACGCACCATAGTGTCTTTATCTACTAAAGATAGTTTGTACTAGCTAACTACTAAAAACCATCTTGGTTGCTTCCAACTTTGGACAATTATTAATAAAGTTGCTATAAACATTTGTGTGCAGGTTTTTGTGAAGATGTAACCATTCAGCTTCCATGAATGAATACCAAGGAGCCGAAGTGATGAATCATACAATAAGAGTATATTCAATTTTGTAATATATTCAAATTATCTTCTAAAGTAGCTTACCATTTTATATTTCCATCAACAACATGGGAGTCCTGTGGTTCCACATCCTCACCAGTATGTAGTGTTTTGGATTTTGGCCATTCTAATAGGTGTACAAAAGTATCTTATTGCTGTTGTAATTTGTAATTCCCTAAAGACATATGATGTTGAACATAATTTTAATAGGCTTCTTCTCAATGTGCATATCTTCTTTGATGAAGTCTTTTCAGATATTTTCCCCTTTTTAAAATCATGTTGTTCATTATCTTATTGCTGAGTTTTAGTGGTCTTTATATATTTGTAGATAACAGTCCTTTAACAGCTATGTCTTTTCAAGTATTTTCCCCCAGTCTTTGGCTTATTTGTTTGACAGCATCTTTTTCAGCACAGAAATTTTTAATTTTTAATGAAGTGTAGCTTATCAATTATTTCTTTCATGAACTGTCTTTGGTGTGTGTGTNGACAGGGCTGAGCGACTGAACTGAAACAACTGAACTGAATAAAGTTGATGATGTGAGTACTCTTTTATTGTTGTTGTTCAGTCGCTCAGCCATGTTCAACTCTTTGTGACCCCATGGACTGTAGCACGCCAGGCTTCCCTGTCCTTCAGAGCTTGTTCAAACTTATGTCCATTGAATTGGTGATGCCATCAGACCATCTTATCCTATGAGCCATTGAGTTGGTGATGGCATCCAAGGATCTCATTACCCATAATCTCATCTTTTTGGTACAGGTCCTACAGAAAACTCTCATACTTGTGAACAAAAACATGTGTCTAAGAGTTTAATGCATTCATACTGTGAAATATTAAGCCACAGTTCAAATGAGTAACAAATCTACATGTATCAACATTGGTAAATCAAATTATGTAGATAAAACAAACAAGCTGCAAAAGGATGCATAAGAGATAAAATCATCTTCAAAAGGTTTAAAAACTTTTAAAGTAATATATGTGTTGGTTATAGTAGCAAAAACAGGCAGCAAAAGTAAAGTTTGAAAAATAAAGTATTTACATCTATAAATTCATGATAGTCATCCCTTTGAGGATAGAGAATGGAAGGGGATACATAGGCATCCTCAACCGCATTCATAAGATTTATTTCTTTAAAACACACATACACACACACACATACATCTGAAGTGCAATGTTAAGATTTGATAAAGTTGTATCGTGGGTCCATGGATTTTTATTATATTATTCTCTATACTTGTCTGCATGTTTGAAATATTTCATTATAAAATATATATTTTTAAATCACCCAAGCACAAGAACATTTCTCAGAGGAATCACCAAAGCAAGGAAAAATGAAACATCCCTCTCAACTTCCTTCCCCTAGAAGAAGCCATGAATTATGGAGCCAAGAATGCCTTGTATTTATGAAAGGGATCTTTCTAAAGGATACCTCACATTTATAAGTGAGTATCCATGTAAAGATCACTGCTTTTTCATTCTGAATTCCAGACAAGGATATCCCACATTGGATTCAGTACAAGCTCATGATCCCCAAAGTATTAAGGCTAGCTCTGCTTAACATTTTATTTCTTAGCAGAACACTTCAGGAATTCAGAGAGAGGATCACCCAGCTAGATCAGGGCGTTGCCCTGCCCCTGGAGCATAGGGGAGATAAGATAACTGCAGAAATGAATGATGGAATGAACTGAGCCCTCAGTGTGCTGTGGTGTTTATCACACTCGAGACCACAGCCATCAGAACATGTGTATGCATTTTTCCCTTAAAACATCTTTTGAGTGGTAGTTGTGTGAAACAATGATCTGTTGAATTTAATTCACAGATCAAAGAGGGAGGAAATTAACCAACACAGTAAATTGATTATTTCATGGGTGACATAACCAAGGCAATGATTTATCTTAATAAAGAGCAACTTCCCTCTAGTCCTTAACTGAATTCCAGCCAATGCAATAATACTCGGCTGTTAATGACTTTGATGTTGATGTGGAAAAGTGAATGACTGCATAATCACTGAAATGGGACCTCATCACAGTTGGAAACGTTTAAGCCAAATCATTTTGGACTGTGAAAAGAGCCCTGAGTGGTGGAGATTGGCTGGGTCCCAGCTCTTCAGTCTTAACTAAACAGGGCCTGAAAACTTTATCATGTTGCACTGCTCTGGGCTGGACCATAACTCTGACAGCTCACAGGGACTGGAGTTTAATGTATATGTCTGTGGCCTCACAGAGGAAGAAAGAATTCCAGGGCTTATAGCACCGATAATAAATACATGTCTATCAGCATTCAGCTGAAAGTGTAATTAGTTAAATCCGTCTTTGGGAGAGGGAATAGAAGAAAGGAAACAGAAGTCTGCTTAAAAAAAAATGGAACCAAAAGCTTATTTTTATACCCCATGTTACTAAATATGGCTTAAGAGCTTGCAAGACAGCATTAGTCATAGATGGCAGCCCCCTCCTCCTCCCCCCCTCCACACCCCATTTCTAAATAATAAAACGAACTAAAATTAGAGCTGCTTTCAGGTTTGGTCACTTGATTATTATTATTTGAGTTACAGCTGAGAAATCTATAAGGAAAGGAAGCACCCTTGGGAAACTAAGTGACTCCCTGATGCCCACATTTTTTACTTTCATATGAGGAAAAGGAAAACATCTTCCATCTCAGTCCAGTCACCATCAGCCAACCCAATAGATTTCCTCTTGTGCTAATCAGATCCTAGATAACATCAGCTTCCTAGAGTTAAATTATTACATCCATGTATTATAATGCCAGCCTCTAGCAAGCCCTCCAATACATCCTTTTTTTTCTTCCCTTGTCTCCACCCACCCACCCTCCTCAGCACCTCCCATTGTCCCCAGATACTCCTAAGCAGAAGTTCCAGGGAATCGTTCAAGAGAGCCAAGACCAGCCTCTAGCCAAAACTTGGTGACCCAGCTTTACAAGAAACACAGCTACAGGTAGAACTGGAAGAGTGCCAGGCACTTGCCTGTTTAAATACTACAGAGCCCCCAGGCTCAAGAAACTCAGGATGTCCCATTCTGATCATGTAAAAAGAAATTGAAAAAAAAAAATTCTTTGTTTAGAGGCAAGGATTGTTAAACTGCTCATCCAGGCCTGCAGCTGGGGTTGACTCAGAGTGCAGAGCTGGAAAATGCCCGGGTGGCAAGATTAGAAACTCATTTGTGTGGTTAGTGTGGCCTTGCCAGGAGCCTCCTCTTTTCCTCTCCTCTCTTAGTCTGAGCCTTGATCAGTTTATTACTTTAGAGGCACCCATTTTCTGCTGGGAAGTTGGTCTGGCCATGTCCCAACAGCTTTTCTCCAGGGCATTAATGACCCTGGAAGTTTCTTCCCTGTTCATCCATTTACTTATGTGAGATCATCTGAGAAATTTTCAATAGTCTGTACCTTTTTCTTTTTTTTTTTTAATTTTACCCTCCCCAAACTGTTCTCCCTCATGCACACACAATTCTTTTGTTTCATCCCCTCTCCTCAAGTTCGATCTGAAGCCAAGTGCTTTTAATTTTTAGCTTCATTTTGCAAGCCTGGACTTTCAAGAATATATGTTATGAAAGCAGGGAAAGAAAAGACTTTCTTGTCATCAAAACCATAATAATTATGTGTCAAAGATAATTACTGCTTGGTGTGTAATACATCTAATACCAAATGACAGAAAAAGTAGTCTACCGGCAGACAAGGGTAACTGCCGGCTGGCTGAAATCTGATATAAAATTAACCACTAGGCTCAAGCTCTCTGCCCACTGGAATTTTACCAGATAAAGGCCAACTCCACCCCAAAAAATAAGTTCACAGCAATGACTATTTGTACTTATTGCTGTATTTTTAAAAGTGCATATATTTACATATGTAATAAATACTAGCTGAGTGTCTCATAAAGATCAGACTACATTCAAGTGCCTGAGACACTATTTGAGGAGTAAAATTATTATTAAAATAGCTAAGGAGACAAGCAAACTCTGGGCAATAAGAGTAAAAGCCTTCAGAGATATACTAGTAGTTCTGCTCCATAATACTGATTTTGAATCTGAATTTTATCTGGGAAACCAAAGCTTTAAAAGCAAAGCAATTAAGATGTTTAGAAAATGCACACCACCACCACTGGAACATAGAGGGGTGAAGAGAAGTCTGGAGATGTTTCTCACATAAACGTGATATTGTCTGAGAAATTTCCCTACATTAAGCTGGGAGTGATGCAGAGTAAGAGTTAACCATTAAGAGCGGCAAACACAGTAATGCTCCAATGTTCCTTCTGGACAACTCTGTAGCTGATGATGAGGCCCAGCTTCTTTTGGCACCATGATCCCTCTGCCCCAATTCACCATGAACAAAATCAGCTGTGCTGGGCAGAGCTGGCTTGAGTCCAGCAAAGGCACATGTTAGTTGCCAGTAGGCAGGGCTACACAGTTTATGCATCATTTGGAGTGCATCTGAACCTAACCCACTTCATCAGCAGCAAAAACTGTCTCTGTGATAGCATGAGAGGCCAGAGTTGGATAAAGAACTGAGTGCTTAGAAACTCTTCCCTGATTAACTGAGACCAGTCATCAGCTTGCAGACCACCATCACTCTGCTTACTCATGCTATCAATGGGCTTGGGTCCAGTTCGTAGACAGAGGCACAAGTGCGGAAGTTTTTAGAGAACTTCAGTGACTCTCTGAGGTCCCAAGGTGACTGATGTCCACCTATCCTTTCTGTCAAAACTAGACCTGAATCCAGCATGACATCATCTCCTGACGTTAAATACATATAAATGAATAAATATAAATGAATCCTCAGGGGCCTATCAAGTTCATACTCATCTCCATCAAAAATCCTGCAACTGCTTTATTGGAACAGATCATGATTTTGATTTAGTGCTAAACTGCTCCTGTACCATTTGGCTGTTCTGCATCAACTACACAGGAATCCCTCATTAACTTTGGGGGTTACATTCTTCGAAAGTACTGAGGTTGGCAAAGCTACATTTGGCAAGACCAAGAATCAGGAAATAATTAAAAAGGTATTAAGGACATATATCTAATAACAATGCATAAAACTTCTAGAAGGCCTCTGATTTCAGAACCTAGAATAATTAGCATTAGACATCTTCTCCAGTTGGTAATCATTAATTTGTTTAGGAAATATTGCTTCATCATCATGACTGGCTGAGACAGAACCTCTTGCAAATTTTTTGCAACTCAAACTGTACCAGCTCAAAAAAAAATTTTTTTTTAACTATTTCTTACTGGATTAAAATTCAGTGCCCTTTGCACCTAGATCCTTCTTTTTTGTTTTTTCACCCTCTGAGAATTTCTACCTCTGAGAATATTCCTTGGAAGGACTGATGCTGAAGCTGAAACTCCAATATTTTGGCCACTTGATGCAAAGAACTGACTCATTTGAAAAGATCCTAATGCTGGGAAAGATTGAAGGCAGGAGGAGAAGGGGACGACAGAGGATGAGATAGTTGGATGGCATCACCGACTCAATGGACATGAGTTTGAGTAAACTCCTAGAGTTGGTGATGAACAGGGAGGACTGGCATGCTGCAGTCCATGGGGTTGCAAAGAGAAGGACACAACTGGGCAGCTGAACTCAACTGAACTGAACTTCTGAGAAAGTCTGAGATAATTGCCTATCCTTTTACTAATTATTAGCTTGTTTAAGTGTACATATTTCTCCTTTATTTGAGAGGCTAGAACATGAAGAATTTCCCTCTACACCATGTTATAGACCCTAGCATACAGAGGTGGTTTGACAGAGGTGAACTGATTTGAGTTATACATAAAGAAACATATTTTTTCTAAAATATATTTGCTCTGCAAGAACAAAACTGTGCTGATCTCAAATCAAGAGCTAGTGAAGGGTTACAAATTTACCTTCCCTTCTCACCTCTAAGATTTTGATATGGAAGCTAAAGCTGTTTTCCAACCCGGCTGCTCACAGGAGAAATTAGGGATAGTAAAAACTGAACTGCTGAGACATGAAAAGAATGACACAATGTGTTCTCAAGAAATAAGGTAAGCAGTCATACTGTGGCTTCCATGTTAATGTTTCATAATTTTTCACAAAATATTCAAAAGTGTATTTCTACTATAGTTTTCTCAATACAATACTGTCTTGAGCCCACATGGTTTTTCTGAAGACTATTGTATGAAATGGAATAAAATCTTTTAATGCCTGACCTAAAGATATTATTTCCAGCTAAAGAAAAAGTAAAATAGCATTTTAAATATATATATATATATATATATATATATATATATATATATAAACGTNGAAGCCTGGAGAATTTTGAGCATTACTTTGCTAGCATGTGAGATGAGTGCAATTGTGCAGTAGTTTGAGCGTTCTTTGGCATTTGCTTTCTTTGGGATTGGAATGAAAACTGACCTTTTCCAGTCCTGTGGCCACTTCTGAGTTTTCCAGATTTGCTGGCATATTGAGTACAGCACTTTCAGTTTCACAGCAATTTATATATACCACACAATTTTTGCATAAAATTTCAAGGATGATTACTTAGAGGGTAGATCACTTAAAGCCCATCTATGGATTCTCTCAGGACCCCAGACTCAAAGTTAGAAACTTCTGGTTGGAATGAATTTCAAGTTTCCTTCCATCCCTTTAGAAATGCTTGTCCTCGAGAAGAAATATTTTTTTACGTGTCAGGAAAGATAGAAGGCAACTAATTTTGATCAGTGTATCAATGAGGCACCCCTGATTCCATGACAGCTCTCAGTAACAGAGATCGACAGGTTCCCCCGGACCATAAGGTCTGAGACAGCCCGTTTGCTTCAAAAGAGTGCTCGAAATGCCAGACTTATGCTTCTGTTCCCATTCCTCTCAGTGTTTTTGACATATGAGGCAGTTTTCTGTGTTCATTAGTATCATAAGCTTTGCCCAGCTCTGCAAGCCAAGATCTATAATATCTTGCCTCTCTGAATTTGAGTTTTTAACTGTCATAAGATTATTTTCTTTATGCTGCATGGAAGTTGCATCCTAGCAAAGAACTGACTTTAAATTACCCCATCAACTTGCGAAAATGAAGATGCACTTTCTATAGGATTCGGGCGGAGAGGGTTTCCTATTCATGGTTCAACTCTTTATGGAAATGTCAGTCATAAAATGTGTACTGGATATTTATTTTTTCATCAGGGTCACCGAAGTGTGTTTGAATTACAGTCTTCCTCTTCTCTCTCCCATTAAGATATTGACAGGTTCAGAGTTGCTGGGCTTGAAATTTTAAGAATAACTAGCTTATAACATTTCACTTTCTGCTCTAGGGCAGGGTGAGTTGCTTATAAATCAGGCTGCAAATGTGATGAATTGGATGTCTCCAACTCAATTAGCTTAATGTGGGTAGGAGGGTTTCCAGGTTTCGCAGCCTGTGTTTTACTAATCCTCTGAGCTGACTGTTATATAAAATGTGGCTGTGTAAGAATGCCTGAGCCTCAGAGAAGCATGGTTGTTATTTTTCATTTCAGCATCTCATGTCATCCTGTATTTCACAGCCTTGATTTGGATCTGAAGCCACTGAGTGATGGTTCTTAACATGGTTTATATTGTTGTGTGTCTTGCCTGGTTATCTTTCTGCTTTGTGACCGAGTTAAGAAAGTAGCCTAATAGAATTGCTGCTGTCACTGGGTGATTTAATTGGGGGAAAAAATCTCAGCAATTTAAGGAAAACTGCAGAAGCTGGAGCTGTTCCTCTGTCAAATAAATGATCAGATGAGATGAGCCCCAGCAAAGCAGATGCTGACAGTTTCAAGAGCTTTCAACATACTCATCATGCTTTGGTAGTAAAATTTGCTGAAGGAATTGATTACAGAGCTTGTTTGCTTGTTGTTTTCCTAAGGAGACTGTATTGAGGCCATGAATGTTTATTTTTTAAAAAATATTAGATTTCAAAATATATTATGCCCAGGAATATTGTTTAATATCTTCTCTATGCTGCCTGTGTGTTAGCATTCATTACCTTAGTTATCCTCTGTGTTTAATTTTCTTCCGCCCTCTTCTCTTTTACCACCCCCCATTCATTCTTGCTCATTAATTGTTAAGGACCAAAACTTTGACATGATACCCACATGGTCAGTCCAAGCTCTTCCATAACTTGCTATAGGTGACCTTGGGAAAGTCACTGATTATCTAGGCTTTTGCTCTTTCATGTATTACATAATATTAATCTCTGAGTCAGAAGATCCCTGGAAAAGGAAATGGCAACCCATTCCAGTATTCTTGTTGGGAAAAATCCCAAAGACAGTGAAGCCTGATGGGCTACAGTTCATGGGGTCACCAAAATTTGGACATGACTGAGCACGGAGCGCGCNCTTGCCTTATAGTCATTTGGAGGCTTGTTCCTCTGAAGGAGCTTTCTAGTAGTCTTTGGAGGGCCTTTTCCCCTAAATGAATAGTGGCATGTAAGGAGTTAACCAACTTCCATTGGAGCTTTCCAGGCAGAAAAAGGAGTCCCTCCTTTGGGAACCACCCCATATGTTCTTCTTGAAAGCCCTCACGCTTTAAGTGTCTCACCTTCAGTGTATGAAGGAGTTTCTGGCAAATTAGTCTGTGGATCTAAGGTGGCAACCCCTATTAGGTCATTGTTCTGTAATGCTGCTCTCTTACCTTCCTGATCAGCCTCTTGGTTCCCTTGTGCCACTTCTGTGCTCCCTTTTTGGTGTCCTTTACAGTGCAGAGTGAAACCTCAGCGGGCAAATGGACTGCATCCAAGAGTCTAAGAATTTGATCACTATATTTGATTGGGCATCCTAGGGTGGTCAAGTGGCCTCTTTCTTTCCAAATAACTGCATGTGCATGTAGCATCAGAAAGGCATACTCAGAGTCAGGGTAAATGGCTACTCTTTTTCCTTTTCCCAACTCTAAAGCTCGAGTCAGGGCTTCAGCTAATTGGGCTGAAGTACCTGGTGGCAAAGGTTTAGCCACTACGGTCTAAATATTGAAGAGTACTACATATCCAGCTCCTTTTTCCATCCAAGACAAAGCTGCTTCCATCATTGTACCAGATTCCTTCAGGATTGGTCAGAGGATCTTCTGAAAACCCCTCTCAGGGTTTTGTCCGGTGGTCCAAGGTTTCTAGGTAAGAGTGAAAGAGGAGAGACCCCTCAGGGGTAGACAGGAGGGTGGCTGGGATAAGAACCTCACAAGGGGATGTAGCGGTTTTTCCATCAGTACTGCTTGATATCTGAGAATTCTTTGATCAGACATCCATAAATGGCCTCTCCCGTTTAAGAGTTGTTTCACTTGGTGGCTGGTAAAAATAGTTTGCCCCCAAAAGAGAGTTTAAAANCACACACACACACACACACACACACACACACACACACACACACACACAGCAGAATTTCCAGGCAGGGGCCGAACTGCATTTTTCTCATGCATCTCAGATGGTTTTTATCATTAGGGAAGTTTGGGAATCAGAATATGTAAATAGCCAATCATTGGTGACTGGCATCAGGAGAGACCACACACACCCTTCACTGGTTACTTAGGATTGAAAACTGTTGTTGATGGAAGTATTCATATAAGCACTGGGCTATTTAAGTCCTGACATCCTTGGCTATTAGCATACTAGTTGACACTTCAGTAGTTGTCAATCTAACTTATCTAATTAGCACTTAAGATTTCTTTGGAACATACTAGATACTGGCATCATTTCACATGCTGCAGGAAAGACAAAATGTATACAAATTCTGATATGATCTGAAGTAATTTTCAATAGTTCCCAAAGGAGGAATTTTTTCAATCCGGAGTCCATAGCAAAAGTATGGCAAGCATTCTAAAGATTGTGTTCATTTATTCATTTCATTTGATTATTCCTATATTAGATTGAAGAAAGAATGACATTATAGCTTAAAAAATGTTTTAATGACAAATTTAGGCAAAAAGACTGTTTTCACACTGTACATCAGGAAACTACAAGCTGGACATTATAATCCTCTTTTAATGCATTATGCTTTTCCTGGCACACCCATCAAGCCCATTTGATAGATATTGTTATTATTATTATTTTTAATCCAGAGAACATCTTCTGAGAAACAGACATATTTTTCTCCTTCTGGAGTACAGTATTTAGGCATAGAATCCTAAACTCAAGGGAAGATACTGTTCCATGTAAAAAGTTTTCCTGAGATCTTTAGTTTATTCTTCAAAGTTTTGCAAACTACCACATTTGATGAGAAATTTCTAAATGGATTTCTTGGCTGTTTCAGTCTTAGAGAATAGCAGACGAGGTCTAACCTTCTTTTATATTTCTATAGCTAATAATGTGAACATAAAATTTACACTTTAGTAATAATTCTATCAATGTTAATAAAATCCCTGTTATGTATAGTTACAGAGAATAAAAAAGTGAATAAAACATGTTGTCTTTCTAGAATGAGTGACTGCTGTCATAGTTCAGTTCAGTTCAGTCACTCAGCCGTGTCCGACTCTTTGCAACCCCATGAATCACAGCACGCCAGGCCTCCCTGTCCATCACCAAATCCCGGAGTTCACTCAAACTCACGTCCATCGAGTTGGTGATGCCATCCAGCCATCTCATCTTCTGTCTTCCCCTTCTCCTCCTGCCTCCAATCCCTCCCAGCATCAGGGTCTTTTCCAGTGAGTCAACTCTTCTCATGAGGTGGCCAAAGTATTGGCATTTCAGCTTCAGCATCAGTCCTTCCAAAGAACACTCAGGACTGATCTCCTTTAGGATGGACTGGTTGGANAAGTCGGCGATGCCATCCAGCAATCTCACCCTCTGTCATCCCCTTCTCCTCCTGCTTTCAATCTTTCCTAGCATCAGGGTCTTTTCAAATGAGTCAGCTCTTCACATCAGGTGGCCAAAGGATTAGAGTTTCAGCTTCAACATCAGTCCTTCCAATGAACACCCAGGACTGATCTCCTTTAGGATGGACTGGTTGGATCTCCTTGCAGTCCAAGGGACTCTCAAGAGTCTTCTCCAACACCACAGTTCAAAAGCATCAATTCTTCAGCGCTCAGCTTTTTTCACAGTCCAACTCTCACATCCACACGTGACCACTGGAAAAACCATAGCTTTGGCATGAATATTAAAAATCATTCCCAATAACAATCTTAATAATCTATAAGATAACAGAATTTGTGGTAAAGTTTAATATAGAAGGTAATGGCAAATATAGACTCTATAACTCCAAAATACATACAAATAAAGACAAATAGAAAAGCAGTGAAATGGCATTCACAGAATAAGTTTTGACTTTTTTTTTTATCATGTGGATTATTTAAAATCTTAAAAAATAACCATCAAGATTCTGTATTGTGTTGCAAAAGAAAGCTTCTCTAAGCTACATCTCTGTGAGCCTCTCTGTGAGGGTAGATTTCTTTCTGGTTCTCAAAATAATATTTAAAACTTATCTCAACCATACATTTATTTATAATCTGGTTTCCAATGCACCAAGGTATTAGATGTCAGTTCTCAATTTGCCAAGCATAAAGTATTGTTTCTATTGGAAAGCCATGGTATACTTTAATGTTCCAGCATACTCCACCTACATTGAATTTTGATCCCGGACAGGCTTTAGTGATTCATCATTCCTGGCATCCACTTCCTTGAGACATCTGATTGGATTGAAATGATGTAAAGAGAAAGGCAAAATATACAAACCAGGGAAATTCACCCAAAAATACAACTGGGTTTTTCTTATCCTTGCTGTTACTGAAGAAAAGTTTTGAAATGAAACATATTTATGTTTAGCCACACAAAAAATAAACAACCTTGGAAAATTGTTAAAGAAAAGCTACCAAACAAGGTACAAATAACAAATGGTTAAGACACTTGTTTTTACAAATCCAGCATCACAGCATACAGCAGATAGGCACAGATTCTCAAGACATGCTAACCATGATATTGCAATAGTAATGGCTCCTAGAATAAAAGGGGAAAATGATTATGGCTGGGGTGAATTGCTTTGTCTAGTACAATGAATGTGTGAGAAATATTTCTGGGTGGCCTTGAAATGTGACCTGGGCCATTCATTACTTGTGTGCCTTATTAATACTTTTCCTGTGACATAAACGTTAAAGTATCTGGTTTACCTGCATTTAACTATCTGATGAGTCACGGCAAACCCTAACAGCTTTCTGTATTTATTTTCTAGGAGTAAAGGTTGCAATGATTCCATCTAGTAGCTTTTGTTATTAGTTCTGCTACCCAGCTTATGAAATATGCAAATTCCCTAAAGGTCAAAAGAAGCTTTAAATGTTAACAAAATCCTCTGGATTTTGTGTAAGGAAGCTAGCACAGAGTATCTACTCACACACTCTCTTCCTCTTTGTTTGGAAGTGCTTTTGTTTAGAGTGATGTTAAATATCATCTAACCAGACAGTGACAGGAGCATTGATCTGCTTAACCTTGCAGTGAACTGAACATGGTTCATCCATTCCCACAACCAAAACCTGGGCCAAATGGGCGAACGGCTCTGACAGGGAAAAGTGGGAGCTTCCCTGATTAATAGCTAAGATGCAGAGTATTTGCAAAAGAAATTAGAAGAATGCATTATCTGGAGACATTTCCTGCCACCAAATCAGCCCCACTTAGGCCGCTGACTGAGAAATCCCAGAAGGCGTTCTCCTCTGAATGTGGCCTGCGTCAATGGCACATTTCTGAATTGTCAGGCTGAAAGCCATCAATAGTCATAAAGAGAAGGATGTGTCTTCATTGGGGGTGTGTTGATGGATCTGATCCAGAACATGAGAGGTGATTCCCGGGTTAGTTGGATGTTGGACATATTTGGGTCTGGTGACGGTGCTTCTGATTTTAAATCAAAACCATTCTCTTGCTTCATTCAGTACATTACATAATGTGAGTAGGGCTGTCTATATGCATAATTATCACCACTCATGAGAAACAGGCCCAAAAGAATTCTCTGACCTTGTGCTGATAAATTGTGCTGAAGGAACAAGGGGCTCAGAACTGCCAGTCTCAGTTACGGAATCTGAAAAATTAAGTTGGACTGAAGGGAAATCAAGCTTCTGCATGGCACATTTCTCAGTAGACTGATATGCTAATCTACTGAAGTCTGTTCCTCAGGACCTCAGTTCAAGCCCTACCTCTGCTTGCTGGTCAGCACATCATCCCCGGCACTACACAACATGCTTGTAATTTCCAACCTGACTGGAATTAGCTCCCGAGAAGAGCAGGGAGGGGAGGGGTTGAGGGGGAAGGAAGTTAGAAAGAAATGGTTCAAAAAGTACTCACTCTAAATCAGAAACATCTGGTAGAGTCATAAATGGTTTTAGGTAGACACAAGCGACAAGGGGGTCCACATAGAAGTATAAAGGAATGAAACCACCCCTTACTGAAAGCTACCAGGTAACCAAAACAAACGATATCAGCATACATTAGAGCAAACTTTTGAACCTGCTTGGTGGCTGACATTCTAGCATTTTGAATGTGGTTCCTATTATGAAGAACCACGTAATACTAAGGATCTCTGTGTGCCATTCTGAAAGCCTGAAATTCATGTCTTAAGTGCTTTATATTATTTGTTGCCCATTAATCTCATTGAAGACCCTTCTTATTATAATTCCTAAGGGGACTTTTCTAGAAGAAGCAAGAAAAAAAAAAAAAAAAAGGATGCTCCTCTCCCTCAGTTCTGATAAAACTGACACTCTGACTTATAGGATCTTTCTAAAGACATGAAAAATATGGGGTGTGAAAAGGAGCTTCTGCCTCTATGGTGTGTGTCAAGGCGTACTTTAGAAAGATCCTAACATTGGACATTCTAGAAGGAAATTATAAACTACTCAGCCCTACTTGTCTTCTCTGTGAAGCCCTCCCAAATCTGCCTTGAGAAACCAAATTTAAAATTTTTCATGAAAAAAAAGGCAGTGTGCGGTCTAAAGAAGTGTGGTCACCAGCAAAGAAATTCTTTAAGCATACTTTTAATAAATTCAGTCTCATCACACACAAAAAAAATAAAATTTAGAAAATTTGGCTAACATAGAACCAACCATGTCTTAGGTGTTTTTCCTAAAAGAAGAATACACTCAAATAATTAACCAAGTACCTCAAAAGCAATAGAAAGTTCAGGGGTAAAATACAAGACTTTGTCACAATTTACACTACTGAAACAATGTGGAGTTACTAGGGAGCAGAGAATAGGAAGTATAGAAAACACAAACCAACTTTCTTTTAATCCAACCCTGGAAGTCTGAATAAGGTGAGTATTGCTTTGCTGTAAAATATCTGGAGGAAGGGGAGGGGGATAGGAAGGGAGTAATGGTGAAATAAGGAATTTCTTTAAAAGCAAACATCAAATTGCAACCACATCAATCATTCCCTGATTTAAAAAAAAAATAATTGAGTGCTTTTCTCCACAGTTGGAAATTTCATTACTTCTGTATGCTCTCCTCTTTGTTTATAAGCTGACTAAGAACTCCTGGAAGTTTTGCTTTCATTTGGGAAGAGGGGTCAGATTTTTGATGGCCCCAAATGTACCCCAGGGATTCTGCCCCAAGACTGAAGTTTAACTTTATTTTTCCTTCTCTTCTTGGTTTTTTCTTGTGGGGGAACAATAAATATATCTTTCAAATATACCATTATAAAACAGGCTCCCTGCCATGCTACAGTATCCAAAGAGTCACTCACATTATGGGGTCCTAATGAAATACAGATCTTTTCAACTCACATCTAAAATGTCATTTTGCACCAGACTATTTTATTGCATATAATGCAGTGGTCAAGCAGGCAAATGAGTTATTACACTAAATTAAAAGACAGGAAAACATGAGAATGCTTTTTGCTTTGCAAAAAATTCGAAATTAATAATTGACTGTTGCCCTTGAAAATGCAAGTTTTCAGAAGGCATAGGGAAAGTCCAGAGATGAGCAAGAACAAAAATGATTAATGAAAATGGTACTAGTTTTTGTAGAAGAATAGATGAAAATTCTGGAATTAATTATCTCTGAAAAAATACAGTAAAGAAAGTACAACTTGGAAATGACTTTATAGCAAAACAAAGTTCTTCTTACAGAGTCTAGAATGGCGGCAGAGAATGAAAAATAAGTAGGATAATAAATGATACAGATGAACACCAGCTAAGTGTCTTTCTGGTACTATCAAAATATGTTCAGTAAAATTTTCAAGCTCCTAAAATCTTACTTTAAGATACAGGTGGAATATCAAGAGAACTAAAAGTAATTTTCCTTAACATCAAATGATCTGCTGGTATTACATTTTTATAAGAGTATTTAAGGTTGATTTTTGCTGTTTAGTTGCTAAGTCATGTCCAACTCTTTTCTTGTGATCCCATGGACTGCAGCCTGCCAGGTTCCTCTGTCCATGGGATTTCCTAGGCATGAATACTGGAGTGGGTTACCATTTTCTTCTCCAGGGGATTTTCCTGACCCAGGGATCAAACCCACATCTTCTGCACTAGTAGGCAGATTCTTTACCACTGAGCCACCCGGGAAGCCCATTTAAGGTTGAGGTTGGCCTTTAAAGTACTATTCTAGTACCCCATTATAACAATTCATAAATACATTGAGATAAAGCAAATAGACACTTTTCAGTTAATATAAAAGATATGTATGTCCTAAGTCAAATTCTGCTGTCAAGGAAACTATGTAATTAAATGCACTTTGAGTTGCATCTCACTAGATTATGTGGTTTGATAGCAGAGGTAACTTGAAAAGCAAAACAGTAACATCACCACTAAGGGATTTCTTGTTTACTTTTTCACTTTTGGGAATTTCACTGAAGATGTCAGTGTAGTGGAGGAGGAAAGGCAAATAACTTTAATTCTCTGCAAATAGCTTTAATTCTCCTCAATGATCTCACTCTGAACTCAAGTCCTCAGTTTTATTCTCTAGAACTTTGCTGTCATTTGCTTCCTGGAGTTGTTCTCCTTCCTGTCCTACTCTATGCAAAGCATGGAGTTCCTCTTCACCACAGCTATTGATGTGTTTTTAGCTATGAAGTGAAGTGAAGTCACTCAGTCGTGTCCAACTCTTTGGGACCCCATGGATTGTAGCCCACCAGGCTCCTCGGTCCATGGGATTTTCCAGGCATGAATACTGGAGTGGGTTGCCATTTCCTTCTCCAGGGGATCTTCCTTACCCAGGGATCAAACCCAAGTCTCCCACATTGCAGGCAGACACTTTACCGTCTGAGCTACCAGGGAAGCCCATTTTTAGCTATAGCTAAAATGTTGTTAAAGGTTTGCACAAAATGAAGAAGTACAGCATGGAGTAATAAGCCACAGTAGCAGGTTCTATCACTTGGCCTTAAACAACAGACCCTGAGACCTATACACCCATGGACCATCACATTAATCAAGAGAGTCAGCTGGGCAAGCACCAAAGGACATTTTCACAGAAATCAGGGAGGAAAGTGGAGGGCATCAGGGTCCAAGGACCTCTATTCCTTGAGAATGAGTCAGGCTACCTCATATACTCAGATCCCATTTTGGGAAAGAGGAGAAGGAAGTGAAAGATTGTACATTTACCCAAATGAGATTGAAATTACCAGATGAGACTAAATTTAGGCTTCTGCTCCACCATCCATTCCACTGTTTACCTAGCTGAGAGAGGAGAGGCAAATTGGTCAGTGAATAAAAAATAAAGGACCTGTATCTCTGTATCTCTCTCTCTCTCTCTCTCTCTCTCTCTCTATCCAATTAATATAAATATTTTTTCATATTTTTACCATTAATTATATGTAGAATTTTGTCCTCTTACTTCATTGTATTAACAATTTCTTTTTAAAAGCTTTCTTAAAACTGTGAAAATCCTTTGAGGTGAATGCTGCCCCTCCTCCTCCCAATAATGTTGAAGCAGGGCAGGTATCTGATTTCTCTTTCCTCTTCCTCTCTCTCTTCCTCTGTCCTTTCCTTTCTCCCTACCTTCTTTCTTTCCTTCCTTTTTTTTCGTCTGTCTCCCTCTTTATTTTTTCTCAAGCTAATTATTTTTCTTTTTACACAAGACAGTGTTATCATTAAGGCAGCATATTGGTATTTTCCAGTATGAATCAGCCTTGCAAAAAGGATTTGTGGCACAGCTAGCAAATATTTTAAATTCTTTGCTCATCATGAAGCAGATTTCCCAATTCATTATTTAGCATAGGTAAATACATTTTCTGTCTTTTTTACAGGTATTTCATAAGTGCTTATTTTTAATATACAAGGCATTTCCAAGACAGAAACCAAGGAGTAACCAAGGAGGTTCCTAAAAAGTTAATACATAAAATTTCTCTATTTCTATAACATTAACATACAACCTGTCGACTTCTAAAGGAATAAAGGGATACAATGACCCATTCCTATAAATTCTGATGTCAGAGAACCAGTGGGAAAGTCTAAAATGCACAAGTTGATTTTTGCTTGTATTTATAATTTTAAGAGACCACATTCGAACTTGAACACCATCAGAGTAATTCTGGCTGTCTTTACCTTCTCTCTCCACGTTACTGCTCCTGCACTTTCAGTGTTGCAGAGGCCTCAATGTTCCTTTTGCACTGTTTCATTAGGAAAGAGCTCACCTGCTCTTACTGCCTCTGGCACAATAAAACTTTTGTTTGCAAAATATTGGCAGCTCAGCTAGACAAAGCTAGCATTATGTTCCTTAAATATCAATGCTTTTTGAAGGAAATTAGCTTCTGGTTTTGTGGTATTTTTTTTCACAACTAACCTTGTATTTACATCGCACATTTCCCTGAATGACATAAAGTGATTTACAGGTGTTAACTGATTCATGCTAAAAAAGGAGTTGATGGAAGATGCAATAGCTTAGTCTCAATGTTAGAAATAAAGAGACAGGAAGATCATCACTTGCAGAAAAGTGGGAAAATAAAAATCTGCCAATTGAATCACACTTTGGCCTCATTCACTCGCTCACCAAGGAGAAGCACAGTGTGTAGAACATATCAGGAATCAACGATGTCAGCTAAGCCAGCTTTACCAGATCTCAGTTTCCTATCTTTAGAAAACATAGTGCTTGGTTATCGAGTTTGGAAGTCCATTAAACTCAAAAATGATCACTGCATTTACTCAGTTTTGCATGTGCATGTACACACACACACACACACACACACACACACACACATACACACACACACTTGTGTAATTTCATTAAGATGAAATTCTACCCTCAATTTTGTTTTAAAGAAAAAAAGTCATTTGGTCACATTAAGAATGGGTAAAAAACACACTGTTCATTGATTCCTGGAGAAAAATATTTCAAAAAGTCAAATACCTAAACTTTGCACAGGCCGCAGTTTCTTTCACATTTCTTTCTATTCCCCTCCTGCTCGCACAGAAGCATTAGCAGTATGTATTTCCTGCTAAAGTACTGATATAATCAACTAAATATTTCACAACTTTGGCAGTGAGTTGTGTTTCCATCGTTGAAATTCTGAACACTTATCATTTTAATATGTCCTCTCATATGCCCATTATTTATCAAGAAAATATGTGAAATTTGAGAATTTCAATGGCAGAATTTATTGTTTTTACTTTCTACTGCTTATGGCCCTTTATTTAGTTCCTGAATGGACCTGTGAGTGTGGTATGGTTATACAACCTACCCTATTTCCTCATCTCTTCTAGCCTTTCTCACTTGGTTCTACATGGAGTGAACTGACAACATGATACCCTGCTCTGCTGGTCAACTTTGACCACTTTCCTTTCCACTTTGCAACAAGGTGTTACCATTGAGAAGATTCTTGAGAGTCCCTTGGACTGCAAGGAGGTCAAGCCAGTCAATCCTAAAGGAAACTAACCCTGAATAATCACTGGAAGGACTGATGCTGAAGATGAAGCTCTAATAATTTGGCCACCTGATGTGAAGAGCCAACTCACTGGAAAATATCCTGACACTGGGAAAGATTGAAGGCAAAAGGAGAAGGGGACATCAGGGGATGAGATGTTTAGACAGCATCACTGACTCAATGGACATGAATTTGAGCAAACTCTGGAGATAGTGCAGGACAGAGGAGCCTGGTGAGCTGCAGTCCATGGGGTGGCAAATAATCAGACAAAACTTAGCTACTGAACAACAACTACCATTGAGAGATGAAAGATGCAAGTAATGACAGAACATTTTTAAAAGTTTTTCTCTTTATCAGAAGACTGAGAAACCTGCTGGACTATTACCCTTCCTGGGGCCATATTAAAAATGATGAAAATGTGTTGCAGTTGGTACAGATGTCAAATTTTTCCAAAGGCACAGAATTAATTCTGTACTTCCCACACACTTGAACAGACTGTTTTTATTAGCATGAACTATTTTGTTGTATGCCCAAGAATGTCTGGGGTATCATTTACAATCAAGAAGAAAACTAATCAGAATGATAGATCACATGGAAGTTGCTTTTAACCACAATATGGTAACTGGGACCTGAAATATTGGAAAAGTTATTTTTTAATTGTTTTGTTTTGGCTTTGGTTTTAATCTTTTCCATCTCAACAGCCTTGCATAATACCAAAATGAGATCACAATCTTGGTCAACTTGTGACTTAAGAAGAATACTGAGAGAATCTAAATATAGTGAAAAACAAACGACTGTCACTGATATCCAGGATAAAATATTTCAACCTTGTTTTTTAGAGGATGGGGTTATTTTACATATCCCAAATTAACCTCAACAGGAAAACTGCCTTATTTTGGGTAAATCAGGAAAACAGAATGAAATTTATGAATAGCAAGAATACGTAGTCATTCAAGACAATGGACTTTCTTTTTTGAGGAATTTTTAACATACATTTGAATCAATTAATGGGAAATAGAGGTAGAACAAAGCCTAGATTTGGGGATTCCTCTTTCCCAGGCAGATATATTCTTCCTGTTAGCAGGGTCAATGTGAAGAGAAAAAATAGCAGTGAGAAAATAATTCTTTTTTAAAGGATCATATGCATTATAATTTAATACTAAAAGATGATTTGTCAAATAGAAGTCCTTTAGTAATTTTTCTTTCCAGAATGATATAACTTTGAAAAATGAAGATTATTAAATACGGGAAGTAACCTAACTCACAATGAATTCATTCTCATCATTATGGATAATGATAATCACTCACAAAACATATCCTGATGTCCTTTGCATATTCATTCATTAACCAAGCTGGCAAATCATCACTTTAACACATGAGTTATCCATGATTATCAGACACATGGCTCTGTAAGTTATCCAGCTATGGATCCATATTTTATCTAAAGAATAGGACATTGGTTGAAATTTTTATATACTGATAATTTGGGGGGCAAAGCTTAAATCACCATCATAACTTCTAAGTACTTAATTCTAAATGACTCAGACAGAGTTTCTCATAATGTGTGTTATGCTTAAAAAATAAAAAGTACTTTTGGTTATTTATAAAGTTCAAAATTCTGAAGTTTGTGAAATACAGTTCTTACAGCAATGATTCATCCTCTAAGAAATAATATAAATAGGGTTATCTATTATTTTAAAAGTTAACATATTCTACTGGCAGGCATGTCTTCTTAAATAGCCTAAAGTTCTTTCCTATTATGTTAAACAACTATTATCCTCCAAATCTGAACTAGACAAACCAAGATACATTATTGAAAGTCTTGCCATGAGTCATTTGGCAATTATCTGGGAATAATTATCCTTGGAATCCTGACTCACAAATAATTCAGCCATTCAACCCACTTATTTTATGCAAAAGCTTAGTGTGAAATGGGAACCAAGGAAATAAAATAAACGTCTGTCTCCAATATTCAGAACATCTGCATGAGTAAAAATTATTCAAAAAGATACCATGAATTTTTAAAATGAAATGCAGCATGTAAAAATTAAGCACCTGGTCTTTTCCTTTATATTTCATTAAAAAATTCTAAATAGACTATCACCAGCTGTACATTTTACTACATTTTATATTATGGCAGGCAGTCAAAGCAACACTGCATTCTTTCTCATCTAAATTCCACATAAAATTAATTTTAAAAAGGGAAAAAAGCAGAGACGCCTTTTATCAGATGCGACAAAGAGTTAAGGATGCCACACAAACTGAGAAGAGACCACAAAAATGATTCAAAAACAAACTTGATTCCAAATAGAAAGCTTGAGATAAGTGATATTTTTTTATTTCTTGTTAATTCAGACTTCCTAAAACAAATGGGAAGTTGGATAAAAAATTTTATTTCGCTTTGGAGAGAGGATGTACATAATTTATAAGTGATAACTAAGGAAATGGAGAAAGTCATCTTACTGATTATTTTTTGTATGTAACCTGACGATTCATAAACCAACCAAGAATATATAGACAAGTTATAAGTCAGGAAGTGACCAATATCAATCACGTTTCCATATTTAAAAAAAAAAAACAAAGACTAATTAGGGAAAACATGCCTAAGACAAGCAAAATTTTTCTTAAATGGGCAGATCAAACAATATCACGGAGGTTCCAGTTGGAAATTCTAATCACTTTATATAAACTGATTATTCAGAGGATTTGAAAAGCTTGCTTCCTTGATTTAAAAATATTCATTCTGTTAAAAAGTAAAAGAAGCAAGCAGGGCCCACACCTTTAACTTCATCTGTAAAATGAAAAGTAGCACTGAAATGGCACCTCAATAAATGTTATTCCCTTCCCCATTCTGTCTCCATCTCACGTTAATGGAAAGTCACAGACCAGACAGACTATACACCAGATAGATAAGATCCTTTAGATAAGTGACATCTTGTGTCTACTGTTTGGCTTTTGGAAAATGTTGACTGCCTCTCACAACAACATCGTCTGTCATATAAGAAGAAATGAAAATAAGATCTTATTGTATTTTTCTCTTTTGAAAAGCAGTCTTTGAATTTTTAAGATAGAAGTGTCATGTTCTTGGATCATAAAGTTAACCTATTGTGTGAAAGCCATTGTTTCAATAAAGTTAACTTATTGTGGTAAAAGCCATTGTTTTAACCACAAAAAAATTATATAAAATTTCTAATCAAAAGACTTCAACATGATTTCAACTCATACTCATCTGAAACAAGTCAGACTCTTTCTACTAAATAACTCAACTATTGGTTAAAAGCTTTGAGACTTATGGTAAGTTAAAAGGTGGAGAAAAACTGTTGTTTTATTTTTAGAAATGCTATAGAAACACTAAACATTACTAAAGTGTACCATAAAATTCAAGTATACTGCATATGTTCATTTTAAGATCTATATGAATGCTGTTCATGAAAATAAATCAAACGTTCTATGATATTTGCTTTTTAAACCGAAATCCAGGGTGGAGAGAGATGGGAAATAAGAGCTTACTTCTTTGATACTCAGCTACGGCTGCTCTTATATTTGTAAAGGAAAGTAAAATTATGATGTTAATGTTGTAGACCTGATAACACACCTAAAAGAATATAACTCTACATTGTTTTCTGCTGTCTATGAAATCCTAAGAAAAGAATTCACCAGAATTATTGGTAGAAAAATTATAATAATAACTGGCAGTATTTTCATGGTTTCTTCTTCTTACAAAGCAGAAAAAGGATGAACCATGCAATGCCTTTATTTAATATCACACTACCTCACCTTAGCATATGGCTTCATAAGTATTGAAAAAATTGCAGATTTTGATTGGAATTTCACTTGAATTAGAATTTTCTCATGTGCTCGATCTTATTAAGTTTACTAACATTTAATCTTCACTTCAGTAATTGATCTTTCATTTTCTTTTTGTGTCGTTCTTGTTATGACTCTTTTCCAACTTTTACTATAATAATCCTGAAAAAAATTCCTAATATTTGGGTCTTTAAGAATAAACAGTTTTTATGAAAAACAAATCTAATGTTCATATTTTAATTTATACTGTAACTTCTCATTACCCTCCAAAGAAGGGTAAAAACATTTTCAGGGAAAAAAGCTATTTTAGTGACCTTTTGTCCCTCCCTAAGAGGAAGAAGTCTGACAGGTAGATATATGGAGAGTTTGTTATTGTAAATTCCAGATCTTGTGATTATCTCTGACTCAACTTCTGGGGTTTTATCTGGAATTCCTGTGAAGGGTCAACAAGTATATTACTGCCTGTCTTCACCTTCTTGTGACCCTAATTTTAAAACTACACCTTATACGATTCAGAAAGTAGATTATAGTGCTGCATCTCAGCAGACAGACTTTGAAATGGGATGCGTTTAAAAATATATAATTATCTCAAACAACTAGAAATGTACAACTTGTTAATATATTTATGTATATCTACTTTTGCTTATCTTTAATTGTAGAGTTTAAGGGAAAAAAAAATCTAGTAACTTTTTGACTCTAGTACTTTTTCAGAGCCAAATGTCCCATTGCACTATTTCTTCCTGGGGCAAAATTTTTTATACTAATTTTTAATTAAATGATTCCCAATACAGATAGATAGATATAGACGTATTTACATAGATATATCTTAACAGATAAACCATGGTGTATATTCATATCAAAATTTTGGAAAACAGACAAATGCAGATAAAGCAACAACTGACAATATATATTAACTTATCTACACATACTAGAAAACTGAAATGAGCAATTTCTGTGTAAATTTTAAGTATAAATTTAAATTCAGTGGTCTCAAGCCTACAGTTATTGCTCCAGAGACCTTCAGCACTGGTTAAGAAAAAGAGAACTATTACTATTATGGGATGGTAAAAATTGGTTTACTAAAAAGAACACATAAGAAAGGTAACAAATGATGGAAACAGATGTACAAGACGGGAAATTAAAGATGAATATATAGAAAATTTCCTGCAAAGGAGATACTGCAGTGTAATGCTTAGAGAACACAGTTTTGATGTTGTGTAACGAGTATTAGACCCCTTGCTAGTTGTGTGATGTTAGGCAGGACATTTAACCTCTCTAAGCCCATTTTTTTTCCATCAGTGAAAAAATACAAAACTATGTCTATAAGTCTGACATGAGGATTAAAAATTACACTTTTGGCACAATACCTAGCATATAAGCCTTTGTTGTTATAGAAATATCTACTGTAAATTTAAGATAATTTGGATGGATAAATAAACCCATCCAAATATTTTAGATGATCCAAAACATTATTTCTAAAATGTAAGGTTCCAATTAATCTCACATGCAGTTATGGGATAAAATTAAATTCTTAGTATTAGAAAAGGAAAAGAATTTCAATAAAGAATTAAGCTATGAATTTGGTTTATTGTCTGAAACAGAATAATACACGGAAATCATGAGCTATGGGTGCAACCGTCTTTTGTGTCATGCTTTATCCCATGACATTGTTAACAACTTACAACTAACAAAAAGTGGAGAACATTTGAATATTAAAAGCACAAAAAATATCCCTAAAAATAATGATTATGTGAGATGAAGAAATCTAGTTAATTCATATTTTCAACAGCAATTTTTTAGTTTCTTTTAATTTGAGAAAAATTTCTGACACCATAAACATTTTTCCCTGCAGTCATTTAAGGATAAACAAGACTTAGAAGTAAAAATATATGGGATCATTTCCACTTATTATCACATATAAAATGCGAGTGGGAGCCTTTCCTTTTGATTAAGTTTGGACGGTAAATTTTGTCAATTTATGTCTAAATTCCCAATCATGACTCTTATTCTTTCTTCACATGTACTTTTCCAGTCATTTTGGTTCAAATGGTTGTTAATACCCTTGCAGTCCAAAAAAGGTCAGTCAATATCATCAAACTGGGTTTGTATTTAGAAATAAGCACAGAGAGCTCATGGCAATGTGCATATCACACATGTGAACTTGTCATCTGGCCACTTCTGCCTGGTGTGAAATTAAATATCATTGACCTATTTTTGTAATGTCTCTTATTGTGTACCTAAGCTATTTTTATCTAAACATTATAATTTTATATGTTTATTTCATTTTCAAATATTTATAGCCAAATCTTTTGTAAATATTTTGCTGAAGTAACTTCACCATCTACTAGACAAAATAACAAGAACTGTTTTAAGGACATTTTAAGATCTCTGATTCTCTGTGTAGCAATGATAATTTAGGGTATTGTCCTATCAACAGAAAATAGAATCTTGATCATTTATTAATTAAGGTATATTTTCTATGACAAGTAGGGCCCAACTAAGCCCAGACAGAATCTGTGTTTTGCTTTTTCGGTTCCTGTTTGATTCATTAGTTCATTCATGTACCCCAGTGTTCCAATAAGACATTGCATATAGGCTCCAAAATATAAAGTAGATCATGATTTACACATTTCTTTTATGTTAACTGAACTTTATTATCAAACATTTGTAAAGAAACACATATTTAACATACATAGCTGGTTTAGATATCTGCTGCCAAAGTAAGCACCATGGCTAGTTTAAAGAGTAGTAATAAAATGTATACCTGTGTTTCCATTAATCAATTTATGTCACTGGAGCCTGGTATTTTCTAAAGCTTCTTATTTTTGTTATCTTTGCTTGCAGTTTTCCCCATCAGAGATAGACAATATATTTCGTATTCGTCATTTTCTCTTTTCACTATGGATTTTGCCACATATATCTGTATACTTCTACAGTCTTTTCTTTTGGCCCAAATTTGAACTTAGCATAAATGAAATTATATGGAAGAAACTTCTATGACATGATTTGACACTCAACATTAAGTTTTGAGATATGTTCATGCCTATCATTGTGCATCATTTCATCTTAATATGACTCCATTGTCAAAATATATCAAATTTCATTTATGTATTGCTGACAAATGTGTTGAGGGTTATGTTCTAGTCTGAGCCTCTTACTACTATACAAGAGAAATGTTAGCTGATCTACTGGTCATAGGGCACATTTTGAAACTTACTTTGAAAAGGCAAATTGTTTTCTATAATACATGAATTTATAATTCTCACAGCAGTGTGTGAGATTTCTCATTGTTCCTCATGTCTGAAAATATGTCATCTTATCATACTTTTAAATTTATACCTGGTAGCTATATCATTGGACCTTTAATATTTCCCCGAGAACTAATTAACTTAAGCCACTTTCCATACATTTATTAAAATTTGTGTTCCTCTTCTAAGAAATAGCTGTTCATAACTTTTCACATTTTTTTCATGGGATTGTTGGTTTCTATTTCCTTTTGAGTTATGGGAATATATATGCTGTATATATATACACATATATATGTATGCTAATCCATTTTTTTAATCTTTTTAAATGAGTTCTTAATTTTAATGTGAACAAAACTATCAACTTTTCAACATTATGCTTTTGAGGTTTTTTTTTTTTTTAGTATTAAATAGTATTCTCTACCTCAAGGGCATACAAATATTTTCTATGATTGATGTTAAAGGTTTGAAGAGCTGTTTTTCAAAGTCTCTGTCCATCTAGAATTAACTTCTATGGATGCTATGAACTTCTCTTATTTTAAATGAAGGTCCCTCAATTTAATGAGCCATTTTTTCCCAATGCCAACTCTTGCCATAATAAATGTTAATATATACAAGAGATTATTTCTGTGCACTGATTCATCAATCTAGTTTTTTATCTCTACACAAATGCCAAACTGTCTTACTGCAGGTTCATTTTTGTCTTAGTATGTCCTAGAGCTTAGGTTTAACAAACCAGATACATTGCTCAGAGATAGAAGGCAAAATGTTGTTACCCTTTTTATCTCTAGAGATATGTGTAACTTATAATTTACTTCATCCTCTTTTCAATACATTTGTTCTGTATTGAATGTGACTGATATATCTTTCTCTGTATCTTTTACTTTGAACCTTTCTTTATTTTCATATTTTACTTGTGTCTCTTATTTAGAACATATATATAGCCAGATTTTCTTTGTATTTCCATCTTGAGATTATTTTACTGACAAATTCAGTCTACTTACATTTGTTGTGATGAAATGTAAATTTTACATAAAATACTTGGAATTATTTCTATCAACTTTTCTCTATGTTTCTTATTACTTTTTTCTCTACTAGCTTCATAACCCAGTCTTTAACTCCTATTCATTTAGTGGTTATCTTAGATATTTATGTAACTTAAAAGGTTCTAAGTTTAATAGTACCATTGACTTGAATAATGAAGTGAAGTGAAGTTGCTCAGTCGTGTCCGATTCTTTGGGCCCATGGACTAACAGACTCCTCCACTCATGGGATTTTCCAGGCAAGAATACTGGAGAAAGTTGCCATTTCCTTCTCCAGGAGATCTTCCCAACCCAGGGATTGAATCCGGGTCTCCTGCATTGTAGGCAGATGCTTTACCATCTGAGCCACCAGGGAAGTCCTGGTTCTAAGTTTAATAGTATCATTGACTTGAATAATCAGTTCAGTTCAGTCGCTCAGTAGTGTCTGACTCTCCGCGACCCCATGAATTGCAGCACGCCAGGCCTCCCTGTTCATCACATCTCTCGGAGTTCACTCAGACTCATGTCCATCGAGTCCATGATGCCNGAAAAGTAACCTCTCAAGGGAGAAAAATATTTAGGCCACTTCATCGACACTCCATGGCAGAATTCAGTGGATATATCCACAGTTGTTTCGGGAAAAGAAATTCAGCCTTTTCACAGGGAACTGCTTAATACTATGTGGCAGCCTGGATGGGAGAGGGGTCTTTTAGGGGAGAATGGATACACATATATGTGTGGCTGAGGCCCTTCACTGTTCACGTGAAACTACCACAACATTGTTAATTGGCTATACCCCAATACAAAATAAAAAGTTTAAAGTTAAAAAAGAAAAGAAATTCAGCCTTCTGGTTTTTACTTAAACTCATCAGGAACACTCCAGCTTTGTATCACCTGTCTCCCCTGGCTGCAACTCTCTCCCCTGATGGCCTCATGGCTCCCTCCAGGATTGGCACAAGTCTTTGTTCATAAGCTGCCTTCCCAGAGCTGCTCTCACTGATGATCCCAGGTAGAAATTATAACACTGCTCCGTGCCCCTCTCTCCACCCCAGTACTCCTTATACCCTTTCTGTTCTCTTTTCTTCTGCAGAACTCTGATCTCCCTCTAACGTCTTCAGAATATACTTGCTTATTTACTTTGTTTATTGTCCAGGAGCATATGAACCCCACAGAGAGAAATTTTTGTCTGAAATGCTTTCTCCCAAAGCATCCTAACACCTAGGATAGTGCATGGCATGTGATAGACACTCAGTGAATATCTGCTGAGCAGATGAAAGGAAATCAATGGACAGGTAGGTGATCAGCAAGCAGTGTGTTAGCTCAGGTCTTCCTTTTCAGCCTCCTGCAGGTGTCTGCAGAACATCAATGCCCTTACCTCACCACCCCAATGTCACCTACCTCAGAAGACAGGTGTGACGCAGGACACCTTCCTGCAGCCCCTGTGGCAACTGCTCAGCTGGCCAGACCCATGCTGTTTACTAGGCACTGACCCAGGCAGAGGCTGAGCTGGGGGCAGATGACATCCAACTTGGAACAAGAACCTTCATTTCTGGGTAGAAAAAAAGAGTAAAGGATGTGGGCAGAGGTGAAGCAGGGAGATGAACTTCACAGCATGATCTCCTGCTGCCCCTCACCTGGATTCACAAACAGAACTGCCTATTTGAGTGGATTTCAGAGGAACAAGAAGATCACCCGCAAACTTCTCTCCTCTGGTCTCTCCAGCTTTGAGATTATTGGACCTCAGTTTGGGTACCAGTTATAACTTTTCCTAACTTTGTGACCTGGGGCCAGAAATCTCCCAGGGCCCCCATGTCTTCATGTGTCAGATGAGATCAGCGCTGACCACATCAGGGTTGTTGTGGAAGCACTGGAGGCAGCAGGCATACATTCCTTCTCCCTGAGAAGTCAAAGTCCTTTGCAATAATAATAATAAGTAACAACAGAATCATGAAGATCATGGTGTCTGGTCCCATCGCTTCACGGCAAGTAGATGGGGAAACAGTGGAAACAGTGACTGGCTATTTTTTGGGACTCCAAAATCACTGCAGATGGTGACTGCAACCTTGAAGTTAAAAGATGCTTATTCCTTGCAAGGAAAGTTATGACCAACCTAGACAGCATGTTAAAAAGCAGAGACATTGCTTTGCCAACAAAGGTCCATCTAGTCAAAGCTATGGTTTTTCCAGTAGTCNAGGTTTGATTCCTGGGTTGGGAAGATCCCCCGGAGAAAGGAATAGCTACCCACTCCAGTATTCTGGCCTGGAGAATGCCATGGACTGTATAGTCCATGGAGTTGCAAAGAGTTCAACACAACTGAGCAACTTTCACTTTCAATATTTTATACTTAATTTTTGCTTTTTTGTGGAGCCACATAGGTAATACAGCTTTTCAAGGATGGGAAAGAATTGTCATGGATTCTCACAGGAGACTTTCTCCATTCACCCAGAGCTAAAGTATCCTCATAATGTCCCTCTACAGAGCAGGTTTACATTGACATGACTTATTTTTCATTATTTGCTTTTCCTTATTGTTAACGTAGCTTACCCACTGAACATCCACCTTTGCAAAAATATCAGATAATATCTCCCAATTTTTATAAACCCATCATTTTGTCTCTCACCTCTGAGAAGTGGGACACAGCAAGCCAATGTTTCTCAAATTACCTGAGATGAAGAACCAGGTTTTTTGGTTTTGTTCTTTAATTTCCAATCCTTCAAAAATCAATCATCTAATAAAACACATTTAAAATATTGAAGCAATGTCAAATTATATAAGTTTTTAAACACAAAATCTCTTTCAAAGATATTCTACACAATGAAATTTTTAAGTTCCTTGTGCCTCACAAGGCCAAAAATGGAAGTTCTACATTTCTTCCTCTATTCTTGAAGGATTAACTTATATGAAGAGAAAGTAGACGTGTTAGTCACCTAATTCATGTCCATCTCTTTGAGACTCCATGGCCTGGAGCCTGTCAGCCAGGCTCCTCTGTCCATGGAATTCTCCAGGGAAGAATACTGGAGTCGGTAGCCATTCTGTTCTCCAGGGGATCTTTCTCACCCAGCGAACAAACCTGGGTCTTCTGCATTGCAGGCAGATTCTTTACCATCTAAGCTACCAGGGAACTATTTACATTCTAAGTTAACCTTAGAAATTACCTCTTTTCTAAAAAATATTGTGCTGCTGACATCCAAACCTAAACTCATTTCTATATTATTTTCATAATAAAACAACTAGTAATTCTACATTTTAGTGTTTATAAAGATTAATACTTTATTTATCAATACACATGATAGAGATGAAGCTTTTACCTTCAAGACAATACTTCCAATGTGATTATTATATCAAAGTACTATATATTTACATATACACATAGAATCAGGTTTATAAATTTAACTGTACTGAAACTATCCCTAAAATGTCTTAAATTTAAATTTTAATATTTCACATACTATTTGCTGTCAATATTGTTTTCTACTTAATAATTAAGTGGAAGGGGACAGATGTGACAAACACATACTAAGATTTGAGTATTCTAACTTAGACACAGTCAATAACTGTTATATACAAAGTATGATCCCAGTACCACACATGAGAATTTACTATATCAGGCATGGTGCTACAAAATTTCCTCCTGACTTTGTGCTTCACTGAAGTAATTAAAGAGTTATTATGTCATGACTGCTGATAAAAGGGCAGAAATTCAATAGAAAAATAAACCTTTGAAACATGCTATCTGTCAGCTAATACTGAACCTGTATAATGAAATGTTAAAGATTTTTAAGGTTATTGCTAATAATGGAAGAAAGTAAAACAAGCTGTATTTACAGCTTTTAAATATAAGATAGGAAAATAAATCTGATTTGAAAGAGTGATTTGCAAACCTATTTCCATCTTATGAACCTTCTCAAAAACTTGTAGACATATTTGTGTTTGTTATGCATTTGTGCTCTGGTTATTTTGAAATTATATAATTATTTCCCAACACAAGGATGAAAACAAGAAACATTGAGACCTTATCCAAATGAACTCATCATGGCTAATGTGGGTGGAGGCAGTGTACATTTTTCCGGCTAAATTTTACATTTAACCTAATGTTCTCAAAATCATTTGTAAAAATGACTGAAAAAAATTACTTGCTAATGTTCTCCTTCCATCATCCCTTCATGTGTCATCAACTACAATTTTTCATTAGACTAGATCAATAAATACATTTCTACCAAAATATGTGTTTGTTTTTATCACATTCCCATACCATTATAACAGAATTTCAATGCATTTTAGTAAATAAATAAATCAGAATGAAAATTCATCAGTACTTAAAAATGCAGATCTTTTTTAATCTACTAAATGATCATGATGTTATGAATATACAATTCTATAATATCTATTGAAATAAAATACATAGATGAACAATAATGCCATAAGCACCTGCACATTCATCCAACAAGACATGGAAAACAGCATTTTCAAGAAAGCTGATACTCTGTAAAAATCTTAGAATAATTAATAAAGATACCTCAGCTCATTTTGCTTAAATATTCTGATAATTGTACATGTTCCATTCAAAAGCAGATGTTTGTCTATTCATTCATACAGATTTCTAATAGAATATATCCAGTAAAATAGGCTTAGTATATCTATCAATATTTTCTCACAAAATTTCATTTAACAATTGAATGTATAAATGCAATGCTTTAACTCTATATATATTTATGAAAGAAGAATTCTTCACTGATATTTTGCATTATGAAATATTCAAGAATTATATAGGCTAAAATAGTAACATTTCAAAGACTGTAAGTTGAGGTAATAACTAAAAATATTATATTCAAGAATTATTAGGTACCATAGTTAAGAACCCCCTACCCAGTTATTTTATGCTAAAATTTTTTTGTGCATATTAATCCAGAATAGAACCAGTAGAAAATATCTAATAATAGTTATTTGTACTCATTATACACAAATGGATTAAAATTGTTCTGAAGGTTATCTCTGAGATTGAGCTGTACCTAAATTCTAAAAAAGAAACTTTTAGAAAATTGTGAGAGGCATTTAATACTAACAAAAATAGGTAAATTATTAAAGTTGACTTTATCACTTTCAAAAAATTTTGGAATGTGCATTTAAATAAAGCAGTTATTTATTGGATGCTTTCTATGTGTTCAGCAATTTAAATTCTATAATGTTTAAGTACATCTTACTTCACCAAAATGTAACCAAAATTGTATCTCCCCACTGGAAAAATATCCTGAGTAACATTCCTCAAAAGAGAATTATAGAATATAATGAAATATTATCTTTTCCAAGTGTGAATTAAGTACTTTATATAGCTAACATGACATGAGTTTTCTCTGTATAAAGCATTGCATTTAGCAATTTGTATTCATAATTGAAGCTCAATTTCAAGAAAATTTCCTCTCTTTAAAAAAAGAAATAATAATAAACACCTGTTGATGAGAAAAAATTGCCTAAAAATAATTAGGCATGTTTTCATAGCAATTATGGCTCGGCTCTAGGTAGCAAAATCTTCTTCATACTACTGAAATCTCTTATTTTCTTACTATCTTCCAATGTCACCACATATTATAGGGTCCAGAAAAATTAAACTCAGGACATTTTTGCATTCTGCATCCAAGCATACACTAGCAAAGCAGCGATTTGACCTTTGAGAGAGGACAATTCCTGTGCACATATTTCATGCCTGTCTGCCTTCCACATACTTAGCAAGATGATGATTGCTCCCAGCTATGTTGATATACTTCTATCCACTCGACTGGCTGTGGATAGGAGGCAAAAGATCTATCTGTTAAGAGGTGATCTTCTTTGTACATGTCTCACCTAATCAGAGTAGGATATTGGTAAGCATAAGCAGGTCTGCTACTATATCTAGTCCCACTACAATCTGCATTGCTTTCATTTGCCTTATACAAAAAAGGTCACTGCAAATTCCATTGTGAAATGGCCCAAGGAATGAGTTCCTTCGACAAGTTACCTGTGGCAATGGACAACAGGAAACCCCTTCTGAGAAATATATTGCGTGTCTTTATAGATATTTGAACTATAATTTTGGTTTACTTTTGCTCAAGAAAAGGAATATTTTCCCCTACATACTAGATTAAACTATATAAAACTGCCAACATGCAAACATTGCAGTCCATAAAAATGCTGATTTCTTATGGTACAACACAATACCTCCTAAAATATAATGTAGAATTTAGGCAAATTTTTCATCTCTATTTTTCTTTCAGATTTATATTATTGAAAACGGGAATTTCTCTCTAGAGGCCTACATCTCAGCCTGAATTTCCAGAAATGTTAAAAAATGATCAATGTAGCAGAACTTTTACATTTTCTGTCAATACTAGTGGTTTTCCAAGGTGCAAAGCAAGATTCACTCAGGTAAGGAGAATTTTGTGGTACACCGATAAATATAGGCACTACTAGAAAACTCACAGCTAGCATCTTGACCTGCATGCTTTAATGAGTAATACTTCATAAAAAAGTTAAGCTTAAGTCTTAAAAAGTGAGTCATTGAAAAAAATTAAGTAAACAAATGTACTTACACAGATGACAAAAATGTTCAATGCATTGTCCTATACAACTATAACTTTCCATATGTTACCACATATTATAACCCTGATAGTCTCAAATTTCTCCAGAAATGACAGAAGAACTTATATCTGAACGTACCATATAAATTGGTCTCTGTTTTTGTTCATTACAAATAGACTAATATAAGCAATTTTATATGGTTTGACCTTAGTATAGCTCTTCCACCACACGGCATTCAATGACTAAAAAGTATTAAGTAAAAATTAAATTTGATAGAATGACTATTTTAACACAACAACTTTGAGAATATTAATATGAATACAAAATATATCAACAAGTTTAAGAAAACTTACTGTAAACATATGCCAACAAAATCATAAGGATAGAAGTCAACATGTTTAACTCATTTGTAAATATTACAGTTGCATGGGTTCCTTTTTACAATGCTCATCCCTGATAGCAACACAAAAGTAAACACATCCCTCCTAAGAACTCATATCTTTGTTGGTCTACATCCATACTGGATCCATATCAAGGATAAATTAATTTCTCCATTTACTCTGAAGATGTGGAATCTAACAAATGAAAGGGGAAAAAAAAACCCCACAAACCCAGAGAGTCTTTATGTCTTTCTCACTAGAAAATATAGAAGCAAACATTTGAAAACCAATAAACAATTTAAGAGGACTAGATCAAGCACATTTACCCCCCAAATTTTCCTCTCTACACATTGAGCACATAATAATGTAATGATGTAAAATATTTACTATGGTAAATTAACTTCAAAAATTAGCTTTGTAACAAATATCATATGATATCACTTGTATGTGGAGTCTTAAAAAAATGGTACAATTAGACTTATTTACAAAACAGAAAAAGAATCACAGATGTAGAAAACAAAATTACGGTCATCAAAGCAGGGAAGGGAGGGGAGGGATAAACTGGAAGATTGGGACTGACATATACACACTACTATAAGATAGATAACTAATAAGGACCTACTGCTTCCCTCATAGCTCAGTTGGTAAAGAATCAGCCTGAGATGCAGGAGACCCCAGTTCAGTTCCTGGGTGGGGAAGATCCACTGGAGAAGGGATATGCTACCCACTCCAGTATTCTTGGGCTTCCTTTGTAGCTCAACTGATAAAGAATCCACCTGCAATGAAGGAGACCTGGGTTCGATCTCTGGGTTGGGAAGATCCCCTGGCGAAGGAAAGGCTATCCAGTCCAGTNAAAAATACTGTATATTAATGCATATACAAGGAATTTAGAAAGATGATACCAACAATCCTACATGCAGGGCAGCAAAGGAGACACAGATGTAAAGAACAGTCTTTTGGACTCAGTAGAAGGAGAGGGTGGGATGATTTGAGAGAATAGCATTGAAACATATACTTCACCATATGTAAAATAGATGACCAGTGGGAGTTTGAAGTATGATGAAGGGTACCCAAAGCCAGTGCTCTGTGACAACCTGGAGGGATAAGGTGGGGATGAGGTGGGGAGGGAGGTCGGGGGAGAGTTCAGGATGGAGGGGACACATGTATGCCTATGGCCGATTCATACTGAAGCATGGCAAAACCATCACAATATTATAATTATTCTCCATTTCAAGTAAATAAACAAATTTTTAAAAACTTGCTGCTTTCCTTTTCTAATATCTCATGTGCTGTTGAGTGTTAGGTGTCATCTCAATATTGTTCTAATTCACACTTTTCTGATAACTCATTGATACCAAGCATTTCTTCAAATGTATGTTAATTTTTTGAGTTTTCTTGCCTGTGAAATCGTGTATACCTTTTGTGCATTTTACTACGGATTTTGTCTTTTTCTTTCAGATTTCCTGTTTTCCATTCCAGGCATTAATTCCTTGGGGGTTTTAGTTGTTTCAAACATCTTTGCCCGATATGTGAACTTTGTTTATTGAATCCTTTATTCAGCAGGACTCCTTCATTTTGCTATCGTCACATTTCTCTCTCCCTATTATCTTTCTTTTTTAACTTTCTGCTTATTTTCCAATTCTATTTGAAAAATTACTTTTGTTGATCCCTAGGTCACAGAGATAGACCCCAACATCTTATTCTTTGTTTTGTGGCTTGACCTTCACATTTAAATCTTTAATTTGTTTGGTGTCCACCTATGGGTATAATATAAGGTAGGAATCCAGCTTTAGTTTTTTTGCTTTTAATGAGCTAATTTTTGGAACACCTGCTGTCTGTCCTTTCCTTGTGGTGCCTTATTTATCATACATCATATATTTTAATACAATCACTGCTTCCATGTTTCATTAGTAAATTTTATTCATTTACGGTTATATTCTAGAGAATGAAATGGCAACCCCACTTTACTATTCTTGCCTGGAAAATTATATGGACAGAGGAGCCTGGTGAGTTACAGTCAAGGGGGTTGCAAGAGTCAGACATGACTTAGTGACTAAACAACAACTGTTACATTAGAATGTTTTCCCACATTTCATAGTTTTAATCATTCTATATGTTTTAATTTTTATTTTCCTTTCTTCATTCTATTAGCAAGTACAAAATTTCTTCCAGCCTTAAAATCAGACATGCACATACTATTCCTCTGTTCATACCTCATTGCCGGTTTCTGGATTAGATGCTAAGTCGTGTCTGACTCTTGCAACTCCGTGGACTGTAGCCCACCAGGCTCCTCTGTCCATGGGATTCCCCAGGCAAGAATACTGGATTGGGTTCCCATTTCCTTCTCCATTATACACCATTGGTATTATGTTTACCTGACTTTAATAATTTTTTTAATGCATCTATATCTTACCTCCCCCCTTAAAGTGGAAAGTGGAGTCACTCAGTTGTGTCCGACTCTTTGTGATGCCATGGACTGTAGCCTACCAGGCTCCTCCATCTGTGGGGTTCTCCAGGCAAGAATACTTGAGTGGGTGGCCATTTCCTTCAATTTTCAGTCTCCTCCTTCATCCTCATTCTAAAATGGTAAGTCTAGGTTTTAAATTCTGCATTGTTTAGGTATTATCTGTGTGTGTTTCATTTATTTTACTTTAAAAAAAAAAAGATAAAACTAGTACTCAGCAAGATATTCACTGACACTCTTACTTTTCATTTATTGCTACCTCCTATATTTATTTCTCATTATTATTAGGAGTACACGCTCTCTAGTACATTCACAAAGATGTCTTTGTGTGATACATTTTCTAATTCCTGTATGCATGAGAATATTATATCTTTATATTTAAATGAGAGTTTGCATACTTTTTAAAATCCAGTTTTCAAGTTATTTGATTTCAGTATTTTTTTTTCATGATTTTTTTAACTTTATTTTACTTTACAATACTCTATTGGCTTTGCCATACATCGACATGAATCCCCCACAGGTGTACACGAGCTCCCAATCCTGAATCCCCCTGCGGGCTTCTTTGCCTTTATATCCTTTTATTCATCTTTTTTTTTTCTATTTGTTGCCACTGAAGGCCTAATGAACCCATAGAAACACAGGAGGAAATAAAGAATGAGGAAGGAATGGGGAGGGCTTTCCTTGTGGCTCATGAGAGCACATGGGGCGAAAGGAATACAGACTTCAGAGTTACAGAGACATGGATTTGATTTCAACATGACAGAGCATTACCTGGAGAGAATAAAAAAAAAATCCACAAACCGGGGCAGTGAACAGGGTTTATTAACTCAAGAGAAATAAATCCCCCAGTTTTTCAATATGTTATGATAATCCATGAACTTCCTCACTATATTCATGAGTAGTATTCAAGAATCCACTTGAATTTCAGGAGCTGATAGTCAGATCCAGGTGTTTCACATGACTTATTATACCTAGGGATTTTGTGGTAAGAAACTGAAAAAATGTACATACAAAAATTGAGGAAGGTTTCTCCATAAGTTCATTAATTACCTAGTTAATATGAATTTTGATGCTTTGCTGCACAGTACATAAATGGTGATACCAGATTTTCAATGAATACCGTACTTTTATCGTTATAAGATGCTATGCATTTGATTCAATGTGGTCAGATATTATTATACTACTTCCTGATTGTTGTCTTGCATTCACCTCTTACATCTTTGCTTATCCTTTACCTTTCAGCCTTTCTCAGTCACTTTGATACAGATATGTCTTTTATACATCTAATATATCAGGAAACATGGAATCCATGAATACTATGATGAACACACTAAACCCACGCCTGCCTTCACTGACCTAATGTTCCCCAGGAACAGCAGACATGAAGGCAGGTATCTCATATCCAGAAAATAGCACAGTGCCTGGCACATAAGAAGACAGGAATAAATATATATATATAGATGAAATGAGCTTATTTTAAAAAACAAAATAATTACTAAGGAATTGAACTGTTTGTCCACACAAAAACCTGCACATGGATATTTATGGCAACTTTATTTTTAACTGCCAAAACTTGGAAGCAACCAAAACATCCTTCAGAAGGTAGGTAGGTAAATAAACTGTGGTAGACTCAGACAATAGAATATTATTCAGCATTAAACAGAAATGCCTCTTAATAAATCTGTATGCATGTCAGGAAGCAACAGTTAAAACTGGACATGGAACAACAGACTGGTTCCAAATAGGAAAAGGAGTACGTCAAGGCTGTATATTGTCACCCTACTTATTTAACTTATATGCAGAGTATATCATGAGAAACGCTGGGCTGGAGGAAGCACAAGCTGGAATCAAGATTTCTGGGAGAAATATCAATAACCTCAGATAATGCAGATGATACCACCCTTATGGCAGAAAGTAAAGAGGAACTAAAGAGCCTCTTGATGAAAGAGAGAGTGAAAATGTTGGCTTAAAGCTCAATATTCAGAAAACGAAGATCATGGCATCTGTTCCCATCACTTCACGGCTAGTAGATGGGGAAACAGTGGAAACAGTGTCAGACTTTATTTTTGGAGCCTCCAAAATCACTGCAGATGGTGACTGCAGCCATGAAATTAAAAGATGCTTACTCCTTGGAAGGAAAGTTATGACCAACCTAGAGAGCATATTGAAAAGCAGAGACATTACTTTGCCAACAAAGGTCCGTCTAGTCAAGCCTGTGGTTTTTCCAGTAGTCATGTATGGATGTGAGAGTTGGACTATAAAGAAAGCTGAGCACCGACGAATTGATGCTTTTGAAGTGTGGNGGACTGATGTTGCAGCTGAAACTCCAATCCTTTGGCCACCTGATGCGAAGGGCTGATTCATTGGAAAAGACCCTGATGCTGGGGGAGAAGGAGATGACAGAGGATGAGATGGTTGGATGACATCACTGACTCAAGGGACATGGGTTTGGGTGGACTCTGGGAGTTGGTGATGGATAGGGAGGCCTGGTGTGCTGCAGTTCATGGGGTCATAAAGAGTTGGACATGACTGAGCGACTGAACTGAAACAGAAATGTGCCATCAAGCCATGCAAAAACATCAAGGAAACTTAAACGCACATTGTTAAGTGAAAAGTCAATCTGAAAAGCCTACAGAGTGCATAATTCCAACTATTTGACATCCAGGAAATGACAAAACCAAGGAGACAGTAAAAAGATTTGTGATTGCAGGGAGGTGGAAGGATCAACTGGCACAGCACAGAGGACTTTCAGGGCAATGTGAACACTCTGTATACGACACTATACTGGTGGATACGTCTCATAGATACTTCCCCATCAAATTTAGGACACCAAGAGTCAACCACAGATAAACTACAAACTTTGGAGGATACCGATGCATCACTGTACCACTGTGGTGCTGGATGTTCATGGTAGGTAGGTTATGAACGTGTGTGGACAGGGGTATATAAGCACTGTCTGCACCTTCTCCTCAGTTTTGTTTTGAACCCAAAACTGCTCTAAAAAATGTAAAGTCTTGATTTTAAAAGAGGATTACTTAATCAAAATCCTACTAGACTCCTTGAAGGAGAATTACACAGAGCTAAAGAAACATTTTAAAGAGAGACCTAATCTAGGGACCAGACATCTTCCCTAAGTGACCCTTTAGCTCAAGGATGCCACACAATAAAGCATTCTATAAGAAGGAACAGAATTTTTTCTGTTTTCATTTAGCTATATTTTCTAATTTTGTATAGAGAGTAACATTTACAAAGCAAGTATATACATAAAGTGGAACAAGTGCTATAAATAAAATTTCTATCTCCTATAAGGCCCTATGGAAAATAAAACAAGGTAAGGGCAGGAAATCAAGAAAGGCTCCCCCAAAGTACCATTTAATGGATTGTTTATGTAAATATAAAATGAATAAATAGAGCTTTATGAATAAATTAGATCTTTTCATCATTCTTAAAATGAGATTTCCATTTTCAGAGTTGCTATGAAAATTAAAGAATAGTTAAATTAAGCTGCTTTAAATCTCGTTTCAAATGAGGCAATAAATAATCACATAAAAAACATGTAAAGCTCCTAATACAATGCCTACTATACAGTAGACATTGAAAAATTGTTGTTGTTGTTGTTGTAAGTAGATGAGTAAAAATGCAGTTTCTTGTGTAGAATGCCATAATACATATGGGATTATAAGGTTCTACTGAGGATTAAGTTAAATCAGAAAATGTGCATAAAGCATATAAAACTATTTGGAATTTCATAGGTATCAGAATTATCATGTTTCACAGATAAAAATACATAAATAATTGTTAGGTATATATATAGATGGGCTTCCCAGGGGGCGCTAGTGGTAAAGAACCCTCCTGCCAATGCGAGAGACCATAAGAAATGGAGGTTCAATCCCTGGGTCAGTAAGATGCCATGAAGGAGCATGGCAACCCACTCCAGTATTCTTGCCTGGAGAATCCCATGGACAGAGGAGGCTGGCTGGCTACAGTCCATAGAGTCGCAAAGAGTCGGACGCAACTGAAGTGACTCAGCATGAGCATGACGACATGCATATAGATAGTCATAGATAGAGGGAGCATAAAGAAATTAAATGTGCTGGAAAAATAAGTCAGCATGTTCTTGGAACTGTAAGGCATTTCTGGCAAAGTTTCTAGAAGAAACCAGGATCCACTGAAATGAGAAGAAATTGAATGAGGAAAGAAGGCCTGTAGTGCTCACAGCAAGGACTCTCCAGGGGACAGGATGCTGCCACTTGAACAGAGCCTCAGAGCTTCTTACCACCCCAAAATTGAAAACCAAGAGATCTCAAAATTCTGAAATCCAGCCAGATTTAACAGAAATAAAGTAATATTCAGTTACCTATCATTTTACTTCTGGACTGGGAGAGATCTTAAGTCCATGAAGAAGGGCAAAACTGCCTACTTTATACAACTGCAAATTCAGAACAGGTCTCCAATCACAGTTCATAGAAGGAGTTCTGGGTATCTTGTATTAGACATTTTACACTAGAAAAATAAGGCAACATATCCATACTTTTTGAGGTTAACCATTAATATCAAGACATAGAGTGTTTTTACACCTCAAAAATCATGACTTTGAAAGCTTACAGTTAAAGGTAAAGTATAAAAGACACTAAAGAGAAGAGAAATTAAACAATAGTTAAGCTGCTGGCCTGAATGTCTTCTTATTATTTCTTATTAAGGTAAAGAGACTAGAGAAAACATAATGGATAATCTATAATGGAAGCCCCTTGATAGATTTACTGATGGGTGGGGAAAGGGTGAGCCTAGAAAAAAGGAAGAAATGGCCTGTCACAATAGAAGAGGTGGTGAGCATCTCAGCTAAACGTTCCTGTAATCATTTCTTATTGAGAAGTTAAATCAGATGGGTTTCCAGAAGTTAGCAATACCCTCAAATGCACAAACATCACAGAATTACAAATAAAAATATGTGTAGGAGTGTCTATTTTTATTGCAATGTCTCTATGGGAGAATGCCAGAGATAAAGTGAAACTGGTTGGATACCATAAGCCTCTTAAAATGATCGCTTAGGGTTTGCTGCACACATACACTGTGGAAATAAAATGCTTCTTGGATTTTATTGGTTCAATCTATCCAGGATCATAAGTATGTAATCAGGTATGTTTCAGGATATTACATTTTAAAATAGTATTCTTATTTTATTTGCCTAATCTCTTATTGCCCTTCAAATCAGTTATTTGTGCACTTGACTTGAGCAATATATAATCCTGTGTTTTCTTGGATTCTATAATCAGTATAACAAAGGAAACAATTTGGCACCATCAACTAAATATTAACTGAATATTTTAGAGTTCTTCTCACTATTATACAGATTATCTCACACAGTCCTGCCCTGGAGGTAGCATATATTCTAAAAGCAGGAACATATCCAAATTTAAAATAAGTTCTATTAGAATAGACTGCTAAGGCAATTATCAAGATGATTCAGGATAAATTTTACTTTCACCCAAGTCTCAACATTATGTTCAGATGTAAAGACATTCTTAACCTAAATTAGTTATCCAAACACCAGAAATGTGATAAAAAGTGAAACAGAAAAGTGAAAAAAAGTACATGCATACATTTGAGGATGTAAAAAGTGTTGCTTGAATGTGATTACAGGATGCAGTTACAGAGAAAATTGTCATAAATCTCCAATGCTTGCTTATGTTGCATTTTATGGTATTATTATTTCCATTTTCCCAGTACAAAGTTTCACATGTGGAACAATCATTTGAGGGGTGCCTTTATGCTAGGGCCTGAAATCTGGACATTTGATATAACCAAAAAAAAAAAAAGATAAAATATAGTTTTCATCCTTGACAAATATATTAGTGAGAAGTTACATACAGCTCCTCATGACAGAGGTGTACCTAAAGTGGGTGAGCAGCCAAGGATCACATGGCTAAAGGATTACATCTGAAGTCATTAGGTTCTCAGGCTTCTTGGATATTTCCCCTTCACTGTCTTTTATCCTCAAGGTCACAGTCTAGCTGATAGAGCTCTAGCAATAAGAAATGGGTGAAAAGGCCACACAACTTTCCCTTTAAGGAAGTTTCCTCTCTGTCTCATATAGTAACTGCAGTTTCCATCTCATGGATAAAACTTAGAAACATGGCCATGATTTTTGTTTTCTGATGTTGAGCCTTAAGCCAACTTTTTCACTCTCCTCTTTCACTTTCATCAAGAAGCTCTTTAGTTCTTCTTCACTTGCTGCCATAAGGATGGTGTCATCTGCATATCTGAGGTTATTGATATTTCTCTGGCAATCTTGATTCCCGCTTGTGCTTCATCCAGAATGCCATTTCTCATGATGTACTCTACATACAAGTTAAATAAGCAGGGTGATGATATACAGCCTTGATGTACTCCTTTCCCAATCTGGAACCATTCCATTGTTCCATGCCCAGTTCTAACTGTTGTTTCTTGACCTGCAGGAGACAGATAAGACGGTTGTGTATTCCCATCTCTTTAAGAATGTTTCACAGTTTGTTGTGATCCACACAATCAAAGGCTTTAGCATAGTCAATGAAGCAGAAGTAGTTGTACTTCTGGAATTCTCTTGCTTTCTCTATGATCCAACGGATGTTGTCAATTTGATCTCTGGTTCCTTGCCTTTTCTAAATTCAGCTTGAATATCTGCAGATTCTCAGCTCATGTACTGTTGAAGCCTAACTTGGAGAATTTTGAGCATTACTTTGCTAGCATATGAAATGAGTGCAGTTTTTCAGTACTTTAAACAATCTTTGGAGAACATGAGAGTACATAATTAGAAACGCTGGGCGGGAAGAAGCACAAGCTGGAATCAAGATTGCCGGGAGAAAAACCAGTAACCTCAGATATGCAGATGACACCACCCTTATGGCAGAAAGTGAAGAGTAACTAAAAAGCCTCTTGATGAAAGTGAAAGTGGAGAGTGAAAAAGTTGGCTTAAAGCTCAAC
>SJYV01007972.1:0-10786 GCA_006410875.1 Neotragus pygmaeus | reverse complement strand
GATCAAGGAAAAAATAGTACTTACTAAGAAATTCATAAATTATTATACCAGACATATAATTCCCTTATTCTCCTTGAAATATTAATGTCTTATGTCAACTTAGAGCTTAAATGAGGCTTTGGAGAGCCCTAAGTATTACTCTGGTCACATATCTTCAAAACATTTACCCCTAAATTTTATTAAATCTAGCAAGTATATGAAATATATTCAGGTTATGTAAATTGAAAGAAAAGCTCCCTGCAAACAAAAGTCCAGGCCCAGATGACTTCAGTGGGGAGTTCTATCAAACACACAAAGGAGAACGTATATTGACCCTTCTCAAAGTATTCCAAAAATTGAGGGAGCACTCTCAAGGTCATGCTGTGAAGTCACCATTACCCTGATACCAAAACCAGACAAAGACATTGCCATGAAAGAGAAGTACAGTCCAATATATTCGATAAATACAGATGTAAAAATCCTCAACAAAATATTAGTAACAAAATTCAGCAACACACAAACAGAGACATACACCTTTATGAAATTGGATACACCCCAGGATAATAAGGATGTTTCAAAAAAAATACACAAATCAATCAATGTGATACACCACGTCAACAAAAGAAAAGACAAAAATCATGTGATCACCTCAATAGATGCATAAAAAGCATTTGGCAAAAATTCAACATCCATTCATGATAAACTTTAATACCAAAATAGGTATAGAGGAACATATCTCAGAATAATAAAAGGTGTTTATAACAAACCCATGTCAACATAACACTCAATGGTGAAAAGCTGAAAGCCTTCCTGCTAAAATCCTGCTAAAATAAGACAAGGATGCCCACCACTTTTGCCACCTTAATTAAACATGTATTTAAAGTCCTAGCCCCAGTAATCATAAAAGAAAAAGAAATAAAAGGTATCCAAATTGGAAAGGAAGAGGTCAAACTGTCATTATATGCAGATGACATGATATTGTATATAGAAAACTCTATTAAGACTCCACACAAAAACTACTAAAACTGATAAATGAATTTAGCAAGGTATGAAGATATGAGAAAACATACAGAAACTTGTATTTCTTTACACTAGTAGTGAAATGTCAGAAAGGGAAAGTAAAAAAACAACCTTAACAAAATAACATCAAAAATAAAATACTTAGGAATAAAGTTGATCAAGGAAGTGAAAGACTTACATACTGAGAACTATAAAACATTGGTAAAGGAAATTGAAGATAATTTCAAAGAATTGGAAAGATATCCCATGCGCTTGAATTGGAAGAATTAATACTGTTAAAATGGTCATACTACCCAAAGCAATCTACAGATTTAATGCAATCCCTATCAAATTACTCATAACAATTTTCAAAAAACTAGAACAAATAATTCTAAAATTTATATGGAACCAGAAAAATCCAGAATTGCCAAAGTAATCCTGAGGAGAAAGAACAAAGCAGGAAGCAAAACTTTTCAGGCTTCAGACAATATTACAAAGCTACAATAATCAAGACAATATAATATTGGCACAGAAACAGACATATGGGTCAACACAACAGAATAGAGAGCCCAGAAATAAATCCACACACCTGTGCTCATTAAACTTTGACAAAGCAGGCAAGACTACAGTGGGGAAAAAGTTTTCAGAAAATGGTGTTGGGAAAGCTGGACAATTGCATGTAAACCAATGAAGTTAGAACACATCCTCATAACATACACAAAAGTAAACTTAAAATAGCTTAAAGACAAATGTAAGACATGACACCATAAAACTCCTAGAAGAGAACATAGGCAAAACATTCTAACATTCATAGCAATGTTTTCTTAGGTCAATCTCCAAGGCAATAGAAATAAAAGCAAAAATAAATAAATAGTATCTAACCAAACGTATATGCTTTGCATATCAAATAAAACCATAAACAAAATGAAAAGAGAACCTATACACTGGATGCAACCCAAAAGGCTTAATTGCCAATATATACCAAGAGCTCACACAACTCAGTAACAAACAATAATCAAAAAATGGGCAGATTGGGTCAAAAATACAATGGGGTACCACCTCACACCAGTCAGAATTGCTATCTTCAAAAAAAAAATGTACACATAATAAAGCTGGAGAGGATGTAGAGAAAAAGGAACTATCCTACTCTGTTAGTGGGAATGTAAATTGGTGCAGTTGCTATAGAAGACACTTTGGAGGTTCCTTAAAAAACTGAAAATAGAGCTATCATATGCTTCAGCAACCCCACTCCTAGGAATATATCTGGAGAAAACAATAATTTGGAAATATACATGCACCCTAGTGTTCATTGCAGCACTATTTGTCAATAGCCAAGACACAGAAGCAACCTAAATGTCCACTGACAGATGAATGGATAAAAAAGATGTGATAGATACATACATGGAATATTACTCATTCATAAAAAAGAATGAAATAATGTCATTAGCAGCAAAATGGATGGACCTAGAGATTACCATACTAAGCGAAGTAAGTCAGGGAAATACAAATATCATATGATATCACTTACATGAAGAATCTAAAAAATGATGATACAAATGGCTTCATTTACAAAACAGAAATAGACTCACAGACACAGAAAGTTGTGGTTACCAAAGAGGAAATGGGGGAGGGATAAATTAAGAATTTGAGATTAGTAGATACAAGCTACTATACATAAAGTAGATAAACACGGACCTACTATATAGCACAGGAAACTGTATTCAATATTTTGTAATAAACTGTAATAGAAAAGAACATGACTAAGAATATACCCATATATGGGTATATAACTGAATCACTTTGCTGTATACCTGAAACTAACTAACACACTGTAATTCAACAATAGTTCAATTTTTTTTAAACAGTAAAATATAGTCAGATTAAAAAACCTGTTTGGTGAGACCAAGGTAAGATACCAAAAGCAAGAATTAAAGGAATAACTACTTTTCTCTACTAACAATATTTCTGATACAAAATGTATAAGGGTCCCCTCCTCCTTTATTAAACAATTCTGACACTAACTAAATAGAGTTAGCACAGACTCCAAAAGTTAAAGGGCTCAGATCACTAGATTTCCTGCACTTCATATTTGAAACACAAATCCCAGGTTATCACATGTGCTTCTGACTGAAGCTGATGTTCTCCTGAGCTCTTCCTTGGGTTTGATAATTTGCTAGAATGGCTCATAGAACTCAAGAAAGCATTGGACTTATTTACTGCTACTCTTTTATTACAAAGACTATAATTCAGGAGCAGCCAAATGGGAGAGAGACATAAGGACAAGGTATGTGGAAGGGAATGGATTGCCATGCCTTCTCTGGGCACAGCATCTTCTAGCATCTCAATGTGTTCACAAACCCAGAATCTCTCTGAACCTCTTCAGTAAGGGTGTTTATGGCCTCTTCATTATATAGACATAATTAATGGAAAAACGCAATGCTAGTTATTAACCCAACCTCCAGCCATTCTGCCTTCTCTGGAGGAGGGGTTGAAAGTTTCAGCCCTCTAACCACGTGGTTGGCTCGCCATCACAACTAGCATCATCCTTAGGAGTATTCCAAAAGTCACATCATTAACATAAACGCGGGTGTGGTTGAAAGGGGCTTGATATGAATAACCGAAGAGGCTCCTTTCAGTTTTAGGCTTCACAGGCTGTTTCAGGAGCCAGGGACTAAAACTAAATGTAAGGAGAGATTCCTATTGCTCTTATCACTTAGGAAATTACAAAGATTTTAGAAGCTTGGGCTGAGATTCTGGGGTAAAGACTAAAATATATATTTCTTATCATATTACAATATCACAGTAATGAAACACAAAGTTAAGTTGAGCCTTAAGAAATAAGCATTGTTCTGACTCAACTGAATTTTCACCTTTAGAAACAGGGAAATAAAAATTGAAAAATAGCAAAAATTAGCAGAAATATGATTTGGCCATAAAGAACAAGAATATGTAGAGTTTGACACATTGTGATTTAAAATACTTAAATTATTTGAAAGAACAGTCTATATTCATTTTTTTGTTGTTGTTTAAAATGACTTTTCTTAAATAAGGAAAAAAGAGAACTAAGCAATAGGTGCAATTCTAAGCATGTGTTTACATGTTAAAAGAGATTATCTCTGGAAATTCACAGGTAATGGGCTTTGTTTCCTTTTTGTTCATTTAGATTTTTCAAATTTTTGACAATAAATATATAAAACCTTCTACATGAGAAAAAAATTAGATTGAAATTGTTAAAAAAAAAAAAAATTCAACAGAGTAAATCTGTTAGGAGAAACACGCTGACTGAAACTGCCCACCCTGGCTAGGCCCCATAGTAACCATTTGTGTGAGTTATTTTACAAGAAGAAGTCCTGGTAAGGAATACAGTACTCACAAGCCACCACCAGCTGAAAAAATCTGGGAAAGGTTAAAGGAGACTCCATGTGTCCTACTACCTCCCAGAATCCTTCTCGCTGGCATCCTTGGCTGTGCAATGCACGTGCCACTAGAGAGGACCCTTAGTCAGATTAATTGGCCAAAGATAACCCAGAAACTAACTCTATCACCATAAAGTCTGAGACTGTGAGCCATATGAAAAAGCAGTCCTCCTGGGTCCCCGTACCCTCGCTCTCCACCTGGGCACCCCTTCACAATAAAGTCCCTTGCTTTGTCAGCACGTGTACCACCTCCAACAATTTGCTTCTAAGTGTTAGACAAGAGCCCCCTTTGGGGCCCTGGAAGGGGTTCCCTTCCTGAAACAAATTTGAAGATCTTATTGGTTTTATTGGGCAGGCAATTCATGAATTCGGCAGTATCTAGCCACTGCCAGGGCTCTCTGAGGGTTGTACAAAATGGAAGGTCTTACAGGAAGAAGGCTGGGGAAGGGAGCTCCTAGCAAAACAGGACATCTTTAAGGAGGGAACGGAATGCAAGAGTTTAGTTACACAGATTGCCTCTTCTTCCTCTGGGGGATTGAGAGGACCAATGGGACAGACTACCTTTTTCATACTTCACCAGAAAATTGCAGACTGTTCAACTGAGATTACATTTCTGGGAGAGGTTAAAACTGCACTTAGGTTAGGTGTTAAATCTAGGTTTGTTATCATGGGCTTTTAGCACAAGTGATGCTATTTCCCTTTTAAAAAGGAAAACCAACCATAATGTCCTATTTCAGTTTCTTATTATAAGTCTATATTACAGAAAGAATTTTGGATAGACTTAAAGGTAAGTTAGGCCATGTAGGTCAGAATTTCTTTTCAGAAAAGGCCCATGCATTTTGACAAAACATTAACATAATTAAAATTGCATGTATATTTTTAAATGAGTCAAAAATCTTGAGATAATTGGGATTCCTCATGAGAGAATCTTCATATCCTTTATTGCCTTGGCTCAGACAAATTGTTCACCAGCGTTGCTTTTCTGGACAATTTATTGACAGTTCAAGATGTGGCCAAGAAAAAATGGAGTTAAATGAGGAGAATAAAAGAAATCTTGTGTGTGTGTGTGTGTGTGTGTGTGTGTGTGTGTGTGTGTGTGGTGTTCACAGTGTGGGGCATCTGTTGCTTCATTTCAAATTTGTTTATCTAAATCAAATTCCCTTTTGGGGTTTTCTTTAAATATTTATTCAATATTCTATCTCTGAGTTTTTACTTTTGTATACAGTTTAAATATTCAGAAAACTAAGATCATGGCATCTGCTCCCATCACTTCATGGCAATAGATGGAGAAACAGTGGAAACAGTGAGAGACTTTATTTTGGGGGGCTCCAAAATCATTGCAGATGGTGACTGCGGCCATGAAAGTAAAAGACACTTGCTCTTTGGAAGAAAAGCTAAGACCAAACTAGAGAGCATACTAAAAAGCAGAGACATTACTTTGCCAACAAAGGTCTGTCTAGTCAAGGCTATGGTTTTTCCAGTAGTCATGTATGGATGTGAGAGTTGGACTATAAAGAAAGCTAAGTCCTGGAAAATTGATGCTCTTGAACTGTGGTGTTGGAGAAGACTCTTGAGAGTCCCTTGAATAGCAAGAAGATCCAACCAGTCCATCCTAAAGGAAATCAGTCTTGAATATTCATTGGAAGGACTGATGTTGCAGCTGAAACTCCAATACTTTGGCCACCTCATGTGAAGAACTGACTCATTTGAAAAGACTCTGATGCTGGAAAAGATTGAAGGCAGGAGGAGAAGGGGATAACAGAGGATGAGATGGTTGGATGGCATCACTGACTCAAGGGACATGAGTTTCAGTAGGCTCTGGGAGTTGGCGATGGACAGGGAGGCTTGGTGTGCTGCAGTCCGTGGGGTCACAAAGAGCTGGACATGACTGAGCAACTGAACTGAACTGAACTTCACTTCCTAGCAGGAAAGTAGTATGTGACTTTAAAGTAAATATAAAACTTTACTTGTTGATAGTCAGTTATCCAAGTATCTTTTAAAAATAACTTTTCCTTCTTTATCCAGCATTTCATGAACCTGGGATACAACTTCTGGAACATTCTCCTTATAATCTCTCTTTTTTAAAAAATATAGAACTTAAAATCATATGGGTTGATCAAACAAAAGAGGAATAATCAAATAAAAGATTAATTCCATAGCTAATTTGTTTCTCTGTCCCCTTATTTTGCTTACATCCTGGATTCAAACATAGAAAGTCAATGCCTTCTGGCATCTATTTTAGAATATTGGTTTGTTTGTGCTGGGGATATTTGTATGTGCAATTGTGGTGTAAGTTATATTCATATACAGTTGCTTCATTTAACTGAAAAGGACTGAGCACTGAACTCAAGTCTTGTGGAAAGCAAGACCATAGTGTAATTTGAAAATAAACATTAGCCTTACAGGTGTTAAGTTAATTAAACAAGGAAGCTATTAGAGTGAGGTGGTTCTAAAACCTTAGCAGTCTGCTTAAGCAAACCAAAACCTAAACCTAAATGCCTCAAGGTTAAGATATCAAAACCTAAGGACAACCAATCACAAACAGCCAACTCAGCTTTCTCAAATAAGGCAAATGCTTAAGTACAGCCAATCAAATAATTTCCATGTTTTGCTTCCACCTTTTCCACCCATGAGGCTGCTGCTGCTGCTAAGTCGCTTCAGTCGTGTCTGACTCTGTGCGACCCCATAGATGGCAGCCCACCAGGCTCCCCCATCCCTGGGATTCTCCAGGCAAGAACACTGGAGTGGGTTGCCATTTCCTTCTCCAATTTTCCACCCATGGCACACTCCTAACCACTTCAGTTTGATGCTGACCCTTGGAATTAATTTTGCTTATATAAATTCTTAGTATTTTTGAATATGTTTCAATTTATCATTTAACACAGGTGAAAGTCCAATTTCCAACTTTCATATTAGCTATAACCTGAATTAATATAGTAATTTTTGAAAGAATGAACACAATCAAATCTTTATTTTTATAACTGTGTAAATGTTATTCAAATGTGTCCAATAGTTTAAAAAAAAACTATAAATAAGCAACTATATCTGTGCATTGATATGGAGAAAGATATCCCAGGTGTTTCATTGGGCTAATTAAAGGTCATTCACAGTAATACATTTTTAGTATAAAGTATAGCATGATGTTAAGCCATTTTAGCTTTTGTACATCAATCCAAATTTAGTATATGTGTTGCTGAAACAAATTCAATATGGCACTTTTTTAAAAAGTGAACTTTGAAATACTTTTAAAAAATGCTACATTATTTGAGTGACTCTGTGGTTAAAGCTCCCTTTCTCTAGAGTATATTTTGCATATTTCTTATTTCTCCACATAAACATTCAATTATGGAAAACTCTGAATAACAAAATTGCTGGGGAGTCCGTTTTTGCCCCTTTGTCTCTGATAAGCACTGCATATCAGAAGTCGGGAGCTGGCATTTCTGAACCACAGATATGAAATGGCTGTATTGACAATTACTCAGTCTTTTGAGAGACAAAGACTTAGTGTCTTATCCTTAATGGGCAAAATTACTGTCCATATCTAGCTAATGGGAATTCATTTGTCCCAAATCCAAAAAGGTCTGTGAACCCACTCAGGACATAAAAACACATTATAACAGTTTTAAGGCAGTGGAATTCTGAGTCAGGATAAAGTAATGCTTCAAGTTTTTTCTACATCTTAGAATGCACACATCCTGGTTTAAGATTCAGACCTCTGGACACAATTATGGTTGACCAGTAGGCTTTTTAGCTGACAAATGACTAGTTGACTTGGAAATCAGTTCTTAAAGCCTCCAGAGAGTAACACACTCATATCCCTGAGCTTCCAGCTCCTGGATTTTTCACATAGTTTTTACAAAAAACACCTCAGGTGTATCAAAGCTTTGTGTAATGAAATCTTTCAGAGCAGCCTGAGAAATATAACTTCCCCACCTGGATTCAGTTGTGGGTTAGAGCACATTTAATTTCAAGTCAATACATTCCCTGCACATCAACACTTAAGGGATTAAAGACAATTCTAGTTTTGTTGCCCTAAATGTATTGTTATTGTTATCAATTCATGCAGCCTTGAAATAAGTTTTCAATAAATCTAAGTTTAACTATTATTTTCTTGCCTATAAATAAAATATAATCATCTTAAAAATCAATGAAGGGAAAACCATCATATCTATTAACCTGGCTCAGAATCCCTCCAGGCCCTTGCTATGAAACACAGTGCTGCGGATCTTTCATTTTATTGAGCTATATCTCTTTGTATGGCAACCAGCAGGCAAAACAAAAAAAAAAATCATATCTAAAAATCAAAGACTACATTTTTTTGTTCTGGAAACCACTGAGGCAGGAGCTGAATATTCTTTTTTGCCTGGAGTTAATTTTTTTTCCACTTTAATTTGCAATCAGATGCAATAAAAGAAAAAATAAAATAAGGACATTGCCTCAAGTACCTAGTGGCTTTATTACATCTCTACTGCCAGTCTTCACTTTTTATCACTTCCAAATCCTTTGTTTTTAAAGTCACCTGCACAACCCTGCAATGTTATAAACACCTTTAGTTGTCTTCACCAACTGTCATTTCATACCATCTGCTGTTACAGTCTCAAAAGCAGTAATGCATGAGGGTCAAGGCCACTTTCTCTCAGGACAACTAAAAAACAACAGAGCCGAGTCATTTAGTGTTTTTTTTCCCCCCGTCAGCTTTACTACACCCTGGAGTGGACATTTTCTTTGCCTTTCAGTTGTGAACGTTCCTCAAAAGACGTGAACTTCACAATAAGGTAACCATACAAAAACAAGGTTTTATAGACAACCTATTATCAACTAGCAGAAGGGGGTGATTAGTCATCTGCTCCACTTGAAATAGATCCAAAAACTTCAAGCCAGCACTGCAAAAAGAAATGCATTTATCTCAGGATTCTAGAACTAGGTGTGAGAGGCATCTGAAGCAACCTTTTGAAAAGCTGTAAGTAATATCAAAAGCTGAGCAGCGAGGCGTCAACCAGCTCCCCAACTACCCAAGATACAGTGCTCTCTCCTCCCCCACAGCACCTCACCTTAGATAATCCACTCTTTTGGCCTATCTTTGGACTAAAGTCAGAAAGGATCACCTTTTGTTTCTGCTTTTGGTGGCTACTAAATATGATCTATTCAATTAATCTAATTCAAACACTTTGTTCAGTTATGTTCTCTAAAGTCATTGCCGTTTCTTAAAATGAGAGGAGTATTTATCAGCATATTTTTCTCTCTTTATTTAAAGTCATTACAGATTCACATAAGACTTTTCAACTTTAAGAGACCTAGTTTACCCTCAAGACAGTTCACATGCAATTCCAAGCTTCCCCCACATAAATAAAATATAATTGCCTCAAAAATCAATATGAGAAAACAATCAGAACCATTAACCTATCTCAAAATCCCTTTAGCCACTTGGATGAACCACTCACTGCTGAGTCTTTTGTTTTATTGAGCTATATAATTCTTTGTATGGCTAACAGCAAGGGGAAAAAAATCAAAGACTTGGATGTTGTGTTCTGGAAATCAGAGAGAAGTGGGGATGTGAAAATAGATTTTGACCTTTTTTTGATAATATTACAAAAATAGATTTTGGAGACCCAGGAAAAACAATGGTTTTGCACTACTGGAAAGACATTAGCTTGTTGTGGACTCTGTCTTTGACAGTGCTTCATCATGAGCAATTTACAGACCTGGGCATCAGCTTTGAAAATTGTCAGACACATTTCTTTAAGGAAAAAAAAGAAGGAAGAGAAAGAAAAGATTGATTTTAAAAGTGGAACTGTACGTCAAATGCAATGAAAAGACAAGATTGATTTAGGCTCAGACCTGTAATAGGAGAGCTGAAATGTAAATACTCGTATAAACTTGGTCACTATCACTGCTTAATGGTTACCTGTTCTCTCCTTTCCCACTAAAATTTCTCTGTAACTTTCAATAATGAGGAAGAAATCAGAAACTGCACCTGGACTTTAAATAGTTACCATGCCTGCAGAATCTCATAATATATTATATCTCATTGATAGACTCTCAGAAAATATCCTTCCTTATAGTCCACTGTCCCTTTGAAAACCATATTCCTCTTCAATTAATCCAATGATAATTTTCTAGCAGTGTATCTAACAAGCTATGTATACGTTAACAACATAAATAAAGGCATTATTCTAAAAACTACATGATAACAACTCTGCAAAAGAAGAGAAAGGTGTAACTTAGTCATCAGTCACTATAAATATTGAGTAAAAAGCCAGATTTTAGTAGAATTTCAGAAAAATAACCTTGTATTTTTAATATTTGAGCAAAACAGAATTTAAATTATCTGTTTGCTCAATATCCCTAAAGTACAACATAATAGTTAAACGTTTAGAGAAATAAAACTATAT
>SJYV01007968.1:0-58895 GCA_006410875.1 Neotragus pygmaeus | reverse complement strand
ACAGGTGATAAAAACGGATAGCTCCACATTCTCACTCATTCTTGCTTGGCCTTCGGTTTCAGCTCAGTGTCCTGATCCAGAGCCTAACACTTAACTTCTGGCTAGGGGGTGACTTCAGCTCTGGGGAAAAGCAAGCCCATTGTGTTTGCTTGGATCAATTGACAAGAGAAACTACTGAGGATGTTCTTCTTTGATGTTTGCCAGGGGCGAAGTTTCATGTAAGTGGGGTGCGTGGGTGGATGTGAAATAGCAGTTTGTCCCAGGAGACTGATTATGGGGCCAGAATCCAAATCCCAGTTCTGGAATGCAATCTAATACGTGACTTTGAATATAATGTAGATTGAGTTCATAAGATACTCAGCAAATTAATCAATCAGTAATTCTAAATTGTTTTTGACAATAAACACAAAACATGTGGGTTATTTAAGTAACATGGTAAATAGTGAAACTTCCAGTGGACAGAACAAAAGAGGTTGGAGGTATTTGCTGAGGAAGAGTCCCCGCAGGATCCCCCGGGGACAAGCATGGTAGTGCTTGGTCCTTGATCTGACAGATGAAAGCCTCAGGCAGGGGACTCTCATGTTACAAAAAATTCCTAAGGGAGTCTGGTTGAGAGGACAAGAGGAGAGAAGCATAGGGCAGCTCTGAAATATCACTCTGCCACAGTCGTTCCTGTTGAATTTGTGTTGGGGCTTCCCAAGCGGCTCAATGGGTAAAGAATCTGCNAAGAGGCAGTTGAATACCATATGTTGGTTTATTATCAAACAAACAAATATATGATATCGTATTTCCAAAAGTAACCCAAACTACTTATTGTAGGTATGATGAATAGAAATTCATTCTCCCCTCCCTCTCAGTATCTAAATGCATATTCTTTTATATAAATTACATATTAAAATATACAAATAAAAGTCTTAAAAAGTTCTAACCTCAAATAAATAAAAGAAAAATTGGGGGCGGGGCATACCACATGTAGCATGTGGGATCTTAATTTCCTGACCAGATACCAAATTCATGACCCCTGCAGTGGGAATACAGAATCGTAACCACTGGGCTGCCAAGAAAATCCCCCAAATAAATCCAGTATTAAGACCAGTTCAGCTCAGTTCAGTTCAGTCGCTCAGTCATGTCTGACTCTTTGCAACCCTATGGACTGCAGCCCACCAGGCTTCTCTGTCCATCACCAACTCCTGGTGTTTACTCAAACTCATGTCTATCGTGCTGGTGATGTCAGCCAACCATCTCATCCTCTGTCGTCCCCTTCTCCTCCTGCCTTCAATCTTTCCCAGCATCAGGGTCTTTTCTAGAGAGTCAGTTCTTTGCATCAGGTGGCCAAAGTATTGGAGTTTCAGCTTTAGCGTCAGTCCTTCCAATGAATATTCAGGACTGATTTCCTTTAGGATGAACTGGTTGGATCTCCTCGCAGTCCAAGGGACTCTCAAGAATCTTCTCCAGCACCACAGTTCAAAAGCATCAATTCTTTGGCACTCAGCTTTCTTTATAGTCCAGCTCATGGTTATTAAGACCAGTAACAAAACACATTCAAGTCACATTATCAAAGATAAGTAGAATAAATGAACTTATATTCAGCTGTGATCCAATATTTCATTTCTCCAAGCCTATGTTTCAAACCAAGAACTGGAATTTTTAAAGCATCTTATTGTGGTATGGCTGACATACAAAAACCTGTGTATGCTTCATTTATACAACTTAATAAGTGTATAATTCTCCAGGCCAGAATACTGGAGTGGGTAGCTCTTCCCTTCTCCAGGGGATCTTCCCAACCCAGAGATCGAACCCAGGTCTCCCACATTGCAAGTGGATTCTTTACCATCTGAGCTACCAGGGAAGCTTAATAAGTGTAGAGATAAGTATATATCCATGAATATTCCAAAATGGGAGNGGTAGCTCTTCCCTTCTCCAGGGGATCTTCCCAACCCAGAGATCGAACCCAGGTCTCCCACATTGCAAGTGGATTCTTTACCATCTGAGCTACCAGGGAAGCTTAATAAGTGTAGAGATAAGTATATATCCATGAAACCATCACCGCAATTTATGTCATAAAGCTATCCATCACCTCCAAAAGTTTCCTACTGCCCTTTTATTTATAATAATTTTTGTGATAAAATAGTTAACATAAGAATTACCCTTTAGCAAATTTATAAGTATACAATACAATATTTTTAACTATGCTGTACAGCAGATCTCTAGGTCCTTTTCATCTTTTATAAAGAAAACTTTGTGCCCTCTGACTAATAGCTCCCAGTTTCCTTCTCCCTCCAGGCCCTGGCAGCCATCATTCTTTTCTCTGCTTCTGTGAATTTGACTATACTAGATTCCTCTTATAAGCAGTATCATGTAGTATTTGTCTTCTAGATCTGGCTTATTTAACTTAGCATAATGTCCCCCAGATCCATCCACGTTGTCACAAATGGCAGAATTTCCTTCTTTTGAAAACCTGAATAGGGGCTTCCCTGGTGGCTCAGTGGTAAAGAATCCACCTGCCAATGCAGTGGACATAGGTTTGATCCCTGGCCTGGGAAGATCCCACACACTGCAGAGCAACTAAGCCTGTGTGCCATGACAATTAAGCCTCTGCTCTAGAGCCCAGGAGCCACAAATATTGAGCCCACACAGTGCATTACTGAAGCTTGTGCACATAGAGGCTGTGCTCTGCAACAAGAGAGGAAACCACAATGAGAAGCCCGAATACCGGAGCAAAGAGTAGCCCCCACTTGCTGCAACTAGAGAAAGCCCATGCATAGCAACAAGGAGACACCAGAGACAAAAAGGAAAATAAGTACATAAATCTTTTAAACACCCTGAATAATATAACATTTTATGTGTATATCACATTTTTCAAACCATGAACCTGAAAAGAGATTCTCCCTCACTGAAGTAAGGATATCTGTTAGACCTATTTAAAATTTTATAAATCATGTGCATTAACACTAGTATTGTTTTCCTTATTAACATTAGTGGGTTTTTTTTCCCCTTAAACTGTATCTTGCTATTAAATAAATGATACTCTATTGCAGGAATGGATATCATTCAGTTGGAGAATCCAGTAGAGTGTATGCAAGTTTTTGTAGACATTGATGTACTATACAGTGTTCCTCCATGGGAGGAATTCAGTGCCTTTCATTATTTTTAAAAAGAGTAAGTGATTCCAAGATAGTTGAGAACTTTTTTTCTAGTAGCTTTCATACTGCTGGAATTTTAAGTTAAACTCTAAAATTTATTAACTTTACTTTGTTAATGGCTCTGTAAGCAGAAGTTGACATTTGTTTATATTTAGGACAATTGATAGAGAGGCAGAAAGGGTTAAGCATAAAGGAACATTTGATTTTTGATATTAAAATATTAAGTGAAAGAAGGCAAATACTCTTATTGAGTTAAAATTATTATTTTCAAAAAATAATAACATCAGATATTATTTTTACTTGAGCTGATAAATAGACATAGCATACAGATTATTATGTGAGGATTTTTTAAGCATTTATTAGTATTTCAAATGTTTTAACTTATGTGTCAGTGAACAGAATATATATATAAGAATGAAGTATAAATATAGTAAAGTTAGGAAGTTTCTATATATATATGTATATATGCATATTTACATACACCCAATGCTTTGTACATTGATTTAAGATGTTTCTGGTAGCCACTGAAAGAAAACACAATTTAAACTGACCTAAATAATAAAGAATTTTATTTGCCCATATAACTGGCAGTGAAACTGTAAGTCAGGCTTAGGTTTGGCTTATGCCGATACCTTTTGCTTCATTTTCTTGAAATAATCTTGACACTAGCCAACCCCCTTCTCCCTCTTTAGTCTGTTAACAAGATAGCTATAGCAATTCTGGGCTCCACAACAGCATATAACAATTTGCAGAGGATAAGAAAGAACTCTGGGGACTTCCCTAGTGGTCGAGTGGTTAAGAATCCACATGCCAATGCAATGGAAACGGGTTTGATCCCTGGTCCAGGAAGATCCTACATGCTGCAGGGCAACCAAGCCTGTGTGTCACAACTACTGAAACCTGTGCACCCTAGAGCCCACGCTCTGCAACCAGAGAAGCCACTGCAATGAGAAGCCTGCGCCGTAGTGAAGAGTAGCTCCTGCTTGCTGCAACTAGAGAAAGCCTGTGCGTAGCAATGAACAGCCAGTGCAGCTAAAAACACATAAAATTTAAGAAGAAAGAATTCTTGTGTTTCAGCACTCCAAGAGATGTTTTTATCACTCCCTCACTACTCATTTATGTAATTTGCCCACTTCTTTCCAGTTTCTAGGAGGTAGGATGTGCTAATTAGCTTAATCCAAACAGACTCTCATACCAACGAGATTTGTGGGGTCAGATTCCTCTGAGGTACACGAAATGATAGTACTAAATGTTTGACCTACATCAAGATACTGTTAGGATTCATAAAAGAAGGGAAAGAGTGTTGTGGAGGTTTCAACAATGCCCACTACAACTGTATACTACTGCATTTTTACCAGATCAATCATGTTTAATATTTTAATGGATGAGTATCTATAGCATGATCAAATTGTTTACTTGTTATTTTGTCTTATGGCAGTGGTATTTCTAAACATATCTCATTCTATTACTATTCCACATTTTTAAGAACTGAAAAGCTCACTACCTCAAAAAAGGAAATATTTAAATAGAAATAAAATGTATTCTGAATCTTTCATGATTGTATTCTGTGCAGGGAGTTCTTGATGATTTCCTGAATTATGAGAGATAATATCAAGCTCAATTATTGAAGATCGGGTTAAATCTTTTTACATTAAAAGTGCTGAGATAAAAGTTCTTCAATTCACGGCTATTTTACTTATAGCATGGGTCTCAGGCTTTGAAACATTTTAAGTGAAGTTCATTTTTAAGCACGCATTAAAGTTCTACAAATTTTCTTAGGTGGAGCTTCAAATTTGATTTTTCTTTATGAAGTTGGCAGGTTTTTCTTAATGTCAGTTTTTCCTCTGTTTGTTCTTAAATACATTCCTCTCCCTTTTTGCATTTTATATCATTTTAACTAACCCCAGGAGAAATATTTCTCCTACTTTCCTGGGTCAGCTAACTTCACCTGTACTCTGCCAATGGGAGGCATTATCAGAAGAAGGGAGAAAAAAGGATATTTCTCACTCTCTCTACCTGCCCATGGGGCATTTTTTGGCATCAGCTGCTCCTTCTCTATGGCTTCCATTCTTACAAGAATTGTTTACAACTTTCACCAGGAGCCCCTGGTTTCAGGCTTCTCCTCCCTTTGTTCCTTCAGCAAAAGCATTGCCACAACTTTTGAGACTGCTAATCTCTGAGTTGCCTCATCATCTCCTGTTAGATTTTTCAGCGATTCCATCACTTACATAATCTCTTCCAATATTAAATTCCCTCTGTCTTAAATATTTTGAAGGATTTCTGTTTCCAGAATGGAATATAACTTGTACATAATTAAAGAGAATTTAATTTGCCTGTACTTAACTCACTGTTATGGGCTTCTCCAGAGGCTCAGCAGTAAAGAATCCACCTGCCATGCGGGAGATCTGGGTTTGATCCCTGGGTTGGGAAAATCTCCTGGAGAAGAGCATGGCAACCCACTCCAGTATTCTTGCCTGGAGAATCCCCATGGACAGAGGAGTTTGGTGGGCTACAGTCTATGGGGTCACAAAGAGTCACACATGACTGAGTGACTAAAGCACAGCACAGCACAACCCTCTGTTACATGTTTTCTGCTTCCATGCTCCCACAGGAAATTGCTCTGGCAACATAATGAATGGCAAAAATGTTGTTAAATACAATGGGCATATTTTAGTTCATTGGATATTTCTGCTTTGTTTGACATTTCTGACTATTTACTTTTTAAACTATTTGTTTCCTTTATTTCTACAGTGCTAATCTTTAGTATTTCTACCTCTCTGATCATCTTGTTTAATCCCTTTCATGACCTTCTACTCCTTTGCTCATTTAAAAATGAATTTATTTCCTTTCATCTCATTTTTATCCTCTGCTTGGATGAACTTTCCTAATCTCAAAATATAAAGTGCCATTTAAATGCTGATTGTTCTCTGAACTTACGGGTGCAGGGAGGAGAGAATGGAGGGAAGAGATAGTTAGGGAGTTTGGGATGGACATGTACACATTGCTATATTTAAAATCGATAACCAACAAGAACCACTTGTACAGCACAGGGAACTTTGTTCAATGTTGTGTGGCAGCTTGGATGGGAGGGTAGTTTGCAGGAGAATGGATACATGTATATTTATGGCTGAGTCCTTTTGCTGTCCACCTGAAACTAGCAAAACATTGTTAATTGGGTATGCTCCAATATAAAATAAAAAGTTTAAAAAAATAAATGATGATGGTTCTCAAATCTATTTCTCCATCAGTAGCATGTTAATGTATTTCAGAAGCATATTATCTAGCATTACTGATAATTTCCAAAAATGAACCTGTTACCTTTTAACTCTCTGGAAACACACACATACACACACAGCAAACAAAACAACCAACCACAATAACTCTGCTCCTCTTCTATTGCTTTTCTTGTATATGTCACTATAATCCAACTAAACATGGAAGACAAAAATGTGGGGTCTATAACTGACCACTGTGTCTACAATGAGTCTTGCCTCATGTTATTCATGCCCATGAATAGTCATTTTGCACCTATGCAACCAAAAGGATATTGCACAAATGACTGTGTTTGACTTCAAACACAAAAGGTTTTCAGCTTATATATTTTCCTTTTTCTTGGATAACTGGCTGTTAAGGGAAAGCGAACTGCCATTTCATGAGGATACTCAGGTAACCCTATGGAGATGTTCATTGGCAAAGAAATTAGTCCTCCTGCCAGGAGCCAGCAAGGCACAGGCTTCCTGCCATCAACATCTGAGTGAGATATTTTGGACAGGCCAGCTGATTCGCAGCACTAGCTGACATCATGACTGTAACCACATGAGAAGACCCAAGCCAGAACCATGTAGGTAAAGCAGCTCCAGAATCCTCACCCACAAGAACTATGTGAAATAATAAATGTTATTATTCTTTCTAGCTGCTAGGTTTGGGTGTAATTTGTTGTGTGGCACTGAATAACCAATACAACTATTCTGTCTCTCTTATTCCATGAGTGAGTGCATGCATGCTAGCTCACTTTAGTTGTGTCTAACTCTTTGCGACCCCATGGACTGTAGCCTACCAGGCTTCTCCGCCCATGGGATTTTCCAGGCAAGAATACTGGAGTGGGTTACCATTTCCTTCTCCAGAGGATCTTCCTGACCCAGGGATCAAACCCGCGTCTCTAGCATTGGAAGCAGGTGCTTTAACCTCTGAGCCACCACCTGGGAGGCACCCTCTTATTTCTTACTAATTGCCAAATTCTGTCAGTATCGTTACAAAAATATTTTGAATCCACCCTCTCATCTTCAAATGCTGTTGTCTTAGTCAGACTTTCATTAACTCTAGATTGGATTTAGCTCACAAAATGATTTCTTCTTCTAGCTTGATACTTTTCAAATCCATTTCCCATTCCACTTTTTAAGTGACTTACAGAGAATTCAACTTAGCCAATCCACTTTTATGCTTAAAAATCTCCAGTGGTTCCTGTTCATTGATATTAAAGCATTTGCCAAGATGTTAAAAAGTTTTAGGTAACCTAAAAGTCTTAGGTAACCTCTCCAGCTATATTTCTCACTATTTCTCAGAACTCAGTTTGTACAACAGAAATAAATACTGGACTGCTTTAGATCTTGATATGCAGCAGCTACATAACTCTCTGTCATTTCTCTTATGTTTCCTCTTCTTACAAACCTTTCCATCACCTTTTCCTGACTAATTCATTATATCAACTTTTGAGACCCAACTCAAAAATCATTTCTTCCAGATAAACTTCTAGAACTCCTGGAGGTCCGATTAAATACACTCCTTTTGTTAACCTAACTTTTTTATTGCTCAGTTGTGTCTGACTCTTTGTGACCCCATGGACTGTAGCCCACCAGGCTCCTCTGTACATGGAATTTTCCATGCAAGAATTCTGGAGAGGGTGGCCATTCCCTTCTCCAGGGGATCTTCCCAACTCAGCAATGGAACCCATGTCTCTTGCACTGCAGGCAGATTCTTTACCATCTGAGCCACCATAGGAATACTTCAAACACAAAAATCCCTCTCGCATAGCAATTACCACATTATAATAAAATTTTTCAAGCCTCTTCTGTTTCTTCTACTAGTATACATGTGCAGTGAACTGAATGTCTGTGTCTTCCTAAAATTCATATGCTGAAGTCCTAACCCCTAAGGTAATGGTATTACATTGTGGGACCTCTGGGAGGTAATTAGGTTATGAGAGTAGATCTCTCATGAGTGAGATAGTGTACTTATAATGGAGACCCCAGTGAACTCTTTAAGCTCTCTTTCTACCATGTGAGAAGAAAAGAAGTCAGGCTCCCCAGAACCCAACCATACTGGTACCATGATCTCAGACTTCCATCCTCCAAGAGTGTAAGAAAGAAATGTGTGTTGTTTAAGACATCCAATTTAAGGTATTTTTTGTTACAGCAGAACAAACTGAATAAGACAGTGTGGAAGAACACATCTTCACACTGGTTTTGAGCAGAAGTTTATTGGTTGCATGCTTTATTTACTTATGGTTTGCAAGTCTGCAAATGGAACAAAGAGACTCAGGGTACTGAGGTTTTCTGACTAGCAGAAGGAGCTATATGAGAGACAGAGAGAGAATAGACAGATTTAGATAGAAACAGTGGTGGATCAAATTAACATAAGGTCAGTCCTAAGGGATGAATTTACATCTCTCAAAGAAATATTTAATAAATAATAATATTTCCTGTAACAAACATGACTTACAAGATTGCGTGGATACGCTGTTATATTTATAAATCTTTCTTCTTTTTACTACTTATTATGCATAAGGAGAGGTTCTTGTACCTCAGACAATAGACTAGGCATAGCTTGATCTTAAATAGATTTTTCTTACATAGTCCTTTCTTTTAGAGTATTCTGAGTTAATCAGAATTTGCCATCTAAGATTTAATCCTTATGAGATAGTTGTACCAATTTCAGCATTATAAGTCAAACAAATTGTAATTTTCCATTTTTTAAATTATCAGTTCAAAATAAAAAGTTTATAATACTTAATGTCCAAAATGGGAAACATCTGAATATCAGGGATTATGTCAATCATTTTTGCACATGCAGTAACTAGATAATGCCTAGCCTACATCAGAAGCTCCATAAATATTGTTTATGCAAGAGTGAGTTGGGTCAAGAAGGACAATGACATCATTAATATATTAGCACATTATATATGGGCTAATATGACTAGATTATCATTTATTTAAGGCCTGAGTTCTTATCCAATTATCTGAAAAAATAAACATTAAAGACTAAAACATATTTTAATAACTGGTACACTGTAACTTAGCTAGACTTGGAACAAATTTTAATAATATTGATTAGAGTCACAAACATAGTAGTTAGTGACATCAGTGTCTAAGAAGTGAGAGAGTAAGTGTAACTCATCCTATGCAACACTTTTCGCTGGGGTGTGGAGGTGGGCAAATGAAAGATATATGCAGTTGTAATGAGGTTATTAACTTAGAATGATGTCTAAAATATTAAGTAGGATTGTTGATCTGCTCATTTCCTATCAACTTTAATATCTTGCTCTGATAGTGAGAACATTATATGTGTAGATGAAAGGGAAATGAGAGAAGATTCTTATCGAGAGTGACAGTTGACAAGAATAAAGAAACCAGAAATATCAACAACTGTGTCAAAACATTACAATTAGGAGAATTCAGAGAATAATTTAAACTCTGAAAAATTTAATAATACCAGGGAATATTATTAACTTTTAGCACAATAAAATAAATCAATTTCATGATATTTTCTTCAGTCATTAATAAAAAGCAAAATTAGTTTAGTATACCCTGTTATAAAGTAATTTAAAATCAAGAGAATGCACTGAAAAGAGTTTATTTCTAGAAAATGTTGCAGACTTAATTATGTAGTGAACTCACCAAATGTGTTATTTCTAAATTATATAATAGAATGTCCTTCTAAAACAAGTATAATATAGAATAATTTAAAATAGATATAAAACATATGACAAAGATAAAATATATTTACCTGCTTTATTTTCTAAAGACATAAAATATGCACAACTAAAGTTTTACCTTTCGTCTCCTTACCATTTTTACCTCCAACAGTAGCCCTCATATTGCAGTTGGTATGTATCCATCCCATGCAAGTTTTTAAATTTTTCATAAGCATGAACATACATACATATTTGTTGTATACCATCGTCTTTCTATAAGTTTGGTTAATACTAACCAGACTCATTTGGTCAGAACCTTTTTTTACAAATATAATAAAACAGGGGGGATTGTCAGGAAGCATTTAACAGGAGGCTTCCTGTGTGCTGTTTTGTATCTGTCAGGAATTCTCTGTTCCTTATTAATTCCTGAGCCAAGCCTCTCCCGGGGGTTGAAGAATCCAGGCATTTCCCTGGTTAGTTTTTCTATACTGTGATAAGTACCCTCTTCCTTTTTATGAACCATATGGTAAAAGTGATTATTTACAACCCTCTCTCTTTCATATGGATGACCTCATGTTTCCTTGATAACTTGTAAGTTTTGATTTTATCTCTGCTGAAAATAGCTATCTTGTAAGACAATATAAATACCTATACAATGTTGAATAAAACACCTTTACTCCATCAAAAAGAAATTATTTTCCTATTTTATTTATTTAATGAAGTATAGTTAACTTACAGTATTATATTAGTTTCAAGTGTACAACATAGTGATTTAATACTTTAATGCATTACAAAATGTTCAACACCCCAAAAAATGTTCACCATTATAAGTCTAGTTCTTATCTGTCACCACACAAAATAGCATGCTACTGACTATATTCCTTATACTGTACATTACATTCTCATGACTTATTTTATAACTGGAAGTTCATACTTCTTAATCCCTTTCAACTAATTCACCATCATTATTTCTATTTAAACATGAGAAAATTAAGATACAGAGAGGATATATGAATTTACCCAAGATGACAGGATGTAGTCTCCAGATTTGAACCAGATAAGTCTGCATCTAGAGCATGAAAATTTAACCATTTTTTACATTGAAATTTTTATTTTGAGATGATTATAGGTTCATCTGTAGCTATAAGAAACAATACACAGAGATCCCCAGTTTTCCTCAGTGGTAAAACTTGTGAAACATTACTGCTCTATCAAACAAAATACTGAAATTAATAAAGTCAAGAATAATTTTATCACCAAAGGAATCCCTCATGATGACTTTTATAGCTACCACCTGCCTGTCCAGTCTTATCCTCGTTTCCATAACTTTGCAACTTCCAGAATGTTACATAAATGGATTAAAACAGTTTGCAATCTTTGGGGGATTGATTTTTGTTAACCAGCATAATTCCCTGGAGTTGTTTTGTATATCAATATTTCATTATTTTTCACTCGGAGAAGGCAGTGGCACCCCACTCCAGCACTCTTGCCTGGAAAATCCCATGGACGGAGGAGCCTGGTGGGCCGCAGTCCATGGGATTGCTAAGAGTCGGACACGACTGAGCAACTTCACTTTCACTTTTCACTTTCATGCATTGGAGAAGGAAATGGCAACTCACTCCAGTGTTCTTGCCTGGAGAATCCCAGGGACGGGGAAGCCTGGTGGGCTGCCATCTATGGGGTTGCACAGAGTCAGACACGACTGAAGCAACTTAGCAGCAGTAGCAGTAGCAGTGTTCCATGATATGGATTACCACAGTTTGTTTAACACTGAGGGACATCTGGGTTGTTTCTACTTTTGGCCATCACAAATAAAGCTGCTATAGACAGTCAATCAGTGTACAGGTTTTCTTCACTGCTCTGGGAGATATACTGCTGGGTTGTACAGTAATCACATGTTTAATTTTGTAAGGAACTATCAACTTGCTTTTCAAAATGGCTGTACCAATTTTACATCCCCACCAATAATTTATGAGTGATCTAGCTTTTCCGCAACCTCACCAGCATTTGATATTGTCATTATTTTTTATTTTAGCCATTCTGACAATTGTATAGTGATAGTTCATTGTGGTTTTGATTTGCATTCCCCTAATGGTTAATGAGGTGAACATTTTTTCATGTAACTATGTGCCATCCATATATCCTCCTCAGTGAAATGTCACTTGTTATCTTTTTGCCCATTTTCTGATTGGATCTACTGATTCTTTGCTCTTGAGTTTTGTGAGCTCTTTATATAGTATGTATAGTATTCTAGATATTAGTCCTTTGTTGGATACCTTGTGTTTTCATCCTCTGAATAGGATCTTTCACAGAGCAACAGTTTTTAATTTTGATGAGATCCAATTTATCAGTCTTCTTTTATGGAACATGGTTTTGGTCTAAACTAACACTTATATAGCCTTAGATTCCGAAGATTTTTTCCCCTATTTAAAAAAGTTTTAGTTTTCCTTTAATACTTGAGTATCAGTGTTTAAGTTAAATTTTATGTAAAGATGTGAGGTTTACGTCAAGATACTTTGCTATTTTTTTTGCCCCGGGATGTCCATCTACTACAGCACTGTTTGTTGAAAAGGTTTTATTTCCTCCATGAAATTGATTTTGCACCTTTGAAAAAAAAATCGGTTGGGTATATTATGTGAACTACCCCTGGGTTCTCTATTCCATCCCTCTGATAATACAACACTGTCTTGATTACTGTAGTTATATGATAGGCGCTAATTTGGGGTAGAAAGATTTATCTCATTTTATTCTTTTTAATTATTCTACTTATTCAAAGGCTTATGCCTTCCCACATAAATTTTAACATAAGCTTTTCTATATCTACAAAAAATATACTAAACATGTAGATCAGTTTAGGGAGAACTGACATCTTCACTATTTGAGTCCTCTAATCCTTGAAGACAGTATGTATCTCCATTTATTTAAGTCTTCTTTGGTTTATTTTATTAGTAAGATATTGTAACTATTTTGTGAAGACATTGAGCATTTCTCCACTCTGTCTCATCTAAACAACCTTAATGTCTGGTAAGCTGGTCACTCTGCAATCACCATGCTAAATAAAAACTGAAGCAGCACCTATAATTGGCTGTTGCTAAACTTCAAAAAGATAACATGTTTCATTAAGCTTCATACACAGACACACACACACATGCTACACTAAGAAATATGCAAACACCTATCAAGGGGATCATGGCTATTATGAAACACACAAATACTCTCCCATTCACTCAGCAAAGGAGACCTTAACAAGGAGGAATCACAGCGGTAACAATAAGACTGGCATTTTATCTGCCCAGGCATTCTGGGACTATTGATCAGGATAGATGCAGACTTCTCACAGAAGTTTTCAGCATACATGTTCTGTATGTGATTTGCTAGATTTATATCTAAATACTTCATTTACTTTGTAACTGTAAATGATACTGTTTTTAATTTTTAATTTTCTACATGTTGATAGTTAATATATACATATGGAATTGATTTTTATGTGTTAATTTTGTATTCTACAAGATTGCTAATCTCATTCATTAGTTCTAGGTTTTTATTTCCTTGTAGATTCATTGGTATTTGCCATATGGACAAGAATGTCATCTGCAAATAGTGAAAACTTTACTTCTTCCTTTCCAATCAATCTATATGCCTTTTATTTGTTACTTATCTTCATCATCATTATGATGCCTTGTTTCAGTGGTCAGAACACCCAGTTCTATATCAATTAAGAATGGTGAGAGTAGGCATCCTTGTCTGGTTCTTCATATTAGGGGGAAATACTGTCTATCACCATTAAAGGTGAGTTTAGCTTAGANCTTATCTTCATCATCATTATGATGCCTTGTTTCAGTGGTCAGAACACCCAGTTCTATATCAATTAAGAATGGTGAGAGTAGGCATCCTTGTCTGGTTCTTCATATTAGGGGGAAATACTGTCTATCACCATTAAAGGTGAGTTTAGCTTAGATTTTTTGTAGATGTTCTTTAATTAAAGAAGTTCCACTCTATTCTCAGTCTGCTGAAACTTTTCATCATGAATAGATGTTGGATTTTGTCACATGCCTTAGGTGTCGATTGATATCATGATATGATATTTATTCTTTAACCTGTTGAACTATGGNGCCCAGCATTTTACATGATGTACTCTGCATATAACTTAAATAAACAGCGTGACAATATACAGCCTTGACATACTCCTTTCAAAATTTGGAACCCGTCTGTTGGTCCATGTCTGGTTCTCACTGTTGTTTCTTGACTTGCATACGGGTTTCTCAGAAGGCAGGTCAGGTGGTCCGGTATTTCCATCTCTTGAAGAATTTTCCACAGTTTGTTGTAATCCACACAGTCCAGGGCTTTAGCATAGTCAATGAAGCAGAAGTGGATGTTTTTCTGGAATTCTCTTTCTTTTTCTATGATCCAATGGATGTTGGCAATTTGATCTCTGGTTCCTCTGCCTTTTCTTAATCCAGCTTGAACATCTGGAATGTCTCAGTTCATATACTGTTGAAGCCTAGCTTGGAGAATTTTGAGCATTATTTTGCTACAGTGTGAAGTGAGTGCTATTGTATGTGTCATGGTGGAGAGTTCTGACAAAACATTGTCCATTGGAGAAGAGAATCGCAAACCACTTCAGTATTCTTGCTACTCAGTTAAGTTTCAGTTATTTATCTTATAGTTCCTCAGCCTGGCAGGAACCCCCCCTGCTAAGTCGCTTCAGTTGTGTCCGACTCTGTGTGACCCCAAAGATGGCAGCCTACCAGGCCCCCCCGTCCCTGGGATTCTCCAGGCAAGAACACTGGAGTGGGTTGCCATTTCCTTCTCCAAGGAGAAGGTTATTTATTATTTATCTTATAGTTCCTCAGCCTGGCAGGAACCCCCCCCCATGGGGTCACAAAAGAGTCTGACATGACTTGGTGACTAAATCACCATCATGCATTTCCTCCTTTACCCATGCTTGGGGGAAGAAATAGAATTTGTGTCATTTGGTTGAAATCTGTAGATTTCTTTTGGACTTCTACTCACAGCAAAGTACATACTCCCAACTGATCCCCTCTACATGTCTAGAAAGTCCCCTTACAATTACTTTTAACAGCTCTTCTGTAAAACTGCCACAATTCAAGTAACTTCATATTCTAGGGCTCTTTTCTGTCCTGACAACATATGAAAGAACTTCCTGAGGCTGATAAACATTTATTGATCCAAATATTTATTGTCTTCCAATAGCATTGAAATAAAACTATTCTTAATTATGTCAATCCCCCCAATCTCAAAAAATATCTCATTATAGATGTGGTTTATTAATTTTCAATTATCTAATTATCAAACTATTTATATATTAGGACTTCTAAATTCTTACACTAATAAATATTGACACTATGGGAAAATGTTCATTTTTTAACACAGTTTATTAAAAATCTCAGTTTGTGTGTTCAATAGAGTAGTACATTTAATCAAGTCAGACTTTTTAAAATCCAAATAAATGAAGAAAATAATTAGGCCAACTATTTTGCCTAGTTGATCTCCACTCCTTTCAAAAAATCATTCATGGAGATCATCACCTTATATATGATGTCAACATCAACAATGAAAAAACGGTGTGATTTTTGAAATGGAAGTTACAAAAGCTTATTTTTCCACATTTAAAAAAAAATTACTTACATTTTGAAGATTCAAGACAAATATTTTATTTCAATAGCATGTTTTACTATTGTAACAATTTGATCTACTTGCCTACTCCTCCAAAACCTGAGCTCTTGATTTTATTTAAAATTATCACATTTTTATAACCCCTACTCTCTCTTCAAAAACAGGATCTTGTTTTTTTAATAGAAATTTCATATATTTAAGGTGTACAATGTTTGACATACATGTATATAGTGAAATGATTACTCTAGTCAAGTTAATTAACACATTCAATATTCTTGCTTTTATTTAAAAGCATCACAATTTTCAAAATGATATTTCTCAACTTGCCACAGAGTGAAAATCTCCTTTTGGCTTTAGTTATGAGTATATTCCTACCACATATTTTGTTCTGGAAATAGAAGAATGACTAATTTTAAATCTAAGACATATTTATAAATCTGTATCAAGAATTATAAAATCTTTTAAATAAAATTTTGGCAGGCTTTATATTGTTTTATTAACAATCACTTACAAATAAGAAGCATTTGGCAATTGTTAAACTGAATTATATTCTCATTATCATATGTAGATCTATATCTAGGATGAGTATCAATAAAACATAGAGGCATCTTGGTACACTCAATAGGAATAAACACGATGAAATGTTTGCTCAGGTTATTAGTAAACACATGCTGATTTGTTTCCAAAAAGGCTTCAGATGTTTTATTTAAAAAACTACCAGGGACTTCCCGGTGGTCTGTGGTTGACTCTGCACTCCCAATGCAGGGGGGTGGTCAGGGAACTAAGATCTCATATGCCTTGCAGCAGGGCCCAAAACAAACAAACAAAGCTACAAGAGGTATTTTATACTTTAGCTAAAAAATAAAAATAAAGAAACTAGTGCACTGATAAATGGCAGTTTGTGCAATCACTTCTGATTTGGTATAGTGGGATAGAAATTTTCTGAAAAAATGAGAAATAGTTTACTGAAAATGAGTATGTAGTATGCATTCTGGAAAAGTACAGGTAGTTACTATATCGCTGTAGGCCTTCATTATGAATATAAGTTATTGCAGCCCAGACTACATCCTCAAGTTTTGTAAAGAGAGACCCATTTAGCTGTGTTCACAAAACTGCTTCAAATCAAACATTCACAGCATTTCATTTCATTCTCAGTGCCAAATCAAAGATGAAGTACTTAGAAACAGGGTATGTCTTTGTACAATTAAATGAGAAGATTCAGGATGAAGGAGTGTAATTGCCCAAGGTCACACCATTTGAATATGCCAGATTAGGAACTAGAATTCATATCTTCTGAGTCCAGAGACATTTCTTTCTAAGATTGTTTCTTTATGACTGCTACTTCTAGAATATCTGTATCCAGAGATGATGGCTTCCTCCTCATCCCTAGCTGCTGTCATATGCATGCCTTCATCACCTGTACTGAGCTAATTTGCTTCCATTTGAGGTAGGAAATGTGACTCTGATCCTTGACAGATTTGGAGAGTATTTTTATTTCTATTCTTGTTTTGCAGGGGTGAGATTTAAGAATGCTATTTAAATACTTCTTAAATGTGCCAAAATAATATGAAGTTAGAAACTCTTTAAATGGGTGGCAAGTAATCAAACACATTAGTAAATATAGATGAGGTCATTTTGGAAAGTTAAAAGTGCAAGAACTCAAGGTATCTAATTTTAAAATTAATCTATTCTTATATCTGTAATGGAATTACTTCTCCTTTCCCCCTTTTTCCCCCTGTACTATTTTCTCTCCTCCTCTTACTTCACAGACAAATATTCAGATATCCGGCCCAGGGGACATCTCAGTGAGCCTCCTTAATTGAGCCAGGTGGTCTTGGAGACAGAGTTCTACAAGGGATAATAAAGGTAGTGCTTAGGTAGATGTTCTTTAAAGCCCCAGAGGACATCTAGCAATGACTGAAGACATTTTTGGTGTCATAACTAGAGTATAGGCGCTTCTGTCATCTAGGGAATAAAGGTCAGGGATGCTGCTAAACATTGTCTTTGCACAAGACACGCTCCAGCGTGCTTGTGCATATGTGTTCAACAGCCCATAAAAGATCTACCATGAATTTTAAACATAAATTTCCATTTCTTTCTCAAACAATGAATTAGGATAATAGTTAAGCAATAGTTTTCTTCTTCTGTGTCAAATCTGTCTTGGGCCCACATCATACTATTTACACTGGGATATATATATATGTGTGAGTGTGTGTGTGTGTGTGTAAAAACTGAGTTTACTAACAATAGACTGTAATCATAAAGTCCATGTAATTTCTCTCTCTAAAAATAAATTACCACATTCCTCTCATATGTTTGTTTTAACCCAGATTGTGGTCCTTAGTATAGCTGTAATATCTGATCTTATTCTACATAAAATTGGAAGGAAACAGCCTTCTCTATGCTGTAAAAGAAAATTGCACCAGATCAATAAACAGCTGAAGGAGAATATATTCAAGACAATCGCAATAGTGTCGCAAAGAGTTGGACACGACTTAGCACCTGAACAACAACAAACTGCAATAGAAGAGAGAGATGTAAATCAGCTTCACTGAAAAAAAAGCAGAAAGATTTTACAGGTTGGGGTGAGCTAATGGAAAAATACTGGTGGATGTAGGAGGGAAGTGTGTCAGTTTGATTAGTATATCTGTGTGGGGCTTCCCAAACGGCACAATGGTAAAGAACCCTCCTGCAAGTGCAGGAGACGCAGGAGATTCAGGTTCGATCTGTGGGTTGAGAAGATCCCCTTAAGGAGGAAATGGTTACCCACTCCAGTATTCTTGACCAGAAAAATCCCATGGACAGAGGAGTCTGGTGGGCTACAGTCCATGGGATCGCACAGAGTCAGACAGGACTGAATGAAGCAGGCATGCACCTTTGTTTAACTGGTGCTTATTTTAGCTAGTCTTCAACTATCACAGAATTTGGGAAACATTTCTGATAATTACATTTCAAAGGCTCCCAGGTCTTTGAAAAAGATATTCCTAAGTTGTAGAACACTTACATTTCAAAGAGACAGAGAAAAAAAATTGCCAGTTTTCTTAAGCAAATGTTCTACATTTAGTCAAGAGGCTGTCTTTGTCAGTGCACAGTGAACTGTGACATTTTAACCCCAAGTTGCTGGGAAGAATAATTGAATTCAGGTCAGAAAATGCAATCTTCCAGTAAGCAATATCATATCCCCCTCATACAACCCAATTACACATTTTATCACCTTAAGTGAAGCCTAAGATAGTGCTGTTTAGTTTTATTTTGTTTTCAGGTAAGCAGCTTCAAGAAAACCAATAGTGATTAATGAAGAGTCTGAAGCAGTAAGGGCAACTGTACCTAATTATCAACTTAGTGACAAATCATAATGGAGTTAATCACAGCTAAGGCATTCAAAAATGGAGTTGGGTAGCCATTAAGGATCTGAATTCAGACATGTCTCTGCACAGTGAGAACTTGAATTTTCTTTGAACTGTACCAAAACCAAGGACATCACCAGGCAGCTGCAGCCTTGTGGTCTCAAGGTCTCTGCTTGTAACTAAGCAACCATTTCAGACCCCCAACCAACCATTACTTAACAAGCACTCTTACTTCTTGCCAGCCCTAATTATAATTCTTGATAAGCAACTTATGTAAATAACTGTAACCTTGTGGATTTTGCCTTTATAAGCCTCCCCCATGTTATAGTCTAGCAGAACAGAATTCAAGTGCATCTTCAATCTGTGTCTCCCAGCCTGCAGTCCTAACAAGCTCCAAATAAACACAAAAAAATTCCAATCAGTTCACTATTTCTGAAATTTTGGTTAACAACCTGAACAGAATTAAAACAAAAAATTCATTCATTTTCAGATTTTCTAAGAGTATCTTCTAAGTGCATACTGTAGTGAATCAGATTTGAGGACAAAGTCTCCATTCCATAAGTTCACAGAGTAGGAGAGATAAGCCCTGGCCAAATTCATTAGAGAATTTGCATGGGACAGACATGCAGAGTCTCCTGATTTCTGAGCAATATTTTTATTTTAACCTCATATGACTTTATGTTACCCTTCTCTTACCTCAAACAGTACAGGTTTTAACTTCCCCTTCATCTCTAGAATAAGGCAAGTCTCTCAGTCTCATTTGTCCATAATGTTGCATTAGAAAGCATTTATCACAATTGCAAATAATTATTTGCATAATCACTTATTTTAAAAATTATGTGTCCTAATGGCCTGTGCACTTCACAAGAGCACGGATACTCATAGCTTACTTCTTCACTCCTGCGTCTCTAGCTTCCAGCTTAGTGCATGGCCAAGGGTAGGTATTAAATGATTATTTTCAATGCATTGGCATTGTGTGATAAATTCTTTGCTTCTTATCCCTAAAATCTAATTTCACTATTTAAGTTTGAATTAGATGATTTTCCCACCTGAGATTCTTCGTGTACTTAATAAGCTTGATCAGACTGATTATAATTCATTTTAACACACATAAGAGCTGCTCTTTGGAAACTCAACACTATGTGATGCTTCACATCACTTTACATTTTTATATAGTTCACTGCCAATCAACATTTGCTCAGAAGGGGTTAGTAAAAATGATTATATAAAGAATGAATGATATTTTACCCTTGCTCTCTTGTCTTCCTACTGGGCATATTGTTACAGAGTCCTAGCTTGCTCTGCTCACTGCACAATGGGCCAATGATTCCGAGAGATGAAGTGTTGAGGCAAGGAAGAGACTTTAATCAGGGAGCCGGCAGACTGAGAAGATGGGAGGCTAGTGCCTCAAAATAACCATCTTCTTGGTGTCTGGTTGCCAGGTTCTTTTACAGATTAGAAAGAAGAAGCAATGCAGAACTCAAGTCACAAGGCAGAACAGAGAGGGAGATGCAGTGGGGAAGTAAAGTGAAAGGGTCTTCAGTCTTGCAAAACATCTCCAAGGGAATGTCCAGCCTTCAGAAAGGGTTGCCAATCTCTTCTTTTCACAGGTGGACAGGGACAAACAATCTCTCCAGGGGCTGAACAAAGGCACTTTAGTTTACAGTCAAGCAGAGGGGCAGGATCCTCCAGGCAAGCCATTGAGTATGATTATAATAATAAAAACAAGTCAAAGAGTAGTTTCCAACATGGAGTCAGAATTGCCTTCCTCCCTGCAACAATATTACATTATCACAGTGTTCAAATCTGCATAAAATCTTATATACCTGGGTTGTCTTAATAAATGTTTTGGAGATAGTTGAATTTTTGGGAAAGAACATTTTCAATTAAACTTTATGTATTTAATTTTCCAGTACAATATCAGAGACTTTTGACCTAAAAATTATTCCTGAAATGCCTTGTAGAAAAAAGCAATTTAAGAATAACCTATTTCTCATACAGAAAATATTGCCCCAGCTTTATTGAGATATTACCGTCAGATAGCATTGTTTAAGTTTAAGGTGCACAATGAGATGATTTGATAGATTTATATATTGTGGAATGACTACCACAATAAAGTTAGTTGATATAAACTTCACCTCACAGAAATATCATTTTTTAACTATTTTAGATGGCCAAATACTTTTCCAAGTTTTATATATACAAATAAAATTTTTTCTGAAAAGCCTGACTTTTCATTTAATATTTCTGATATAGAACATATTGCATTATACATTGGTGTTAATTTTTTATAAAACAAAAATGAATGTTTAATACTTTATTCTTAAAACATAAAGTATATAATATTGATATATTGATTTTAAATTTTGAAGAAAAACATAAAATTCTTATAAACTGATCAACTATTTCTCCTCACCCCTCCCTATTTTCCAGATGTTTCCCTTAACCAGATGTCTAGGACTTCCAACCAACTTCTAAAAGCTTTGTATTTTTCTCATCTTAAAAAATTTCCCTATTATAATTTTTATTATTATGATTATATTTGCTTACTATATACCATTAAGTGTTGAGTGTGTTTTCTGGGGATCGGTAAATTGCGTCACATTGGACAAATCCAACCCACCACCTGTTTTCATTAATAGAATTTTATTGGAACACAGCCACATCCATTCATTTGCGTGTTACCTTTGGCTGATTTTATAAGACAAGAACAAAGTTGAAGAGGTGTAAGAAAGATCATATGGCTTGCAGAGCTTAAAGTATTTACTATCTAGCCTTTTGCAACAAAAGCTTGCTGTCTCCTATCCATTGCCTGCTATATAGCAGGTGCTGAATATATGCTCATATCTTAATTACATTAGTAGATGATGGATGGCAAATGACAGGGAGATGCAGGCTTTATGTAAGAGGAGACCACTACATTCAGGCTGTTCAAATCTAAACTGATTTCTGGAGTATGGGTGGGTTTTATTATGGTTAGAGAGAAGGGAAAAATGTATCTCTTCATAGAAACAATAAATATTGGGACAAGGTGGTCAAATACACTAAAAGATTTAGTTCTTAGATGTAAAAAACATATAATTTCAAATAAGAAGAGTATGCTAATTTCTGATTGCCTCCAATTTTCAGATACTGTATGCTCAGTAAGAATATTAAGTGTGGTAGATTTCACTATTACCTAATTTAAGAAATTTTCATACCCTACTATATTATTTATCTTGAGGTAATATTATTGCTACTTCTACTTTCACTGTGGAACTTTTAACTATTCAAAACTGAAAATAAAGAGTCAATGAATTTCTTTCTAAAGATTGCTATAAAATGCTTAAATTATAAATTAGGAGTTTGGAATTAACATATATGTCATGGTCTGGGCGCGGGTTGGAAAAGAATTTCCAGACATGAGACAATGAGAGGGAAATAAAGTTTATTACAGTGGGGAACACTATTAGAACAGTGGGCCAGCTCAAGGGAGAACCAATGTTGAACAGGGATCCTTAGCTCACTTGTATACCCAGGGAACAAGGAATGGGATAGGGGTCTTGCGGGTCATTTGCTGATTGGATGAGGCACATATACTGAGTGTGGGGCAGAGGAAGAGTAAGGCAAATACCTTCTCCCTATGGGGTAGGAGGGGAGACAGGTTATACTGCTCAGAAGGACCTGAAATCCACTAATAGTTACAACATGGGGGAGGGAAGGACTATAAGGGTCTGATTTTTCTCTTCCTGCATTCCAAGACCCTCCTTGGTTTTATCTGCTCTTTCGTCCTTGGGTCACGCACTACTATATGTAAAACAGATAATCAACAAGGACAGGAACAACACTCAATATTTTGTAATAACCTATAAGGGAAAATAATCAAAAAAATAGATATATACGAATCACTTTGCTGTACACCTGAAATTAACATAACATTGTAAATCAACTGTACTTCAATAAAAATAAGTAAATAAATGTTTCAAAAAAGAAAATGCTTAATGTAGAAGAACTTACAATATTTAGGGTTTTTAATCATCAGAATTATATTACAGTCCTTTGAAATACGGATAAATGAGAGCTGGCTTGAATTAAAAAGTTTAATAGAAATTACACAGCAGAAATCCAGATAAGGAGAAAGAATATAATTTCTTCAGTTAGTGAAGCTTGATTTCTTAGATTTCTCAAGCAGATGCTGGACTATAGAATCTCCAGAGAAGTTATTGAACACCAGATTGATAGAAATATACTTTTTTGGTCATCTATGAAGCAGTCTTGAGGATAGGCAAATATATAAAGGGACTGCCAAATGCTGATTTTTAAATTGTATTGCTTTTGTAGATTTAAAGTGGGTTTATAATTGTGTATTATAATATACTTAGTATAAAAATAGAATGTATAATTGGATTCTTCCAAATATAGGAGTGATATTTATGTCTCATTTCTACATTCAGAATTCCTTATTTCATTTTTTTTCATGCAAATTATCTCTGTCATGAGGCATTACATTCCTTTTATCTGCTGTTTTACTTATATTTACAGGTGTCTATGAAGATAGAAAAATGCATAATAAAGGATGTGGTTAGCAACAAATGAGCTATGAGACTGCATATTTTGTAACAGTGGAAGATTGGGACATGAAACAGACACCCTGAGCATTAAACTTTCCCTCTCTCTGGCCACAGAGGACTGTGGCATTACCTACTGGAATAAAAAACACCTGGCTGTGGTAATGTGAGGACTAGAAAAATCTCTGTTTGCAACCATGGTGCCCAATTTGGAAGTTAAAGTGTAATATAGCTGGACAATAAATTTAAGAAGCAAATCTACCTGCCACAAAAAGCATTACTGCTTTTCAATGAAGAGATCAGAAAAAAGTAATAGATGGGAAAGTCCTGATCTTAGAAATCCTCATTTTAAATAAAAATTATTAACACTGGAGAGATAAATGCCAAACATAATGCTTGTATCAACTATCTGGTTTGATGGATGAGGAAATGTGACATATCTGGGCATGAGGTATTTGCAGGACAAAAAGCAAAATATCAATCCACTGTTGGAGTATCTTCCATCCTCCTCCAACTGGTAGAATTCAAGAATGAAAAAGAGATCTTACAAATGAAGAAAAAGAAAATGAAATGCCAATAATGGCCTATAAAAGAACTGACTTTTGTTTTCTTTCTCTTTTCTTTTTCTCTGTCTCTTCCTTTTTTTCCCATTTGTCAGTGTTTTAAGCAATCAACAAGCACTGAATGGCAATTATAACATTTTGATAAACACTGAAGATAAGATGATAAATAATAAAGCAATATAGTAAACTGATGAATAGAAATGTGCACATGGTATTAGTGGACACCTAGAGGAAGAACATAACAGCATTTAAGCTGAGGAATTTAGGAAAGAAAGAACCTGAATATCGAGTCATTGGTATGTGTATAAATATTGAGTCATTGGTATGAGTATGAATTGGCTGTGACAAGAGGGAAAGGAAAAAGGTGAGGTAAAGATTGGGAAGAAGCTATTCTTGGCAATTAGTGTGTTATAAGGAAAGTCTTTGAAAAACAAAACTACATAGTGTATGAAGGAAACAAGTACCATTCTGGATTATTGAAGTCTGAAATCTGAGGCAGGGGAATGGTCAGNAAAAAGGTGAGGTAAAGATTGGGAAGAAGCTATTCTTGGCAATTAGTGTGTTATAAGGAAAGTCTTTGAAAAACAAAACTACATAGTGTATGAAGGAAACAAGTACCATTCTGGATTATTGAAGTCTGAAATCTGAGGCAGGGGAATGGTCAGTGGTAAGAAACAGGATCAGGTCATAGACAGCCTTGTATAAATCTTTCAGAAATTTTGGAATTTGTTCTAAAAGTAACAAGGATCCATGGAAGCAATTTAAGCAGCCTATTATTTGAAATATTGTTTTCTAAAATATTTTTATTGGTTTATTTTTGCTGTACTGCATCTTTGTTGCTGTGCAGACTTTTCTCTAGCTGTGGCGAGTGGGAGCTACTCTTTGTTGTGGTAGGTGGGCTTCTGGTTGTGGTGGCTTCTCTTGCTGCAGAGCACAGGCTCCAGAGCGCATGGGCTTCAGGAGTTGAGGCTCCTGGGCTCTAGGGCACAGGCTCAAGAGCTGTGGCGCACAGGTTTAGTTGTTCCACAGTCTGCGAAATCTTCCTGGATCATGGATCTCAACCCATGTCTCCTGCATCGGCAGGCAGATTCTTCACCACTAAGCCACCAGGGAAGCCCCTGAAATACTGCTTTTAAAATAATGCTGGTAGTTTTTTACAGGAGGGTTTCCACAGTTTTAGTGGGGGGCCACTGAATGTTGATTACTCACCCAACAAGATTTAGGAAGTTGTAATATGAGATGTTAGATTTAAACTTGAAATATGAATGTTGTTATGAGAATGAATAGAAGGGAGCTTATTAAAAATATTTAGAGGGTAAAACTGACAAAACACTATAACAGATTTGATGTCAGAGTTGAGAGAAAAAGAGATTTAAAGATGAACCTTAGATACCTAGCTGGAATAGTTCAGTGGATAGTAGTATAACTAAATAGGACATTAAATAATCTAGAAGGAAACAAAAATTTGGTTGAGGGAAGAACAATGTAGCATTCTTATAAACTATATTTAAGGTGCCCACAGTCAGCTGGATTTAGCGTNCCTTTCCCAGTTTTTAATCAGGATACTGATTGTTGTCAAGTTGCAATTATATATATATATATACACAGGTATATATTTTCCAGATATTAACCCCTTATCAGACATGATTTGTAAATATTTTCTCCTCTTCTGTAGGTTTCCTTTTCACTCTGTTGATTAGGTCCTTTGATGCACAGTCTTAAATCTTAATGTAGTCCAATTTAAGTACTGTCAATTTTATATGCTATATCTCAAATATAAGCTCAATGACTTGCACCACGGGTCCTAAAACTATGTCATGAGAAGGTTAAGGAAATCAACCAAGAATGATGTACAAATACAGGATGTCTACTTTGTTAGACATAGTGGGTTATTTTATTTGCTTGTTAGTATAGTATTTTTTTTTTTATGCTGTCTGTATTCAGTTTTGAGTCCCTGCCTAGAAGCCAATCAGTTCCCCTTCTTTAGCAGGTGATTAAGTTCACAAATCAAGCACTTGTCTTTTTTGCTGTCACACATTGGGTCACTATGCACCGGCTCTAATCACCCTATGTCCAAGCATCAGACAACTAGGGGCAGCTCCTATACCCCCAAGCCCTTGAAATTATTCACTATAGCCAATCAACAGAGAATTTGAGAAATCTGGATAACCTAACCCCATTTGCCATACATAAGCTGCCCCCTTACAGGTCCAGTTTGCTGTTGCCCTGTTCCCAGGTGTGACCCTCTGTGTACCCCTGCCTGCCTTCTCTCATTTGGAGTTGTAAGTAACAAAAAGTTCTGCCTTTTGGTACCCTCCAAGTGTCTTTGTGTGTGTCCTATACATTTAAATCAATGTTATCAACACTAACCAAGTAAAAGTAAATCAAAACCAAACCAAAAATTCAAGACAAAATTGTAAAGATGTCAATTTTGGTCTAGATGACCCAGAAAGAAAATATTTTATGCATCCTCAATACTTTAAATACATAAAGAAGCAGATAATATGAAAACAGGAAACTAAAAATAATAGCCTTAGGATAAATAGCTTCATGAACCAAAGATAAAACAGAAATACTACACTTAAGTCACATACGTTAAGCCTGGAGGCAAGAACTGGTGATTATGTGTTCATATCTTGTGAAATAATCATGTTATTAATGCTCTACTTCCATGGATCAAAACTTAACAAAGAGAATAAAAAAAATGTTCCTAATGAATACTGTCATAAGAATGATTAGCAATATATTAGCAAATTGAAATCAACTCTTTAAAAGAATACCTAATAAACAAATGTTATTAATGCCAAGAGTGGCCATAATGCACATTAAAAAAATCTCAAAATTATTATTCATCTGGAAAATGAAAATTAAAATCACAATGCTGCTGCTAAGTCACTTCAGTCATGTCTAACTCTGTGCAACCCCATAGATGGCAGTCCACCAGGCTCCCCCATCCCTGGGATTCTCCAGGCAAGAGTACTGGAATGGGGTGCCATTGCCTTCTCCAAAAATCACAATGAGATACCACTAAATCCACCAGAATGGATAAATTAAGACCAATAACACCTGATTTGCCAAGGATGTGGAACAACTTGAGCTCTCACATACATATTTGTTGGGGGGGGCTGTAAATTGATACAAGTAGCTTGGGAAAAAAGGTCAAACAGTTTTATATAAAACTGTACGAGTGTAAAGCATGAGTGTAAAGATTCACTCATGCTGCAACCAGGAAATATACTACTAGTTATCTACCCAAGTTATATGCAAACGTGTATGTTTACACAAAACATTGTACAAAAATGTGCATAGAGCTTTATTGATAAAACCCCAAACTAGAAACACAACTAAAGTGTCAATCAATAGGAGAATAAACAAAGTGCGGTATATTTATATAATGAAATACTACTTAGTACTACAAAGTAGTAAGTTCCTTGCACAGAGTGACATGAATGAATATCAAAAATATGCTGAGTGAAAAAAGCCTTACATAAAAGAGTATATAGTGTATGAACAAATCATAGAAAGTGCTGGAACAGGCAGAGAAAATTAATTCATAGTTAAAAAAAGTCAGAATAGTAGTTACCTCTGAAAGTAGGCAGGAAATAAAAATGGACTGGAAAGGAAAATGTGAAAACTTTTCTGGGGTGATAACAATATCCTATATTGTAATGGGAGTTTGGGTTATTTGTCAAAATTCATCAAAATGCCTACTTAAGATTTGTACATATTATTGTATGTAGATTTTACTTTAAATTTTAAAAAGAACTGTAAAAAATACTGACCTCTTGCTTACGAGTTGCATGCTAAAATGTTTATGACTGAAGTATACTGATGTGTGCAACTTATGATAAAATGCCTACAAAAAATATCAGGGATAGAAGGATAGCTAGACAAAGATGTGATAAAAGGAGTAAAATGTTGTGCTGAATATCAGTGTTAGCTATACAAATGTTCAGGCTTCCCTGGTAGCTCAGTGATAAAGTCTTCTCTTGTAATGCAGGAGACACAGGTTTGACCTGTGGGTCAGGAAGATCCCCTGGAGGAGGGCATGACAACCCCCTCCAGTAGAATCCCTTGGACAGAGGAGCCTGGTAGACTACAGTCCATGGGGTTGCAAAGAACCAGACACAACTGAAGCGACTTAGCACACACAAACATACAAATGTTCACTGTAAAATTCTTTCACATTTTCTATGTGCTGGAGCTATTTTATAATATATATATATATATATGTTTAACACCAGAAAATGGCAACACCAACTTCTCTGGCTTTGTGATTAGATCTATGACACCCACTGCTTATGCAGGGGTAGGAACACTGAGATCACCAATTTGATGGGCAATTCCTGAGGAGGCTCTGAGGTGGCAACTTTAAATGCAGTAGAAGGCAAACAAGAAAATCAAGGAAAAAATCTTATTCAAAATGAGATTCCTAATCACATGCAAGACATGAATAAATGACTTTTAGCAAAAGAAAACCAAAATTCAGCATTTAAAATATTAGTTCAGTAAATTCCCTGAAGGAGGCTGCAAAACTCTAATGAAATACAGTCAGGTACTCTAGATGGTGTTAACTGCTTCTAAGGAAAAAAAAGTATAAATAAAGCATCAAATTGTCATTTTACAGCATAACATTTCCCTGATGGGACTCTGGATTGGTACATGCTGTTATAAGTATATAAAGAAAGGTACCAGAAAAACAAACACATTCAATTATTACTTGATCTTGGAATGCTTCAGAAAGCAGATAAACTCTTAATTAATGCATGCATGCATTCATTCAATAAATATTTATTAAACAGAACAATCCTGGTACTATCTCCATAAAGAACAGCTAATTACAAGGCCCATAAAGAGTATATGTTCACCCTTTTAGTGTTATTAACATAATTGATACATCACTGTATAAGTTTAAGGTGTACAGCATAATGATTGACCTACATACATAGTGAAATGACTACCACAGTAAGTTGTTTAACATCATTCTTCTCATATACAATAAAAAGAAAGAGCAAAAAGAAAAAAATATTTTCTTCTTGTGATGAAAACTCTTAGTTCCTCAGGATTTATTCTCTTAAGAACTTCATCTTCACTTCTAAGGCATGGTGGATGATGAAGGTAAAGCTAGAAATAAAAAAACTTTACTGGGCATCCGGGATTAGCAAATCAAATTAGCAAAAACAATGTAGGCAAACTATATTTCTTAATATTAGATTTTTTTCATTTTGTCTCTACATGAGGCTACAAGATATCAGGGTGGGCTCCTAGTTGTCACTGAATGCAAAACATATTTTTAATGGAAGACCTTAAGTTGGTGGTTTCTTACACGCGGTCAGGAAGAATTTGGGTATGCCTAATTAAAGTGAAATGTATTAGTGTGGAGCAATGTTTCTCAAATGGGTTTTCATAAATGGGTTTTCACTTGAGGAGCTTTTAAAAGATACATTAAATGGCTCACCCACAACCTACTGAAGCAAGATCTTTAAGGATCTCCAGGAGATCCAGGGCTTGTGTCTTTAGCAAATATCCTAGGTAAATCTTATGGTGAGGCAAATTTCTTAAATACTGCTTTGGAAGAATCACTATTATAGATTAGGATCCTGGACGTTTAATATCGCTTATCTTTGCAATAAAGTATCCTGCTATCACATAAGAATATGGACACAGTCTACCTTGTATAAAATCTGGTGACTTTCTGAGGTAGTATCTAAGGCATACAGTCATAAGGAAAGTGGAATGTCACATTCTGATTAGGCTTTAGCAATCTTTGCAGAACTGAGATAATAAATATGACTGATTCCTTTTAGGGAACCTATTCTAAAGAGAAAGATAACCTAATTTCATTTTTAAACACTACTGAAAATTATATATGTGTATATATATATATACATATTTAAAATTTGTGTACTGTCTGTATCAATTAATAGTTAAAAATAACAGTGCCAAGAAACCCCAACAATTATCAAATTTTCCTAATTCCTCAAAATAAAAGTATGGTGATTTGCAGTCACACATCCAGAAATCTTCTTTCAATGCTACACTTATAAAGGGGTCTAACTTCAGATTGGGCTTCCCTTGTAGCTCAGTCAGTAAAGAATCTGCCTGCAGTGCAGGAGACCCGGGTTCTATCCCTGGATTGGGAAGATCCCATGGAGAAGGAAATGGCAACTCACTCCAGTATCCCTGCCTGGAAAAGAATATGGATAGAGAAGCCTGATGGGCTGTAGTCCACGGGGTCACAAAAAGTCGGGCACAACTGAGCAACTAACACTTACACTTAACTTCAGATTAATACATGAGACCTGAGTTGGTAAAGAAATGATGTTGAACAGCCAACTGGGAATTATCCCCTAAATGAGCAATTAATTACAACTAGCCAATGGGCAGGCTTAACCCGGGAGCTAAATACATTTTTAAATACACAGATCCATGATCCTTAAAAGAACAAAACTCAACAGTAAAAACAAGAACTAAACTAAAATTAAGAATGCAAAAACAATACTACAATTTTACTTAGAAATTCTGAAGGATACACAAAATTAGAGAAACTAGAATACTACCCAGTCCCAAAATTAGTACTTGCCCAATTTTCTGTCTTCTCTAAAATTTAGGAAATAGACATTTATAAATTCCAGACATTGTGTCATTTGACAAATAAATACTTTGCTAAAATGCCTAAATTATAGATATTTTTATTTTTAACATAATTATTATCCTATTTTATACATAACAGAATTTATAATAATTTCTTAAAGCTATCCAAATAACCAGACAATATTCAGATGCTCTGATTCTAAGAGTGTATTTATGGTTAGTTAACTTGTTTCCTTTAATTAGGTTTCAAACAAGATCTGCTGATCATGTTTGGCTCTTTTGTCCTTTAAATCTCTTTTATTCTGTAAGAGCTGCAGAGCCCCACTCCTTTTCCCCCTTGCAATTGATTTTCTGGGAAAACTAGGTCATTGTCTTATAAAGCTACTTGCATTTTTTTAAGTTCCATGCTTTCTAGTAGTATCATTTCACTTGTTCCTTAAAGCCATGTATTTCCTATAAACTCTAAATTAAATCTAGAGGCTGATTTGATTTAGATTCAATTTTTTTAAGCAAGTATACTTCATTACATCACATCATGAAACACATGATGTCTGGTTATACTACTTACAGTGATATTAAGATTGATATTAGTGGGTCCAGATGCAACAATGAAGGAAATAATGTGAGAATGTATGCCATTATAAATGTGGAATGTATTTCATCTCACTCCATTACAAAAGTGAGTCAAATAATAGAGGAGGAATAGATTTCTTCAGCGATTTGTGATTCATCATCTTCCCCTCTCTTCACAGATCTAGTAACGGGAACTTCTATATAGACACTCAATTTTGTAGTTCTGAGGTATGGAGACTTTGTGCTTGATTCCTGCTTGAGAAAGCTCTAATTGTCTCAGGATTTGGGTAGCTGTGTTGGGATCGGCAGATAATCTTTGGAAGCATAACACGTTCAAAATGTCCTGTGGACTAAATAAGAGCCAATATGACATTGTATTGAGTCTGGTCAGAGGTAGCACTACATTACAAATGGGCAAGGTGAGGGCAAAATAAAATTGTTTTATGCTCACATCCCCTGAGTTGTATATTTTATATTCTGGAAGCCAAAGCAGATATAGACTGAGTAGAAATACAGCAATGGAGATGACTGCAGTTAAGCTGAGACAAAGTGAAAAAATATTTCTCAGAAACTTGGCTGTGATGGGGCCAGAATAATGGAATACTCACTAGAGGAAAATGCAAGAAGGATTTTATTTAATGTAATAAAGAGATCAAGAAACCATGCAATAGGGTCATCTAGAGGGAGGAAGACACCACCAAGTAACAAAAATGTACTTTCAATACTAGGGCTTTGAAAAGAGCTGCAAGTGATGATCTGGAAGAAAGAGAGACCTACTTGGATCAAGGGAAATGTGGGAGTGACCCCTAATTATAGAAATTTCCAAAGGATTCAGGAAATTTTTCCAAGAAAGAAGTTAAAGGCAGGCAACCTGATGATAACCTTTTGGGATAGAGGCAGAGTATTATTAGTAGTCATCATCTGGAAGGGGGCACAATGGAATCACTTGATCCACAACCCAGAATAATTCTATCAGAATCTCTAGAGGCAACCCAGAGACTGGTATTGTATGTATTAAAGATCCCCAGTGATTCCAATAGGCCCTGAAGTTTGAGAACCACCATCATAATTTATATGCTTACTTTCAAGGAGAATCAAGTTTCAGTAAAGTTAAAGACATGATATAGTGATTTCAGGGAATGGTGTAGGGAGTACAAGAGAGGAAGGTTGCAGTGGGAAAAAGTTTCAAAGACTATAATGAGCATAACAGCATGGGAAGGATAACAGGTTTAAAGGTTTGGAGTACCAAACATGGGTTTTGGAATACCATAATCTTAGATTCTAACCCAGGTTCTACTACCTTTCAGCTTTATGATCTTGAGCAAATTATGTGCCTTCTTTCAAATTAAATGTCTTCACTTATAAAATTATTTTATGACTAGAATCGATCTTGTTTGCTATTTATTATTTGTCATCTCTCACTGAAATGTGAACTCCTGAAGAACAGAAACCTTGTCTGTCTTGTTCAAAACTGAATTCCCAGTCCCTAGGTCAGTGTGTGAAAATGCAGTAGATGTTTATTACGTTTTTTGAATGTATGAATGGAAATATTTCATATTTTTTATTGTTCACACATGCTACACACTTTTTAAGTAGTTTACACCCTCATTTTATTCAATTTCTAAAACAACCCCAGGGGATCAGTACTATGATAATTTCCAATTTTCAGATGAAGGCAATTAAGCAGAGGTCAGCTAATTAGTAGATAGTACATGTGACATGATGCATGTAAAGAATTTAGCTAATCTAAAAACTTCTCACTAAATGCTAGTTAATAATGAGAAAAGGATAAAAGGCATAGTGGAATTAACTCCCCTTAAGACTCTGAGAGGAACTCGGGTGTTAGGTTGTGTCCACAAGGTCTAATACATGAGAATTGAGTATTAGGATATCAAAAGCAAGATGATGTTTAGAAGTACACAACTTTTGTTTACGTTCTAGATGAAGCATGAGTAAAAAAAGACACTTTATGCTTCTTTAAAGCTAACCAAAGGGAATATGGCATGAAGTCCTATATACCAACAGAGAGATTATTGCCCATCTTGGGTTTTGGCTCAGCCTCTTGTATCTATCATTGAAGAACCAGTGGGTCTTTGTAAAAATTTGCTTTCAATTATTATTACATAAAGTGAAGTATTGAAAGACGTGATGGTGTTTTGAGTCAAGAAATAAAATATACTTTGGAAAAGCTTATAATAGGCAATTTTTCATCTGCTAATAGAGTACAAAAAAAAAATGCTACACTAAACTCCAGTCTACCGGTCCTTATAGAAGGTGTGATGTGAACTCTCAGCACTTTCTAGCTTTAAGGTTATTAACTACAGGAGTGAAAGGTATTTCCATCCTCAAACCCATGTTAAAACTAGCCACTCTGTTGAGATTGTCAACAATGCAGAGTTATTCATTNAAGCCACTGCAATGGGAAGCCTGCAGACAGCTAGAGAGTAACCACTGCTTTGCACAACCAGAGAAGGCCGGTGAGCAGCAAGGAAGACCTAGTGCAACTAAAAAAAAAAAATAACCCTACAAAATTATCTAAGTGATCCCTTTTCCCTATATAATAATTTGGGAATGATTCAGATTATTAAAAAGAAAAATATGTAATCCCAATTTTTAAAATTAATATTTAAAAAACAATTTTGGCAAAAAAGAAAAATGTGGCACAGCTGAGACACTTTGAAAAACATTTTAAAATGAAAATGTTCCTTGATTCTGGAAAACCATGTATATACATATGTGTTTACGGCTTATGTCCTTCTCTTCAGCCTTGTCTCTTATCCCTCCTTGACATATAATGTAGCTTCCAGCCACGCTGAGCCAGTTATGGTGCCTCCATTTTTCACCCTCATAAGCGCATATGTGCCACTGCATATGCCACTTGTTCTGCCTAGACCACCTTTGCTTCTCACTTGGACAATTCAAGGAGCACATCTTCTGAAAATCTGTCCTACCCTTGACTCCCACTCATGGTTATGTGCCCTCTTTTGTACACTGATTGAACTGTATATTCCCATTAAAGCAGTTCTCTCTCACACACACACTGTATTATTATTTTTCTATCTCTCCTCTAGACAAGTGCTCTCCAAACTTCTATCATTACCCTCTCCAAAACTTTAAAAATATCTGAACATGCACTTCCAATAAATGTGTGCATTGCGATTATATGTTTGAATATATACTTAATTTATTGATAAACATATTCCTTGACAAAATTTCACTCATAACCATTCTTACTACTGATAATCCATATATCAAATTCTTCCAAGGCTGATTTTAAATAAACAATGAATATATAGAGAAAATTTTACTATCATCACATCAGTTTTGAGAATCAACTTGGTTTCTCCTGAGGTAAAGCACTCCACTTTATAGGCCACTCTTCCAGATTATTATTTCCTTGAAAGCAGATGCTTAAAAAAATTATCTGTAACCCCAGCACATCTCTTTGATAGATAGCAAATGCACATTCCTCTTTAAATGCTATCTACAGGTTGATACCCACTGAATTATTTCAAGTGCCTAATTCATGGGACTGACAATTAAAGAAACAGATGAGAGCCTAAAGACCACCAAACAGATTGTGTAGATAAATAAACTCAAACTCAGACAGGTCAAGTGATTTACCCAGTATCACACATTCAGTGATTTATTGCCAACTGGAGTCTATGCTCCCATTTCCAAGTCCCCTCATTCCAGTAGGATGCCGTTACTATGATCTCCATATAATTGGTAAAGAAATTTGAGAGGAGGAGGCATTTTTTAACATCATTCCTCTCACACATCTAACCTACATGAAATAGCTTGATATTTCAGAAATAGATCAAATGTACTGGGAATAACCCCTTGATTTAACTAGATTTTCTCTTTCTCTTTCAGCTGGTTATCCTGGTTCACTGAAGCTGCCAATCTAATCTGGAAGCTGTTGAAACTGACAATTTCAAAGCCTAACTTAGAATATAGTCATCCCTAGACAATTGCTGTCTGATAGAACGTTCCCTAATGATGTAAATGCTCAACATCTGCACTATCTAATGCAAAATATGTACTTGAAATGTGACTTTAATGACTGAAGAAGCAAATATTTAACTTAATTTTTATTTTAATTAATTTTACTCTAAATAACCACATGTGGCTAATACCTGCTAGATGTGTATAAGAGACAGATTAATATAATTAACAGAAAATAGCACAAAATATTGTTTTCATGGTCAATAAAGTTGATAAAATTGAAAATGAAATATCTTCACAGTTATTTAAAGGATTCTTCTGCTGAGATGCAAATTAATAATTGATATACCTTTTTAATTTGTAGCCTACAATACAAATGTTTTTCTTAAAGTAAGATTCATGGAACCTCATTATTATATAAACTATTTAGAGTTGGTTATTATTACTTTCAATATACCTGGAAATTAGAAATAATCAGTAGCAGATATTTTCCTCGTAGGGTCTTTAGGTATATAGGATTCCTCTCCAATACAAATCCAGGAAATAATTGATGTTGTTGACCAGCCAATCAAAAGTTTAGGGCAATTTAAGTCTTAATCCTATTATTACTCTGTACTTTCTAGTCAAGTTTCCAAGCCTAGAGGTCTGTAACTAGTGAAAGGGAAAAAAGGAGAACTGTAATGGGGTTTGTTACACTACTGAGGGTCTGGCAGAAGATAAAGAATGATTTAGTGCCCTTATGCCTTGAGTAAACTCAAGAATTTCAGATAAGTACGCAATATCTTCCCAGGGAAATATTTATTTCCTGTGAGATCATTCAAACACACATCTCTATTAAAATTTTCTTGATTTTCACTACATCTTTTAATCAAAAAATTCTGGCAAAAAAATAATAGCATCTATGTTTAATCAGACAGTTGTTCAATTAATGAATTTAATAGTAACTAAATTAATAGGTTAATAAAATTATACTTTACTGGTATATACTGGAATACTTGTTGGTATCATAAACAACCAATTATTTTTCCTGAATATAATGAAAAAGTGTTGTAGACAAATAATAATTTTACCATTTTACCCTGAGAAAAATTAAGGTCACAATATCAAGTTATTTATTTTTCTTTAAATATTAGTATTGAAAAATAATAAATAAAAAGGGCAAAAATTACAATAATGCTAAACACTGGAAATTAGAAAGATCAACAATGATGTCTACTGCTTAGAATAGGTCAATGTTTGGAAGCATTCGTAAAAGTCTTGTAGATTCCCAGAGGTCTCAAGTTTTCCTCAGTGTTTGCACTAAACTTTAACTAGCTTAATAAACATGAAAACCAGACTTCCCTGGTGGTACAGTGGATAAGAATCAGCCTGCCAATGCAGGGACATAGGTTCGATCCCTGGTATGGGAAGATTCCACAAGCTGTGGAGCAACTAAGCCCGAGAGCCACAACTATGGAGCCCACACACTGCAACTACTGAAGCCCATGCTCCTAGAGCTTGTGCTCCACAACAAGAGAAGCCACTGCAATGGGAAGCCTGCAGACAGCTAGAGAGTAACCACTGCTTTGCACAACCAGAGAAGGCCGGTGAGCAGCAAGGAAGACCTAGTGCAACTAAAAAAAAAAAATAACCCTACAAAATTATCTAAGTGATCCCTTTTCCCTATATAATAATTTGGGAATGATTCAGATTATTAAAAAGAAAAATATGTAATCCCAATTTTTAAAATTAATATTTAAAAAACAATTTTGGCAAAAAAGAAAAATGTGGCACAGCTGAGACACTTTGAAAAACATTTTAAAATGAAAATGTTCCTTGATTCTGGAAAACCATGTATATACATATGTGTTTACGGCTTATGTCCTTCTCTTCAGCCTTGTCTCTTATCCCTCCTTGACATATAATGTAGCTTCCAGCCACGCTGAGCCAGTTATGGTGCCTCCATTTTTCACCCTCATAAGCGCATATGTGCCACTGCATATGCCACTTGTTCTGCCTAGACCACCTTTGCTTCTCACTTGGACAATTCAAGGAGCACATCTTCTGAAAATCTGTCCTACCCTTGACTCCCACTCATGGTTATGTGCCCTCTTTTGTACACTGATTGAACTGTATATTCCCATTAAAGCAGTTCTCTCTCACACACACACTGTATTATTATTTTTCTATCTCTCCTCTAGACAAGTGCTCTCCAAACTTCTATCATTACCCTCTCCAAAACTTTAAAAATATCTGAACATGCACTTCCAATAAATGTGTGCATTGCGATTATATGTTTGAATATATACTTAATTTATTGATAAACATATTCCTTGACAAAATTTCACTCATAACCATTCTTACTACTGATAATCCATATATCAAATTCTTCCAAGGCTGATTTTAAATAAACAATGAATATATAGAGAAAATTTTACTATCATCACATCAGTTTTGAGAATCAACTTGGTTTCTCCTGAGGTAAAGCACTCCACTTTATAGGCCACTCTTCCAGATTATTATTTCCTTGAAAGCAGATGCTTAAAAAAATTATCTGTAACCCCAGCACATCTCTTTGATAGATAGCAAATGCACATTCCTCTTTAAATGCTATCTACAGGTTGATACCCACTGAATTATTTCAAGTGCCTAATTCATGGGACTGACAATTAAAGAAACAGATGAGAGCCTAAAGACCACCAAACAGATTGTGTAGATAAATAAACTCAAACTCAGACAGGTCAAGTGATTTACCCAGTATCACACATTCAGTGATTTATTGCCAACTGGAGTCTATGCTCCCATTTCCAAGTCCCCTCATTCCAGTAGGATGCCGTTACTATGATCTCCATATAATTGGTAAAGAAATTTGAGAGGAGGAGGCATTTTTTAACATCATTCCTCTCACACATCTAACCTACATGAAATAGCTTGATATTTCAGAAATAGATCAAATGTACTGGGAATAACCCCTTGATTTAACTAGATTTTCTCTTTCTCTTTCAGCTGGTTATCCTGGTTCACTGAAGCTGCCAATCTAATCTGGAAGCTGTTGAAACTGACAATTTCAAAGCCTAACTTAGAATATAGTCATCCCTAGACAATTGCTGTCTGATAGAACGTTCCCTAATGATGTAAATGCTCAACATCTGCACTATCTAATGCAAAATATGTACTTGAAATGTGACTTTAATGACTGAAGAAGCAAATATTTAACTTAATTTTTATTTTAATTAATTTTACTCTAAATAACCACATGTGGCTAATACCTGCTCTATTGGAGGATCAGCTCTAGATTCAGAAAATAACATGTCAGATGTAAATACAGAAAAAGTGCTTTTGTGGAAATGATATATTTTCAATCTAGTGTCCATAAGAAAACTAGCATATATACTTTGTTCAGATTGATGATATCTTTTTAAAAATATATTTTTTATTTAAGGATAACTGCTTTACAGAATTTTGCTGTTTTCTGTCAAACATCAACATGAATCAGTCATAGGTACACATATATCCCCTTGCTTTGGAACCTCCCTCCCGTCTCCCTCCCATCCCACACCTCTAGGTTGATACAGAGTCCCTGTTTGAGGTTCCTGAGCCAATGGCTATCTATTTTACATATGGTAATATAAGTTTCCATTACTCTTTCCATACATCTCACCCTCTTCTCTCCTCACTCTTCCTCGCAGGGAAATTCCTTTCATGCTGTGGTAAAGTCAGTGCTGCTGAATTCTTTTAACTTTTGATTGTTTCTAATCCTCTTATTTCTTCTTCAAATCTAAATGACAGCTTTGCTGAGTAGAGTATTCTTGGTTTTAGATTTGTCCCTTCATCAGTTTAAATGTATTTTGGCACTCTCTCCTGGCCTGCAATATTTCTGTTAGAAAGTCACTGGACACCTTCTGCTTTGTTTTCACTGCGCATCCTACCTCCATTCAGTTTAGATTCCTTGAAGGCATTGGCAATATCTTGTCATTAATATTTGTATATGCTTTATATGTTTTCACATAATACCCCAATAATATAGTTATTAATATTTTATAGTCCATTCTCCTTTTGAAGGCTTATCAGTATCATCCAGAGATTTAAAGTGTTTATACAAATTGTGCAACTCACACTGAAGGTTAAGAATTTGGGTTTTTATATTTAATTGCATTAGTAATTGGGGCTATTTAAAAATGTTTATTGTATTGTATTTCACACACGAGAACATGCAACTAGAAAAGAGAGGAACTATTAACTTTAAGAGTTTTACATTTAAATTTATAAATGTAGTTATTAAAATGAAAATGGAAAAGAGATTTTAGTTTACTAATGGACACTGATATTTACTTCATACAACCTAATATAATTTAGATTATGTTGGTAAACATTTTCTGGTCTGATTTTGTTTGTGTGTGGGGAGGGGCGGGAAATGTTCATGTCATATCTTTTAGGGGAAAGGGATTATGTCAGTTATTGCAAAAATATTCTGAGTCAAGAATAGTCCACTTATGACTTATGTTAAAATATGCCATCTGCTGTGCATTGAAAGTTTCACAATATTGTTACTCAATTAGCCAAAGATCCTCATTTGATGAATTTTCTTAACTGATAGAAATCTCAGATAAAATGTTGCTATAAAATTAAACAGAGAAAAGGCAGATTTGGATTTTAGTGGGTTTTTTCCCATATATTTTAATGCTTTACAAAATATTGTCTAGTTTTCATATATCTAATTTTTCACGTGGCTAAACTCAAATTCAATGAAAGTATGGAATATATGACTATACNTTTTTTTCTAGATTCCATATATATGTTTTAGAATATGGTATTTATTTTTCTCTTTCTGACTCACTTCATTCTGTATAATAGGTTCTAGGTTCATCCACCTCATTAGAACTGACTCAAATGCATTCTTTTACCTCCTAGAGTAACAGAAATAAAAACAAAAGTAAACAAGTAGGACCTGATTAAACTTAAAAGCTTTTGCACAGCAAAGGAAACTATAAGCAAGGTGAAAAGACAGCCCTCAGAATGAAGAGAAAATAATAGCCAATGAAACAACTGACAAAGGATTAATTTCCAAAATATACAAGCAACTCACACAACTCAATACCAGAAAAACAAACAACCCAATCAAAAAGTGGGGAAAAGACCTAAACAGACACTTCTCCAAAGAAGACATACAGATGGCTAACAGATTGATGATATCTTTAGTTGGTGTGTAGAGCATTACAAAATTAATATGAACACGGTATCATATAAACCCTTTAAATGGGCCACTTGCCTAAAATAATGACAGTTCAACTTAATTACATGTGCCTAACTCAGAAAAAAGTTCCACTGTAATTTTATTTAATTAATTAATTTATTTTTATTGGAGGCTAATTACTTTACAATATTGTGGTTTTTGCCATACATTGACATGAATCGGCCACGGATACACATGTGTCCCCCCCATTCTGAACTCCTCCTCACCTCTGTTCCCATCCCATCCCTCTGGATTTTCCCAGTGCACCAGGCTTTGAGTGCCCTGTTTCATGCATTGAACTTGGACTGGTCATCTATTTCACATATGGTAATATACATGTTTCAGTGCTATTCTCTCAAATCATCTCACCCTCACCTTCTCCCACAGAGTCCAAAAGTCTGTTCTTTACATCTGTGTCTCTTTTGCCATCTTGTATATAGGGTCATCATTATCATCTTTCTAAATTCCATATGTATGTGTTAGTATACTGTATTGGTGTTTTCTGACTTACTTCAATCTGTATAATATGCTCCAGTTTCATCCACCCCATTAGAACTGACTCAAATGTGTTCTTTTTTATAGCTGAGTAATACTGCATTGTGTATAAGTACCACAACTTTCTTATCCATCAGTCTGCCAAAGGACATCTAAGTTGCTTCCATGTCCTAGCTATTGTAAACAGTGCTGCAATGAACATTGGGGTACACGAGTCTCTTTGAATTCTGGTTTCCTTAGTGTATATGCCCAGCAGTGAGATTGCTGGGTCTTATGGCAGTTTTACTTCCAGTCTTTTAAGGAATCTCCACACTGTTCTCCATAATGGCTGTACTAGTTTGCATTCCTACCAACAGTGTAAGAGAGTTCCCTTTTCTCCACACACTCTCCAACACTTATTGCTTATAGACTTTTTGATGGCAGCCATTCTGACTGGTGTGAGATGGTACCTCACTGTGGTTTTGATTTGCATTTTTCTGATAATGAGTGATGTTGAGCATCTTTTCATGTTTTTTTTAACCATCTGCATGTCTTCTTGGGAGAATGTTTGTTTAGTTCTTTGGCCCATTTTTTGACTGGGTAGGAAAACTAGCATATTTTTGAGACAGCTTGAGTACTTAGAATCCAAGGAAAGATGAAAGAAAGTAGTGAGTAGTCCTGAGAATGAAATAGTGAGTAGATGACATGCAAAGGAGAATAACCAGCTGGAATGTTATTTTTCCTTTCAGAAAATATTTTTGAACCATACTTCTCAAACTTTAATGTGCATGTGAATCACCTGGGGAGAGAGTCTTTTAAAACTGTAGATTCTGGTTCAGTAAGTCTGGGGTGAGGTCTGAGATTCTACATTTCTAACAACTTCCAGGAAATGATGATGCTGGTGTGGGGACCACAGTTCAAGTAGTAAGGATTTAGACAAAAGGTAAGAGATGGACAGGGAAGCCTGACGTGCTGCAGTCCATGGTGTCACAAAGAGTCGGACATGACTGAGCAACTGAACTGAAGAGCTCTGGGGAATATATTTGGTGAACAAAGGGTTAAAAGGCATCCAAAGGTAATCATGAACCATATTAAAGTGGATTCAGAAGAGCATCCCATTCTGACTTACTTCAGTCTGTATGTACAGGTGAACCTATTTGCAGGGCAGGAATAGAGATGCAGATATAGAGAATGAACTTGTAGATACAACAGGGGAAGGAGAGGGTAGGACGAATTGGGAGAAAAGCATTGACATGTATAAACTACCATGTGTAAAACAGATAGCTAGTGGGAAGCTGCTGTATAGCACAGGGAGCTCAGCTAGATGCTCCGTGATGACTTAGAGGGGTGGGATGGGGAGCGTGGAATGGAGGCTCAGGAGGGAGGGGATATATGAACACATATAGCTGATTCACTTCGTTGTACAGCAGAAACTAACACAACATTGTAAAGCTGTAAAATTTTATATTTCAATAATAAAATAAAAAAGAGCATCCCATACAAATTCAAATTAAATTAGCTCCACAAACCAATAGATGACTTTCAATTCCCAACATTACATAATCAAATTTCACCTTCAATGAGATGTAACAGCATCAGAGAAATTCTTTGTCATGTATCCTTGGTCACTGTGGTCCATAAAAATATTTTTAAAGGGAGAAAAGGGAAGGAAATCTATTGTTCCCTGAAAGGAACTGTACTGGAGCTCACTAAAGGAAAATTCCCAAGAAATATTTCAAGGTAGAGTTACCCAAGGTCATGTCTATGACTGGTAAAACGGTAAAAGGAGAAATCGATAATGAATTGTAGAGTTTGAATGGTAGTGGCAAGACTTCTTGCTTGACATGAACTGAATATAGCTTCATGACTTTCCCAGCTTTGGTTATTTTCATACACATATATTGAGGTGGGTGGAAATATAAACTTGTTATTTCTCGTAAAAACCTGGATAGACACACCCATGGCTTTGACCGTTCCTATGAAGAATTTTGGGCTTCCCTGGTGGCTCAGAGGTTAAAGCGTCTGCCTGGAATACAGGAGACCTGGGTTCGATGAATTTTAGGGAACAAAACTAGATGTAAGTAGTAGATAGCTATAATAGCAAAAATGGCTAAAGAAGCTTGAGCTAGGACAAAAGACAAGAGGCAGGTCTAGATTTAAAAATTTCTAAAAGCGTAGATTCAAACCAAGTTCAGATTTGCTTTCATTCATATCTAGAGTTTGAACATCTATATACCTCATAAGGACTGAGGAATCAGGTTTAAGAAACAAAGAAACTATAGGCTTAATGCGTTTTATATATAGGTTTAGAGAGGGACCATATCAACATACGAAGGTCTACATATTCCTGGAAAAATTATTTGATGTTCCATGGTTATATAATACCATGTTCTAATTCTCCACCTTTATCAAGCCCATTGCTGTCCTAGAAATGCAACAGGACAACTAAATTCTCTGATGGTCATATCTTCTTGTGCTTTACAGTAAGAAAGAAATGAGTAGCAAATGATTACTTGTCATCACAATGCTGAAAGATACTGATGACTTTTGCAACTTCAAGTTTGTTAGTGTTTGCATCTTTAATGATTTTAAACTGCCAAAGTGATTACACTTCCAGTCAGAGGCACTGAAGTGATAGAGGTCACAATGTGTGCATTGGTGTAGACATGTTCAGAAACAGTGTGTTATTTCCCTTTTCACTCAACCACTTGGCAGTGACTTGCACGTATCATTTAGGATACTTGCAGATGTTTGCAGTATCTACAGTTTTATATTCCAAGTCAGTTCTGAAAATGAGGTCATCTGTAGAACAGCTAAAAATTGTTATTTAAAGAGTAAACCTGCAAGTATGCAGAGAAAGATTTCCTATTTCTGCTATGGGTGAGTAGAAAATAAGTTATTTTGTAGTTGTAAAAGCTCTGAATCACAGATGCAAAGATACTTGGGAAAGAGTTGTAACTTTACTATTTTTTCCTCATAAATATATAATTGGTAGTATGCAATTTGATAGGATCAAGTTCAAGATGTTTACTTTACTCTTTTTCATACTAATATATAATGCTCCTGAATTTTTACAATGCCTGATGTAAATACAGTTAAAAAGAAAAAATTTCATCTATCACAATAAAGTATTTTTCTTTGGCCGAAGCAAATTGCATGTCTTCATTCTAACTCCATTTTCTTGGCTTTCCTCTCCTGCCTTTGGTCCCAAGAAGAGAAAATTCAAGCAATATAGAGATGTCAGGAATTAATGTGCTCTTTTATTAGATATCCAATAATATAAATTACACAGTTAAATTTTAAACCCTTTCTTCTCTCTCACTCTCTCTACACAATATGTGTGTGTGTGAGTGTGCCCATATACACAGAAATAATTGTGTGCGAGTGTGCCCATATACACAGAAATAAACAGATAATGGATAGATGTAAAAAACAAATAGACATTATATACCTATTGATCCACTATTTTGTCCTATGTGCTCTTATAGCTCTTCAAAACTAGTGTTTAGTCATGCTTTTGTCAAGCAATGAGAATGTTGAATATCTTGGAAATTTTGTTTGTTGGTTTGTCTTCTAAAGTAAGAAGGGAACACAAGTGGCAATGAAGATGCTTAAAGGATAGGAAAAGCAAAAGTGCAAAGAGAAAAAAATATTTGTATTTTATACAACATTTAAGAGCTGAAAAGTAATCATTTTCATGTATATAAAATCCATTGTTTCCCAATGAAAAAAGAAGCCAAAATCTCTGAACAAACTAAATAGTCCCATTTTTCCAACATAAATAATTCCTACATTCTGAAGGATTACTTTAAGACATCTGATTACTGTGGAAAACACAGATTAAACAAAATATTAATTCTGTTCTATTCTACTCTTCTGCTTCGAAGCTCTGTAAACTTTGTGGACAGCAAATGGCATCTATTATTATTATGGCTCTCTATCCACCCAATGATCATATATTTCTTCCCACTTATGTAGGAGAAAATTAATTTCATACTAGGAAAATGCTTTGCTGGCCATCATCATGCCACAGAATGCCTAAAAGGAGATATTACTATGTGAAATTGGTGTACATTTGTGGAGGGGATTCTCTTTTACTGGGAACTCTCTCTGGCTTAAACAAAGATCGATTTTCCAACATCTACTGATTTATCTGGAGCATAGCAGGAATTAAAGAAGAGTCCATAATGTTTTATTATTCTATAATTTAAATTACTATTATAAACATCACTCCCATCTCTTCATTTTTGAGGTACCAATTTGATTTATATGGTTAGTTTAGGAAAGCTAAGGCTAAAATGACCTTCATTCTTTGTCCAGAATATATGACTCGGTTTTAAGAAGGTGGAAAAACTGCAAACATCCCTCATACACATTAAAAGAGAAGTGAGATAGAGTAAGCAACATGAATAAAATCAATGTCTTTGTTCCTACTTTAATAGGCCAAATTGGAATTGTAATTAGAGAATACCCAAGAGTTCCACCAGAATTAAGGACCTGTCACTATTTTCACTCAATTTTCCTCTTTTCCAGGGGTTAACATTTAGCTATTCAAAGAAAATAATCTTTCAGACACATGGTAAATATTCAAAGCAATTTTAAATGGCATTTTCTTCTTGACAAATTTGGTTGGTGCCACATTGATCATTTTTAACTTGTAGGTAAGTGAGATCAACTTCTGCATTAAAAGCTTTTCTTTCTTCTTAACTGTGGCTAACAGCGCCCTCCCTAGGTAATTCCAAGAGTATTCACAGAAAAATATCTCAAATTTATGATTCACTTCAGTAAATACTTAGTATTTTCTCATAACTAATATATAGCCATTGTAAAATACAATATGGAAAGCCAGACAAATATGTAAGTCTAGTTGTGCTTTCATTTTCCTCATTTTTTATTTGAGCATCATCTAGTTTTAATTTTGTATTAATATTATATAAACAGATTAAAATTATAAATTCAATTATTTGCTTCTTCCTGAATGTATATTCTTTACAATGTAACTTCGATGTTTCTCACATTAGAAAATGCAGTCTATTATCCCAACTCTAGAATCTGGGCTGGTTTCCTGACTTACTCCTGACTCATGGAATATGGTAGAATACAGTTATTTCCAACCCTGAGCTTCAGAGAAGCCTTTTGGGCCTCTGTTCTTTTTCTTTGGAACCTTGCCCAGTCACAAGAACAAATCAGAGCTAGCCTTCTGGAGAATGTGGAACAGAGACATGTCATCCTAGCCAGGCCAGCCAGCCCTCAGTTAATCTGCCGGTTGATCACAAGACCATGAGGGTTTAAATCAGAAGAACTTCCCAGCTTAGCCCAGCCTAAACTGATGGCAATACAGAATGGCGAGCTAAGTAAATGGTTCTTATTTTCAGCCACTAAGTTTGAGTGGTTTATTAGGCAACAAAAGCCAATGGATACAGATATAAATAATCAAAACAAGGTGCATAAAATTTTGACAGTGAATTAAATAAACATAAGTTATAGCAATCTATAAAACTCACAGCACTGGTTTTTCTCTTATCCAGAAGGCAAAGAAAAGACTAGATACTAATTCATCAAAAATGCAAAACAAGCTTTTAGAATCTGTTATAATTATAATGACAGTTACTGCATTTGGTTTCCTTATTATTTGCATGTGGATTCATAGCGAATGAACTTGCCTTGTGGCTCAGCTGGTAAAGAATTCACCTGCATATAGGGTCACCATATAGGGTGCTCAGGGCTGGTGCACTGGGATGACCCTGAGGGATGGGATGGGGAGCAAGGTGGGAGGGAGGGTCAGGATAGGAAACACAGGTACACCCATGGCTGATTCATGTGAATGGATGGCAAAAACCACCACAATATTGTAAACTAATTAGCCTCCAATTAAAAACAACAACAAACAAACAAACAAAGAATTCACCTGCAATGCAGGAGACCTGGGTTCGATCCCTGGGTTGGGAAGATTCCCTGGAGAAGGGAAAGGCTACCCACTCCAGTATTCTGGCCTGGAGAATTTCATGGACTGTATAGTCCATGGGGTTGCAAAGAGTTGGATAAGACTAAGTTAATAGACCTAGGATATTCTTAGTTGTCATGTATTTTATACTACTTGACTGTATTTCTCCATGTTTATTACAGAAAACCTATAATGTAGTACTATCTTCTTCCTTTGATATGCTTCATTCCAAGGAAATCTTATTAGTTTGAGTTCTACCAGAAGCTGTCTCTGAATCTAAGAGTTGAGTGAAAATAATTTAATATGGAGACTAAGGCTATAGCAGTAAAAGAGTGAGAAATGAGGACAAGAAAGTCGGCCAATAAAGAGCGATTATCAAGAAACCTATGACTTTGGATGAAAGGAGCTTATTTCTCCTGAAGACATACATCTAAGACTAATCCCAGTTGTGAGATATGGAAACTGGGATATTATACATGGACTCCTATCAATTATTGGATGCAGGATATTCCTGGGATTTATTCAGTTCAGTCAGTTCAGTTCAGTCACTCAGTCATGTCCAACTCTTTGCAACCCCGTGGACTGCAGCACACCAGGCTTCTCTGTCCATCCCAATTCCCAGAGCTTATTCATCCTCATGTCCATTGAGTCCATGATGCCACCCAACCATCGCATCCTATATCGCCCCTTCTCCTCCTGCCTTCAATCTTTCCCAGCATCAGGGTCTTTTCAAATGAGTCAGTTCTTTGCATCAGGTGGCCAAAGGACTGGAGTTTTAGCTTCAGCATCAGTCCTTCCAATGAATATTCAGGACTGATATCCTTTAGGATGGACTGGTTGGATCTCTTTGCAGTCCAAGAGACTCTCGAGAGTCTTCTGCAAAGCCACAGTTCAAGAGCATCAATTCTTTGGCACTTAACTTTCTTTATAGTCCAACCCTCACATCCATACATGACTACTGGAAAAACCATAGCTTTGACTAGACAGACCTTTGTCAGCAAAGTAATGTCTCTGCTTTATAATGCTGTCTAGGTTGGTCATAGCTTTTCTTCCAAGGAACAAGCGTCTTTAAATTTCATAGCTGCAGTCACCATCTACAGTCATTTTGGAGCCCAAGAAAATAAAGTCTGTCACTGTCTCCACTGTTTCCCCATATCTGCTATGAAGTGATAGGACTGGATACCATGATCTTAGTTTTCTGAATGTTGAGTTTTAAGTCAACTTTTCCACTCTCCTCTTCTAGTTTCAATCAAAAGGATCTTTAGTTCTTCTTCGCTTCTGCCATAAGGGTGGTGTCATCTGCATATGTGAGGTTATTGATATTTCTCCCAGCAATCTTGATTCCAGCTTGTGCTTCTTCCAGCCTAGCATTTTGCATGATGTACTCTGCATTTAAGTTAAATAAGCAGGGTGACAAAATACAGCCTTGATGTCCTTCTTTCCTGATTTGGAACCAGTCTGTTGTTCCATGTCAAGTTCTAACTATTGCTTCTTGACCTGCATACAGATTTCTCAAGAGGCAGGTCAGGTGGACTGGTATTCCCATTTCTTTCAGAATTTTCCACAGTTTGTTGTGATCCACAAAGTCCAAGGCTTTGGCATAGTCAACAAAGCATAAGTAGATGTTTTTCTGGAACTCTCTTGCTTTTTCAATGATCCAACAGATGTTGGCAATAGGCTCTCTGGTTCCTCTGCCTTTTCTAAAACCAGCTTGAACATCTGGAAATTCACAGTTCACATATTGTTGAAGCTTGACTTGCAAAATTTTGAGCATTACTTTACTAGCATGTGAGATGAGTACAGCTGTGCAGTAGTTTGAACATTCTTTGGCATGGCCTTTCTTTGGGATTGGAATGAAAAAGATGTGTATAAGAGACAGGTCAGAGGCACTGAAGTGATAGAGGTCACAATGTGTGCATTGGTGTAGACATGTTCAGAAACAGTGTGTTATTTCCCTTTTCACTCAACCACTTGGCAGTGACTTGCACGTATCATTTAGGATACTTGCAGATGTTTGCAGTATCTACAGTTTTATATTCCAAGTCAGTTCTGAAAATGAGGTCATCTGTAGAACAGCTAAAAATTGTTATTTAAAGAGTAAACCTGCAAGTATGCAGAGAAAGATTTCCTATTTCTGCTATGGGTGAGTAGAAAATAAGTTATTTTGTAGTTGTAAAAGCTCTGAATCACAGATGCAAAGATACTTGGGAAAGAGTTGTAACTTTACTATTTTTTCCTCATAAATATATAATTGGTAGTATGCAATTTGATAGGATCAAGTTCAAGATGTTTACTTTACTCTTTTTCATACTAATATATAATGCTCCTGAATTTTTACAATGCCTGATGTAAATACAGTTAAAAAGAAAAAATTTCATCTATCACAATAAAGTATTTTTCTTTGGCCGAAGCAAATTGCATGTCTTCATTCTAACTCCATTTTCTTGGCTTTCCTCTCCTGCCTTTGGTCCCAAGAAGAGAAAATTCAAGCAATATAGAGATGTCAGGAATTAATGTGCTCTTTTATTAGATATCCAATAATATAAATTACACAGTTAAATTTTAAACCCTTTCTTCTCTCTCACTCTCTCTACACAATATGTGTGTGTGTGAGTGTGCCCATATACACAGAAATAATTGTGTGCGAGTGTGCCCATATACACAGAAATAAACAGATAATGGATAGATGTAAAAAACAAATAGACATTATATACCTATTGATCCACTATTTTGTCCTATGTGCTCTTATAGCTCTTCAAAACTAGTGTTTAGTCATGCTTTTGTCAAGCAATGAGAATGTTGAATATCTTGGAAATTTTGTTTGTTGGTTTGTCTTCTAAAGTAAGAAGGGAACACAAGTGGCAATGAAGATGCTTAAAGGATAGGAAAAGCAAAAGTGCAAAGAGAAAAAAATATTTGTATTTTATACAACATTTAAGAGCTGAAAAGTAATCATTTTCATGTATATAAAATCCATTGTTTCCCAATGAAAAAAGAAGCCAAAATCTCTGAACAAACTAAATAGTCCCATTTTTCCAACATAAATAATTCCTACATTCTGAAGGATTACTTTAAGACATCTGATTACTGTGGAAAACACAGATTAAACAAAATATTAATTCTGTTCTATTCTACTCTTCTGCTTCGAAGCTCTGTAAACTTTGTGGACAGCAAATGGCATCTATTATTATTATGGCTCTCTATCCACCCAATGATCATATATTTCTTCCCACTTATGTAGGAGAAAATTAATTTCATACTAGGAAAATGCTTTGCTGGCCATCATCATGCCACAGAATGCCTAAAAGGAGATATTACTATGTGAAATTGGTGTACATTTGTGGAGGGGATTCTCTTTTACTGGGAACTCTCTCTGGCTTAAACAAAGATCGATTTTCCAACATCTACTGATTTATCTGGAGCATAGCAGGAATTAAAGAAGAGTCCATAATGTTTTATTATTCTATAATTTAAATTACTATTATAAACATCACTCCCATCTCTTCATTTTTGAGGTACCAATTTGATTTATATGGTTAGTTTAGGAAAGCTAAGGCTAAAATGACCTTCATTCTTTGTCCAGAATATATGACTCGGTTTTAAGAAGGTGGAAAAACTGCAAACATCCCTCATACACATTAAAAGAGANACTATGACTTCTTTCTCCTCATTCTTTCTCAACTTAACCATGAGCCTCCTATTCAATTTCCATTGCCTTTAACCAAACTGTTTTCTCCCCTGACTTAACTGATTTGACCATTCCTCTTTTCCTGGCTGCACTATTATTTCCTGAGGAATTTTTTTACAATCTCATTATTTCCTCAAGGAACAAAGTTTTGGGCATGATGGCAGCAAAGAGCTTAGAGGAAGAAGAATTGGAGTGAGGAGCTGTTCAAGGAAATGCCAAGTGAGAAGGGATATGTAGAGGGGAGTATGATGCTACTTCCTTTCAAGAAGTCAAGGTAAATGATGATGCAATTGTGGATGACTTTCTGTCTTTCATAAAGCATTACTTTCACTACAATATATATAAGATCATGATCCTAAACTTTGCCTCAACAGATTTCACCAAAATAAAGCCAGATTTGCTCTTTTTTTTTCCTCCATCCATGTGTATGTTTCTCTTCTCATGAAAAATTGTTTGATGTGTATATAGAATAAGGCTTCTCAAGTCCTACTCTCTATGTAATTTTACATCCCCATCTCCTGAAACATTCTAAGCATAATCCAAAAGGAAAATTCTTGGCCCTCTCTCAAACATGTCATGTTGTTTGATGTCCCAACACTATTGAACAGACTGCTTCCCCCCTGGGATATAATATTCCTCATGTCTCCATGGTGAACTCTTAACTTTCGACACCACTATTTGTCATCATTTTCTTGGCAGGGCCTTTCTTTTCATTGATGGGTAGAGCAAACCAATTTCTTTTTTGTACTTCTTCTGTATCATGTTTTATACCTGTATTTTTACCTATACTGTAGTTTACTAAATAGTATAAATTCATTTCAGTATTAGTCTTGAGATTCCTAAGGCCCAAAACTGGGTCTTATTTTCTTTTACTTCCCAGAGCCTGGAAACATCTGTTACATACTAAGAATGTAATAAACAGGGTTCATCGTTGAATTATCTTTTTCTTTGATTCTCTCTTAGAACTCCTTATGCTTCTATAACGTTCTACATTACAAAATTCACATAGAAGCATACATCTAAAAATTTTACTTTCCTTAAAACAAAAATAAAAGTGAATATTCTACTTTTCCTAAACCTCCTTTGATTTCTTAACTTTCAAATCAAAGAAAACCTCACCACTTAATCTTTATAAAGCAAATGCCTACCTTCTGAAAATGTTCCATAATTAGGTACATTTCTGGAAATTATACTATAACCATGGTCATTTCATCCAAATAAGTTACTATAATAGAGTAGTTGTATCTTTTTAAGTGCTTTGCATTCTATTTTAGCAATTTGGATGAAAGAAAGAATGGCATATCTAAACAGGTGCTTAGTAATATAATTATCATCAACATAATCTTAATTCTCCTGTTCAAAATGTTGTTTCATTATGCTGTTACCATGACTACTTATGTAGGTGAAATCATTGTGCTGCAGTAGCAGAAACACCAAATGGCAGTTCAGATACCAACGTTCCAATTCAGTACTTGCACTTTGTTGTGTATCCTGAAGTATGACTCTTAACTTCTTAGGCCTTTGAATTTCCTTACCAAAAAGATAAAATTGTTGGTATAAATAGTCTGGAAGTTTCATCATAAATGATATCTGATCCTAGGATACAATGCCTATTTCTTTGCCTTTTCTGATACCACTGATCTATGCATTATACATATAAATTATGTGGAATAAGTAAATTTACGGAATAGGGACTGAGTATGAAAGTGAAGAAAGCTGGCTTTGTATATGCAAATGAGGAAGAAAATCACTTAGTTATATGTCAGGAAACTGGAAGCCTATAAGATGATGGCTTTAAATTTGGACTGAGTTTATGTTGTGACCATGGGGATGTCAGTGACATATGCCAGCAAAGTTGGAAAACTCAGAAGTGGCCACAGGACTGGAAAAGGGCAGTTTTCATTCCAATGTGAAAGAAAGGCAATGCCAAAGAATGCTCAAACTACCATACAATTGCACTCATCTCACACGCTAGTAAAGTAATGCTCAAAATTCTCCAAGTCAGGCTTCAACAATACATGAACCGTGCACTTCCAGATGTTCAAGCTGCTTTTAGAAAAGGCAGAGGAACCAAAGATCAAATTGCCAACATCTGCTGGATCATAGAAAAAACAAGAGAGTTCCAGAAAAACATTTATTTCTGCTTTGTTGACTATGCCAAAGCCATTGAATGTGTGGATCACAATATACTTTGGAAAATTCTGAAAGAGATGGGAATACCAGTCCACCTGACCTGCGTCTTGAGAAATCTGTCTGCAGGTCAGGAAGCAACAGTTAGAACTGGACATGGAACAACAGACTGGTTCCAACTAGGAAAAGGAGTATGTCAAGGCTGTCTATTGTTTAACTTATATGCAGAGAACATCATGAGAAACACTGGGCTGGATGAAGCACAAGCTGGAGTCAAGATTGCTGGGAGATATATCAATAACCTCAGATATGCAGATGACATCACTGTTATGGCAGAAACCAAAGAACTAAAGAGCGTCTTGATGAAAGTGAAAGAGGAGAGTGAAAAAGTTGGCTTAAAGCTCAACATTCAGAAAACTAAGATCATGGCATCTGTCCTATCGCTTCATGGTAAATAGATGGGGAACAGTGGAAACAGTGAGACTTTATTTTTGGGAGCTCCAAAGTGACTGCAGTGGTGACTTCAGCCATGAAATTAAAAGATGCTTGCTCCTTCGAAGGAAAGTTATGACCAACCTAGACAGCATATTAAAAAACAGAGACATTATTTTGCCAACAAAGGTCTGTCTAGTCAAGGCTATGATTTTTCGAGTGGTCATGTANAAACTAAGATCATGGCATCTGTCCTATCGCTTCATGGTAAATAGATGGGGAACAGTGGAAACAGTGAGACTTTATTTTTGGGAGCTCCAAAGTGACTGCAGTGGTGACTTCAGCCATGAAATTAAAAGATGCTTGCTCCTTCGAAGGAAAGTTATGACCAACCTAGACAGCATATTAAAAAACAGAGACATTATTTTGCCAACAAAGGTCTGTCTAGTCAAGGCTATGATTTTTCCAGTAGTCATGTATGGATGTGAAGGTTGGAGTATAAAGAAAGTTGAGTGTCAAAGAATTAATGCTTTTGAACTGTGGTGTTGGAGAAGACTCTTAAGAGTCCTTTGGGCTGCAAGGAAATCCAACCAATCCAATTGAACCAAGGAGATCAGTCCTGAATATTCATTGGAAAGACTGCTGTTGAAGCTGAAATTCCAATACATTGGCTACCTGATGCAAAGAACTGACTCATTTGAAAAGACTCTCATGCTGGGAAAGATTGTAGGTGGGAGGAGATGCAGATGACAGAGGATGAGATGGTTGGATGGCATCACTGACTCAATAACATGAGTTTGGGTAAACTCCAGGAGTTGGTGATGGACAGGGAGGCGTAGTGTGCTGCAGTCCATGAGGTCGCAAAGAGTTGGATACGACTGTGTGACTGAATTGAACTGAACTGATTGCTAAATCTATTAAAAGCTAAGGATAGGATCTAGATTCTTTTAATAATAATAAAATAAATACCAAAAGGTGGAGAAGTTAAAAGATATCAGAAAAGAAAAAAATAGATACAGCCTCTCAAATGACCATTAACATGAAAACAAACTGAACAATAAAGAGCAACCTTTCCTTGAGTATCAAGTATCAGAAGTCATTTAATTACTTGAGCTTATTAAGATCTGTGATCATGAGTGTTTATAACAGTCCTTCAATTAAGGATGTAGCAAACAGTGGAATGCTGTGAAAGTAATGAAAAATCTAAAGGTGACAAAGAGACCTCCACACTTACTTTGTTTTACTCTAACATTAATAAAAGGGGAAACATTTTTAGATAATGATTTTTTTTCAAAGTCTTCAGTTATTTATTTCAAATTAATAAGTCGAAAGATCTTAGAAATTGCATTTCAGACCTTAGTAAGAATATAAATAGGTTTAAAAATCCTTTCAATAAATTTTGACTTAACATGCAAAGGAATCTGAAGACCATCCTAAAGTTGAGGATCATATGTTCTATAATTTGCCACATTTAAGATAAAAATAGGGATACCATACAGAAAAAATGTTACTGAATTTGTGGAATATATTCTGCAAATGTTTATTAGTGGACCAGTACATAAAATGACAAATGTAAATCAAGTTTTGTCAGTTCTTAGGCAGATAGGAATTTATTTCATTACATCTCTCTTTAATCACAATCACAAATATTACTACAAAATGAGTTTGGATGTGCAAAGTCTATCTTTCACTACATATAGTGTCTACTTGATAAACTATCAAATAAATTCTTATTTGAAAAACACAGCTCAGAGCGTTCTTACTGACTCATTCTATCATGGTCTCAGCTTATCCTAGGCAAATGTGAAGTTATTTTCTACATGAAATGTCAATGAAATATTTCCTAAGCAAAGGCCCTTTGGATGTATTAAAGTTCAAATTTTCTATTTACATGGTGTCATAAATCTAATTAACTATTACACTGTAACACATTTTTTTAATTGAAAAAAAAAGTGAATTTTAAAACTATAACAATAAGGTAAAGCAGGGACGTTTCCCCGATTTGGTACCATGAATTTAGCTGAATTGCAGTAGTTTCCTATCTGGTCTCAATGTTGGTGCCCTAGCCCCGCTGTAGTGTCTTCTCAGCCAGAGTGAACTTTTTAAATGTTTAATCAATGTCATTTTTTTTTTCAAAACACAAATGCTTCTGTTCTCACTTCAGTTCAGTTCAGTTCAATAGCTCAGTCGTGTCTGACTCTTTGTGACCCCATGGACTGCAGCACGCCAGGCTTCCCTGTCCATTACCAACTCCTGGAGCTTACTCAAACTCACGCCCATCAAGTCGGTGATGCCATCCAACCATCTCATCCTCTGTTGTGCTCTTTTCCTGCCTTTAATCCTTCCCAGCATCAGTGTCTTTTCAAATGAGTCAGTTCTTTGCATCAGGTCGCCAAAGGATTGGAGTTTCAGCTTTAAACTACTCCTTCCAATGAATATTCAGGACTAATTTCCTTTAGGATTGACTGGTTATATCTCCTTGGAGTCCAAGGGACTCGAGTCTTCACCAACACCACAGTTCAAAAGCATCAACTCTTTGGCACTCAGCTTTTTATAGTCCAACCCTCACATCCATCCATGATTACTGGAAAAATCATACCTTTGACTAGACAGACTTCTGTTGGCAAAAGCAATGTCTCTGCTTTTTAATATGCTGTCTAGGTTTGTAGCTTTTCTTCCAAGGAACAAGCATCTTTTAATTTCATGGCTGCAGTTACCATCTGCAGTGATTTTGGTGCCCCCCAAAATAAAGTCTCTCACTGTTTCCCCATCTATTTACCATGAAGTGATGAGACTGAATGCCATGATCTTAGTTTTCTGAATGTTGAGTTTTAAGCAAACTTTTTATCTCTCCTCTTTCTACAAGGCTGTTAATAACATGGCCCCTTCCACCTCTCTTTCCTCCTGGACTCAGCATCAGTCACATATTTTCTTTGCTTTTATTTGAATATACAAACACAGTCCTACCTCAATAACATTTTCTTAATTTTTCCCCTGTTTATATGCTATTCCCCTAAATATTATGATAGTTTACTCTTAGCTTTCTCAGGCATCTCCAAAAACAAAACAAACAAAAAAATGCCCTTATATCCTCCTAACGCATTTTGTCCACCTTCTCTTGCTTTTGTTTTCTACACTGTATACATCACTTGGGGCTTCCCAGGTGGTGCTAGTAGTAAAGAACCTGCCTATCAATGCAGGAGATCTAAGAGACACAGGTTTGATTCCTGGGTTGGGATATCCCCTGGAAGAGGGCATGGCAACCCACTCCAATATTTTTGCCTAGAGAACCCCATGGACAGAGGAGCCTGGCGGGCTATGGTCCATAGAGTCACAGAGTCGGACACAACCAAAACGACTTAGTATGCACACACACACACACACACACACACACACACACACACACNCTCTCCAGCAACGCCTTCAAGAAAACCTTACATTTGAGAAAAACAAATATCATGTGATATCCCTTGTATGTAGAATCTGAAAAATAGTACCAATGAACAGAACCAAAACAGACTCATGGACACAGAAAACTTACGGTTACCAAAGGGGAGGGGTAATGGGAGTAGAAGATTAACGGATGCACTTTACAATATATAACATGGGTGAACAACAAGGATTTACTCTATAGTACAGGGAATGGTATTTAATATGTCATAATTACCCATAATGGAATAGAATATATATATACAGCTATATACATACATGTTGTTGTTCAGTTGCTAAGTCTTGTCCCACTGTCTGTGACCCTGTGGACTGCAACGTGCCAGGCGCCTGTGTCCTCCAGTGTTTCCTGGAGTTTGCCCAAATTCATGTCCAGTGAGTCAGTGAAGCTATCTAACCATCTCTTCCTCTCACCGTCTTTCCCAGCAGCAGGGTCCTTTCCAGTGAGTAGGCTGTTTGCATCAGGTGGCCAAAGTGTTGAAGCCTCAGCATCAGTCCTTCCAGTGAACATTCAAGATTGATTTCCTTTAGAATTGAGTGGTAGAGCTGATTTCAAGTTCTCAAAGCTTTCCTTATTAAGCATTTAATATCAGACAAACTTATCTACCTCTCTGAGTCTTATTTTTAAAACGAAGAAACAATCATTCTAACCTTGTCACAAAGATAAAGACTCATAAAAAACTAAGTGTCTGGCACAGAATAGGCGCCCAGTAAATGGGAACGGTGAATAACATAATTAGAAATACCCACTTGAAAATAAATAGGACTAACTTTAAAAGTATTATTAATATCATCGTTATTGTTATCAATAACAATGTCAATAACCACAGTTGTTATCAACCCCCTGGTACATAGTAGTCCCAAGAAACACATCTGGGCTCCTTTCTTCCTCGGTGGTCCTTGCTCCCAGTGGGGCCAGCATCCCCGCATCAGGTGGCCCTGATTCCCCACCCCGCACCACTTCCCTGTGTCCCTGGAGTCCTGGGAGTAGAGGGCATCCTAAACTCTGGCTACCTTGCTTCCTCTGTTTAGTTCCTCGGCTTCTTCTCTCATCTGTAACACCAGCTCACCGTAATGCATCCCCGCTGCTTGGAGTATCCAGCTTGCTCTCTACAAATGGCACTGGGGCTCTGTCGGCAAGGATGAGCAGGGGTGAAGCCGAGGATTTGGGTAAGAACAGTCGTTTTCCTCCCTCTGTTTTCTCTCCTTCCCTCTCTTTCTTTTCATTTTTGTTTTCTCTTTTATAAAGATAATCACATGAGAGATCCTCCAAGTCTTGCTGTTTCACAATAAGTTCACATGAGTCTAATTCATGCCATTGTAATTCATTTAAAAATAACTGCAAGCCGACTTCCCTGGTGGTACAGTGGATAGGAATCCACCTGCCAATGCAGGTGACATGGGTTCCATCCCTAGTCTGGGAAGATCCCACATGCGACGGGGCAACTAAGCCCGTGAGCCGCAGCTACTGAGCCCTTCACACCTAGAGCCTGGGCTTCAACACAAGAGAAGCCCCTGCTTGCTGCAATGAGAGAAAGCCCGCACTCAGCAAGGGAGAGTCAGTGCCCCCCAAATGCATACATACATAAATATGGCACTATATACAATAGCCAAGACATGAAAGCAACTTAATGTCCATTGACAAAGGAGTGGATAAAGAAGATGTGGTACATATATATTCTCAGCCATTAAAAAGAATGAAATAATACCATTTGTAGTAACAAGGACGAGCTTAGGGATTATCATATTAAGTGAAGTAAGGAGAGACAAACAAATATTAAAGTATCAATTATATGTGAAATCTAAAATATGACACAGACGAACTCATCTATGAAACAGAAACAGATTCATGGACAAAGAGAACAGACTGCAGTTGCCAAGGCGGGGAAGCGGGGAGGAGGAATGGACTGCGAGTTTGGGAATAGCAGATACAAGCTATTCTATGTGGAATTGATAAACAACAAGGTCCAAAACGATACAGCACAGGAAACTGTATTCAGTATCCTATGATAAATGTTCAGTTCAGTCGCTCAGTCATATCCAGCTCTTTGTGACCCCCATGGATTGCAGCACCTCAGCCTTCCCAGTCCATCACCAACTCCTGGAACTTGCTCAAACTCATGTCCATCGGGTCAGTGGATGCCATCCAACCATCTCATTCTCTGTCTTCCCCTCCTCCTCCTGCCTTCAGTCTTTCTCAGCATCAAGGTCTTTTCAAATGAGTCAATTCTTCATACCAGGTGGCCAAAGTATTGGAGTTTTAGCTTCAGCATCAGTCCTTCCAATGAATATTCAAGACTGATTTC
>SJYV01007967.1:0-26424 GCA_006410875.1 Neotragus pygmaeus | reverse complement strand
CCCTGCGCCGAGGTCCGGGCTGTGTTCCGTGGATGTCCAGCGAGAAGTTCCGGACTCTTTGCCATGGTCACTCTGCACCGAGGTCCAGGCTATGTGACGCAGTCACCATCTGCCGATGTCCGTGCTGTGTGCCAGCGTCGCCCTGCGCCGAGGTCTGTGCTCTGTTCCCCGGTCACCTTTCACGGAGATTCGGGCTGTGTGCCATAATCGCCCTGCGCCGAGGACTGGGCTGTGTTCCACTGTCGGCTAGTGACGAGTTCCAGGCTGTGTGCCGTGGTTGCCCTTCACTGAGGTTTGGGCTGTGTGCCGCGGTCGCCCTGTGCTGAGGTTCGGGCTGTGTGCTGCGGTCACCCTGTGCGGAGGTCCGGGCTGTATGCTGCAGTCGCCCTGTCCCGAGGTCCAGGCTGTGTTCTGCAGTCGGCTAGCGACAAATTCCAGACTCTGTGCTGCGGTCGCTCTGCGCAGAGATCCACGCTGTGTGACGTGGTCCCCATCTGCCAAGGTCCGGGCTTTGTGCCGCGGTCATCCTGGGCCGAGGTCCGGCCTGTGTGCCGCAGTCACCCTGCGCTGAGGTCCGGGCTGTGTTCCGCGGTTGGCTAGCGATGAGTTCCAGGCTGTGTGCCGCAGTTGCCCTTCACTGAGGTTCGGGCTGTGTGCTGCGGTCGCCCTGTGCCGTGTCCATGCTGAGTGGCGCGGTCACCCTGCAATGAGGTCTGGGCTGTGTAACGCGGTCGACCTGGTCCAAATTCCGGGCTGTGTTACGTGGTTGCCCTGCACCGAGTTTTAGGCTGTGAGCCGCAGTCGGCCTGCGATGAGGTCTGGGATGTATGCCGCTGTTGCCCTGTGCCGAGTTCTGGGCTGTGTCCCGCAGTAACCCTGTGGCAATTTCCGGGCTGTGTGACGCTTTCGCCCTGCCCCAAGGTACGGGCTGTGTGACACGGTTGACCTGTGCCGAATTCTGGGCTGTGTTACACATTCTCCCTGCACTGAGTTCCAGGCTGTCAGCCAAGGTCCCCCTGTGCCGAGGTCCAAGCTAGGTGCTGCGGTCGCCCTGTGCCTAGTTCCGGGCTGTGTGCCCCAGGTGCCCTGCGCCAAGTTCCGGGCATTGTTCTGTGGTCGCACTTCACCAAGGTCCGTGGTGTGCCGCGATCGCCCTGCGTCGAGTTCCAGGCTGTGTGCCGTGTTCGCCCTGCACTGAGTTCCGGGCTTTGAGCTGTGGTCACCCTGCACTGAGGTCCAGGCTGTGTACCATGGTCGCCCTGCACTGAGTTCNTTGTTCTGTGGTCGCACTTCACCAAGGTCCGTGGTGTGCCGCGATCGCCCTGCGTCGAGTTCCAGGCTGTGTGCCGTGTTCGCCCTGCACTGAGTTCCGGGCTTTGAGCTGTGGTCACCCTGCACTGAGGTCCAGGCTGTGTACCATGGTCGCCCTGCACTGAGTTCTGGGCTGTGAGCCGCGGGCGCCCTGTGCCAATATCCAGGCTGTGTGCCGCAGTGGCCCTGCATGAAATCTGTGCTGTGTGCCGTGGTCGCCCTGCACCGAAGTCTGGGCTGTATGCCGCAGTCACCCTGCACCGAGGACCAGGATTTGTGCTGCGGTCACCTATGCCATGTTCCAGGCTGTGTGCCGCGGTCAGCCTGCAATGAGTTCCGAGCTGTGTGCTGCAGTATCCGTGCGTTGATGTCCGGGCTGTGTTCCGTGTACGCCCTGCGTTGAGGTCCAGGTTCTGTGCCGTGGACACTCTGCACCGAGGTCTGGGTGTATTCAACGGTCGCCCTGTGCCGATGTCTAGGCTGTGTGCCGCAGATGCCCTTTGCCAAGGTCTGGGGGGTGTCCCACGGTGGCCATGTGCCGAGGTCCAGGCTTTGTGTCACTGTTGCCTTGCAGCAAGGTTCGGGCAGTATGCCATGGTTGAGCTGCACCGAGGTCTGTGCTGCATGCCATGGTCACCTTGCACTGATGTCAAGGCCTTGTGCCGCAGTCACACTGTGCTGAGGTCCAAGCTGTGTGCCATGGTCGCCCTGAGCTGAAGTCTGGGCTGTGTGCTGTGGTCGCACTGCGCCGAAGTCCAGGCTGTGTGCCATGGTCGCCATGCACCGAGTTCTGGGCTGTGAGACGTGGTCGGCCTGTGCTGATTTCCGGGCTATGTTCTGCAGTTGACCTCTGGTGAATTCCGGGCTGTGTGCCGCGGTCACCCTGTGCCGATTCCGGGCTCAGTGCCGCGATCGCCCTGCAATGATTTCCGGGTGTGTGACGTGTTCGACCTGTGCCTAATTCCAGGATGTGTTATGCGGTCGCCCTGTGCCAAGTGCCAGGCTGTGAGCTGCGGTAGTCCTGCGACAAGGTCCGGGCTGTGTGCCACGGAGGCTGTGCGCCAAGGTCCAGGCTGTGTGCCGCAGTCACCGTGCACCGAGGTCTGGGATGTGTGCCACGGTTGCCCTGTGCCAAACTCCGGGCTGTGTACCGTGGTCACCCTGCGCCAAGTTCCGGGCTGTGTGCTGCAGTTTCCCTGAGTTGATGTCTGGGCTGTGTGCCACAGTCGCCCTGCACCGAGGCCTGGGCTGTGTGCCGCGATTGCCATGCGTCAAGGTCTGGGCTGTGTGCCGCGGTCTCCCTGTGCCGAGGTCCGGACTGTCTGCCGCGTTCTCCCTGTGCCGAGGTCTGGATTGTGCGCTGCAGACGGCCTGCACTGAGGTCCGTGCTGTGAGCCATGGTCACCTTTCAACGAGGTCAGGGCTGTGTGCCTCGGTCGCCTATGCAGAGGTGTGGGTTGTGCGCCATGGTCCCTCTGCGCTGTGTTCTGGGTTGTGAGCCATGTTGGCTAGTGACGAGGTCCAGGCTGTGAGCCGTGTTTGGGTTGAAATGAGGTCCTATCTATGTACCGCAGTGGCCCTGCAATTAAGTCAGGGCTCTGTGCCGCGGTCACCCTGGGCTGAGGTCTGGGCTAGGTGCCGTGGTTGGCCTGTGCCAAGGTCCAAGCGGTGTCTCACAGTCGACCTTCGCCGAATTCCAGGCTTTGTTACACTGTTGCTTTGTCTGAGTACCGGGCTGTGAGCCACAATCACCCTGCGCCAAGGTCCACGCTGTGTGCTGCGGTTGCCCTGTGCCGATGTTGGGATGTGTGCCGTGGTCACCCTGCGCCGAGGTCCGGGCTGTGTCCCGTGGTCACCCTGCACAGAGTCTGGGCTGAGTACTGCAGACGACCTGCACCGAGGTCCGGGCTGTTTGACGCGGTCACCCTGTGCCAAATTCTGGCTTGTGTTAGGCAGTAGGTAGCCCTGGGCCGAGGTCCGGGCTGTGTGTCGCAGTGCCCTGCACCACAGCCCGGTCTTTGTGCCGTGGTCACCTTTTGCCGAGGTCTGGCCTGTGTGTCACAGTCATCCTGTGCTGCGCTCCAGGCTTTATGCTATGGTCGCCTTTCGTGGAGGTCCGGCCTGTGTGTCACTGTCGCTCTGCAGTGAGGTCTGGGCTGTGTGCCACGGTCGCCCTGCATCGAGGTCCGGTCTGTGTGCCACAGTCGCCCTGAACCGAGGTCCGGGCTGTGTGCTTTGATCGACCTGCGCCGAGGTCTGGGCTTTGTGCCGCGGACGCTCTGCACCGTTTCTGGGCTGTTGCCATGGTCACCTTGTGCCGATGTGCAGGCTGTAAGCTGCGGTAGCCCTGCACCGAGGTCCAGTCTGTGTGCCGCAGTTGTCCTTTGCCGAGATCCGGTGCGTGTCCCACGGTGGTCGTGAACCGAGGTCCAGGCTTTGTGTCACTGTCACCATGCAGCGAGGTCCTGGCAGTGTGCTACCATCGTCCTGTGCTGAAGTCTGGACTATGTGCGGCAGTCGCCCTGCACCGAGGTCCGGGCTGTGTGCCGCCATCACCATGCGCTGAAGTCTGGGATATGTGCCACAGTCGCCCTGCACCGAGGTCCAGGCTCTGTGCCGCCATCACCCTGCGCTGAAGTCTCAGAGGTGCCACAGTAGCCCTGTGCCAAGGTGCGGGCTGTGTACCGTGGTCGCCCTGCGCTGAGTTCCAGGCTGTGAGCTGCTGTCACCCGGCACTGAGGTCCAGGCTGTGTGCCGTGGTAGCCCTGCACAAAGTCCAGGCTGTGTCCCACGGTCACCCAGTGTCAAGGTCTGGGCTGTGTGCCGCAGTCGCCCTGCGCCAAGGTCTGGGCTGTGTTCCGCATTTGCCCTGTGTCGATGTCCGGGCTGTGTTCCATGGTCTCCCTGTGCCAAGGTCCGGGCTGTCTGCCACGGTCTCCCTCTACCAAGGTCCAGGTTGTGTGCCGCCGTCGGCCTGCGCCGAGGTCCGGGCTGTGAGCCACGGTCACCATGCACCGAGGTCTGGGCTGTGTGTCACGGTCGCCTATGCAGAGGTCTGGGTTGTGTGCCGAGGTCCCCCTGTGCTGTGTTCCAGGTTTTGAGCCATAGTCGGCTTGCGACGAGGTCCAGGCTGTCAGCCATGTTTGGGTTGCAACGAGGTCTGAGCTGTGTACAGCGGTGGCCCTGCGCTTAAGTCAGGGCTATGTGCCGCAGTCACCCTAGGCCGAGGTCCGGGCTGAGTGCCACAGTTGGCCTGCACTGAGGTCCAGGCTGTGTGCCACGGTCGAGCTTCACCAAATTAGGGCTGTGTTATGCGATCACACGGTGCTGAGTTCTGGGCTGTGAGCCACAGTCGCCCTGCGCCGAGGTCCACGCTGTGTGCTGCAGTTGCCCTGTGCCGATGTCAGGCTGTGTGCCATGGTCACCCTGTGCTGAGGTCCGGGCTGTGTCCTGCAGTCGCCCTGCGCAGAGTCTGGGCTGAGTACTGCAGATGACCTGCACCGAGGTCCGGGCTGTTTGATGCGGTCGCCCTGTGCCAAATTCCGGCCTGTGTTATGCAGTAGGTAGCCCTGGGCTGAGGTTCGGGCTGTGTGTCACTGTGCCCTGCACCACAGCCTGGTCTTTGTGCCGTGGTCACGTTTCGCCGAGGTCTGGCCTGTGTGTCGCGGTCATCCTGTGCCTCGCTCCAGGCTTTGTGCCATTGTCACCTTTCGTGGAGGTCCAGCCTGTGTGTCACTGTCGCCCTGCAGCAAGGTCTGGGGTGTGTGCCACGGTCGCCCTGGGTCAAGGTCCGGGCTGTGTGTCGCAGTCGCCTTGTGCCGAGGTCCGTGCTGTGTAACGTGTTCACCCTGTGCCGAGTTCCAGACTCTGAATCGTGGTTGCCCTGGGCCAAGGTCCAGTCTGTGTGCCGCTGTCGCCCTGCGCTGAGGTCCGGGCTGTGTACTGTGTTTGCCCTGCGCAGAGTTCCAGATTCAGAGTCATCATCACCCAGGGCCGATATCCTGGCTGTGTGGCACGGTCGACCTGCACCGAGGTCCGGGCTGTGTGCCGCAGATGCTCTGCACCGAGGTCCGGGTTGTATGCCCCGTTGGCCTTTCGCCCATGTCCGGGCTGTGTGCTGCAGTCACCCTGCACTGAGTTCCGGGCTGTGAGCCGTGGTCGCCCTGCACCAAGGTCTGGGCTGTGTGCCACAGTGGTCCTGTGCGAATTCCATGCTGTGTACCGCGGTTGCCCTGCATCAAGGTCCGGGCTGTGTGCCACAGTCGCCCTGCACCGAGGTCCAGGCTGTGTGCTTTGGTCGACCTGCACCGAGGTCCGGGCTGTGTGCCATGGACGCTCTGCACCGTTTCTGGGCTGTTGCTATGGTTGCCTTGTGCCGATGTGCAGGCTGTAAGCCATGGTCGCCCTGTACCGAGGTCCAGTCTGTGTGCCGCAATTGTCCTTTGCCGAGGTCCGGGGCATGTCCCATGGTGGTGGTGCACCGAGGTCCAGGCTTTGTGTCACTGTCACCCTGCAGCGAGGTCTGGGCACTGTGCTGCGATTGCCCTGTACTGAAGTCTGGGCTATATGCCGCAGTCGCCCTGCACCGAGGTCCGGGCTGTGTGTTGCCATCACCCTGTGCTAAAGTCTGGGATTTGTGCCGCAGTCACCCTGCACCGAGGTCCGGGCTGTGTGCCGCCATCGCCCTGCGCTGAAGTCTCAGCTATGTGCCGCAGTAGCCCTGTGCCAAGGTGCGGGCTGTGTACCGTGGTCACCCTGCGCTGAGTTCCAAGCTGTGAGCCGCTGTCACCCTGCGCCGAGGTCCAGGCTGTGTGCCGCGATAGCCCTGCACAAAGTCCATGCTGTGTCCTGCGGTCTCCCAGCGTCAAGGTCTGGGCTGTGTGCCGAATTTGCCCTGAACCAAGGTCCAGGCTGTGTGCTTTTGATCGAACTGTGCCGAGGTCCGGGCTTTGTGCCATCAATGCTCTGCACCTAGGTTCAGGCTGTTTGCAACCGTCGCATTGCGCCAATGTCCGAGCTGTGTCCCGCGGTTGCGCTGTGCCGAGGTCTGGTCTGTGTGCCACAGTCACCCTGCACTGAGTTCCTGGTTGTGTGCCGTTGTCGACCTGCGCCAAGGTCCAGGCTGTGTGCCACAGTTGCACTGTGCCAAGGTCTGGTCTGTGTGCCACAGTCGCCCTGCACCGAGGACCAGGCAATGTGCCACGGTCACCCTGCACTGAGGTCCAGGCTGCATGCTGCAGTCGACCTGCGCTGAGTTCCATGTGGTTTGCCGCCGTCGCCTTGCGCCAAGTTCGTGGCTGTGTTCCGTGGTCACCCTGTGCCAAGGTCTGGGCTCTTTACCGCGGTCTCTCTGCGCCGAGGACAAGGCAATGTGCCGTGGTCACCCTGCGCTGAATCTTCGATGAGTACCACGGTCTCCCTGCACCGAAGTCTGGGCTGTGTGATGCATTCACCCTGTGCCAAATTCCGGCCTGTGTTATGTGTTAGCCCTGGGCCGAGGTGCAGGCTGTGTGTTGCAGTGCCGTGTCGAGGTCTGGTATTTGTGCCATGGTCGCCCGTCGCTGAGGTCCAGGCTGTGAGCCGCAGTCGGCTTGCAACGAGGTCCAGGCTGTGTGCCACAGTCACCCTGTGCCGAGTTCCAGGCTGTGTGCCGCAGTCACCCTGTGCCGAGGTCCGGGCTGTGTGCCATGGTAGCACTGCACTGACGTCTTGGCTGAGTGCCACGGTCACCCTGCAGCGAGGTCCGGGCTGTGTGATGCGGTCGTCCTGTGCCAAATTACGGGCTGTGTTGCACGGTTGCTGTGCATCAAGGTCCGGGCTTTGTACCGTGGTCGCCCATCGCCATGGTCCGGGCTGTGTGATGTGGAGGCCCATAACCGTTGTCCGGGTTGTGTGCCACGGACGCCTTGCGCCGAGGTTCAGGCTTTCTGTCATTGTCACATTGCACTGATATGCGATCTGTGTGCCACAGTCGCCCTGCCCCAATATCCGGGCTGTGTGCCGTCGTCGCCCTGTGCCGAGGTCTGGGGTGTGTGCCACTGTTGCCCTGTGCCAAAGTCTGGTATGTGTGTTTCCGTCACCCTTGCCGAGTTCCAGGGTGTGTGCCGCTGTCACCCTGCGCCAATGTCCACGGTGTATGCCACCTTCACACTGTGCTGAATTTCGGGGTGTGTGCAGCCTTCGCCCTGTGCCGAGGTCTGGGCTGCGTGCTGCGATCGCCCTGTGCCAAGGTCCAGGGCGTGTGCTGCCGTTACCCTGAGCTGAGGTCTGGTGCATGTGAAGCCGTCGCTCTGTGCCAAGGCCCAGAGCGTGTGCTGCAATTGCTGTGCTCAGTCTTCTGGGGCATGTGCCACCGTCACCCTTAGCAGAGGTTCGGGGCCTATGCCACCGTTGCCATGCGCCGAGTCCCAAGGCATGTGCCGCCATCGCCCTGCACCAAATTCCGGGCTGTGTGACGTGGTCGCCCTGTGCTGAGATCCGGGATATGTGCCGTGGTCGCCCTGCATCGAGGTCCGGGTTGTGTGCTGCAGTATCCCTGTGCTGAGGTCCGGGCTCTGTGCCATGGTATCCCTGTGCTGAAGTCAGGGCTGTGTGCCGCGGTCACCCTTCGCCGAGGTCCAGGCTGTGTGCTGCAGTCGACCTGCACCAAGTTCCATGTGGTTTGCCGCGGTCGTCCTGCGCCGAGTTCCGGGCTGTGTGCCGTGGTCACCCTGCGCTAAGTTCCATGCTATGTTCTGCAGTCACCCTGCTCTGAGGTCTGGCTGTGTGCTGAGGTCCCCCTGAACCGAGGTCCATGCTGTATGCCGTGGTCACCCTTCGCCGAGGTCCGGGCTGTGTTCTTCAGTGGACTTGCACCAAGTTCCATGCAGTTTGCCACAGTCGCCCTGCAACAAGTTCCAGGCTGTGTGCTGCTGTTGCCCTGAGCCAAGGTCCAGGCTGTGTGCCGCGGTCGTCCTGAGCCAAGTTCCATGCTATGTGTCACGGTCACCCTGTGCCGAGGTCTGGGCTGTGTGCCGAGGTCCCCCTGCACCGAGGTCCATTCTGTATGCCATGGTCGTCCTTCACCGAGGTCCGGGCTGTGTGCTGCAGTCTACCTGCACTGAGTTCCATGTGGGTTGCCGCCATCACCCTGTGGCAAGTTCCAGGCTGTGTGCCATCATTGCCTTGCGCCAAGGTCTGGGCTTTTTGCCACGGTCACCCTGCACCAAGGACCGGGCTGTGTGCCGCGGTTGCCCTACACTGAGGTCCGGGGTATGTGCTACTGTTGCCCTGTGCCAAAGTCCATTGTGTGCAGCCTTCACCCTGCACCGAGGTCTGGGCTGTGTGCCACGGTCGCCCTTGCCGAGGTCCGGGCTGTGTGCCGCGGTCGTCCTGCACAGAGGTCTGGGCTGTGTTCCACAGTGGCCCTCGCTGAGGTCCGGGCTCTGTGCCATGGTCGCCCTGTGCCGAGGTCCAGGGTATGTGGCACTGTTGCCCTGTGCCGAAGTTCAGTGTGTGTGCAGCCTTCGCCCTGCACCGAGGTCTGGGCTATGTGACACGGTCGCCATTGTCGAGGTCTGGGCTGTGTGCCGTGGTCACCCCATGCCGAGGTCTGGGGCGTGTGCTGCCATCACGCTGGGCTGAGGTCCAGTGCATGTAAAGACGTCACTTTGCACCAAAGCCTGGGGTGTGTGTCGCCGTTGCCATGCGCAGTGTTCTGGGGTGTGTGCTGCTGTTGCCCTGCGCATTAGTCCCGGGCCTGTGCTGCCGTCTCCAAGCACCGAGTCCCGAGGCATGTGCCACCATCGCCCTGCACCAAATTCCAGGCTGTGTGACATGGTCGCCCTGCACCAAGGTCTGGGCTCTGTGCCACGGTCGCCCTGCATTGAGGTCTGGGCTGTGCACCGCGGTATCCCTGCGCCGAAGACCAGGCTGTGTGTCACGGTGCCCTGCGCTGATGTACAGGCTGTGTGCCCTGGTCGCCCTTCGCTGAGGTTTGATGTGTGTCTCTCAGTCGTCCTGTGCTGAGGTCCGGGCTGTGTACCGTGGTTGCCCTTTGCTGAGTTCTGGGCTGTGTGCTGCAGTCGACCTGCAATGAGTTCTGTGTGGTTTGCCGTGGTCAACCTGCAGCAAAGTCCAGGCTGTGTGCTGCGGTTGCCCTGCACCGAAGTCCAGGCTGTGTGCTGCGGAAGCCCTGAGACGAGTTCCATGCTATGTGTCACGGTCACCCTGCACCAAGGTCTGGGCTGTGTGCCGAGGTCACCCTGTGCCGAGGTCCGGGCTGTTAGCCATGGTCAGCTTGCTATGTTTTCCGGGCTGTGAGCCACGGTCGCTATGTGCTGAGGTCCGGGTGGTTTGCCGTGGTCGCCCTAGGCCGAGGTGTGGGCTGTGTGCCGCGGTCGCCCTGCACCGAAGTCCAGGCTGTGTGCCACGGTCCCCCTGTACTGAGTTCCATGCTGTATGCCGCGGTCGCCCTTCGCTGAGGTCCGGGCTGTGTGCTGCAGTCGACCTGCACCAAGTTCCATGCGGTTTGCCACGGTTGCCCTGTGTTGAGTTCCAGGCTGTGGGCCTCGGTCGCCCTGCGCTGAGGTCCAGGCTATTTGCCGTGGTCGCCCTGCGCCGAGAACCAGGCTGTTTGCCGCAGTCGACATGCACCAAGGTCGGGGCTGTGTGCTGTGGTCGCCTTGCACCAAGGTCCAGGCTGTGTGCCGCGGTCACCCTGCACCATGTCTGGTCTGAGTACCACGGTCACCCTGCACCGAGGTCCGGGCTGTGTGACGTGGTCACCCTGTGCCGAATTCCGCCCTGTGTTATGCTTTAGACCTGGGCTGAGGCGCGGGCTGTGTGTCGCGGTGCCCTGAGTCGAGGTCCGGGCCCGTTACCGAGTTCTGGGCTGTGAGCCACGGTAGGCATGCTACGAGGTTCAGTAAGAGTGATGTGGTACCCTGCACCAAATTCTGGGGTGTGTGCCGTTGTCGCCCTGCACCGAATTCCGGGCTGTGTGCCACGGTCGCCCTGCGTCGATGTCCTGGCTGTGTTATGCGGTCGCCTTGTGCCGAGTTCTGGGCTGTGAGCCACAGTAGGTAAGCGACGAGGTTTGGGAAGTGTTCCACGGTTGCCCTGCACCGAGATCCGGGCTGTGTTACGCGGTTGCCCTGAGCCGAGTTCTGTGCTATGTGTCACGGTCACCCTGCGCCGAGTTCTGGGCTGTGTGTTGAGGTCACCCTGTGCCGTTGTCCAGGCTGTGAGCCATGGTCAGCTTGCTACGATTTCCAGGCTGTGTGCCGCTGTCGCTCTGCACCAAGGCCTGGGCGGTGTGCCATGGTCACCCTAGGCTGAGGTCTGGGCTGTGTGCTGCAGTCACCCTGCGCTGAAGTCCTGGCTGTGTACTGTCGTCCACCTGCACTGAGTTTCAGGCTGTATGCCACGGTTGCCCTTCACCGAGGTCCGGGCTGTGTGCCGCAGTTGACCTGCACCAAGTTCCATGCAGTTTGCGGCGGTCAGCCTGCGCCAAGTCTGGGGTGAGTACCGCGGTCGCCCTGCACCGAGGTCCAGGCTGTGTGATGCGGTCGCCCTGCTCCGAGGTCTGGGCTGTGTGCCGAGGTCACCCTGCATCGAAGCCAGGCTGTGTGTCGCGGTCGCCCTGTGCCGAGGTCTGGGCTGTGTACCGAGGTCGCCCTGCACTGAGTTCTGGGCTCTGAGCCGCCTTCACCCTGCGCTGCGGTCCAGGCTGTGTGCTGCTGTCACCCTGCAGCGAAGTCCGGGTTGTGTGCCGCGGGCGCCCTACGCCGAGGTCTGGGCTGTCTACCGTGGTTGCCCAGTGGTGAGTTCCAGGCTGTGAGCCGCAGTCGCCCTGCACCGATATCCAGGCTGTGTGCCACGGTGGCCCTGTGTGAAGTCAGTGCTGTGTGCCGCAGTTGCCCTGTGCATAGGTCTGGGCTGTGTGCTGTGGTTCCACACTGCCGAGGTCCAGGCTGTGTGCTGTGGTCGACATGCACCGAGTTCCGGGCTGTGAGCCGTGGTTGGCCTATGATGATGTCCAGGCTGTATGCTGCGATCACCCTGCAACGAGGTCCGGGCTGTGTGACGTGTTCGACCTGCACCGAATTCCAGGCTGTTTTATGCGGTCGCCCTGTGATGAGGGCCGGGCTGTGTGCTGCAGTCAGCCAGCACCAAATTCTGGTCGGTTTGCCACAGTTGCCCTCTGCCGAGGTCTGGGCTGTGTGTCACGGACACCCATCGCCGAGGTCCAGGGCGTGTGCCATGGTTGCCTTACACCAAGGTCCAGGCGTTGTGTCACTGTCCCCCTGCTGCGAGGTCCAGACTGTGTACTGCGGTTGCCCTGCACCGTGGTCCAGGCTGTGTGCCACAGTTGCCTTGCGCTGGAGTCCGGGCTGTGTGCCACAGTTGCCCTGAGCCAAGTTCCATGCTATGTGTCGCAGTCAACCTGTGCTGAGTTCTGGGCTGTGTGCCAAGGTTGCCCTGTGCCGATGTCCGGGCTGTGAGCCGTGGTCAGCTTGCTACGATTTCTGGACTGTGTGCCACTGTCGCTCTGCGCCAAGGGCTGGGCGGTTTGCCATGGTCACCCTAGGCCGAGGTCTGGGCTGTTTGCTTCAGTCGCCCTGTGCCGAAGTCTGGGCTGTGTACCGTGGTTCCCCTGTACTGAGTTCCATGCTGTATGCCACGGTCACCCTTCACCGAGGTCTGGGCTGTGTGCTGCAGTCGACCTGCACCAAGTTCCGTGCAGTTTTCCACGGTCGCTCTGTGCCAAGTCTGGGCTGAGTACCGCAGTCACCCTGCACTGAGGTCCAGGCTCTGTGACGCAGTCGCCGTGAGTCGAGATCTGGGCTTTGTGCCGTGGTCATCCATTGCCGAGTTCCGGGCTGTGAGCCGCGGTAAGCATGCAACGAGATCCGGGAAGAGTGCTGCGGTCACCCTGCACCAAAGTCTGGGCTGTGTGCCGTGGTCGTCCTGCACCAATNTTTCGGGCTGTGTGCCTCGGTCGCCCTTCGCGGAGGTCCAGGCTGTTTACCTTCCTTGCCCTGTGACAAGCTCCGGCCTGATTGCCGTAGTCACCCTCTGCCAAGGTCCGGGCTGTGTTCCACGGTTGGCTGGCGAAGATTTCTGAACTGTGTCCCACAGTCGCCCTTCACTGAATTTCAGGCTGTGTGCCGCCATCACCGTGCGCCGAGGTCCGGATTGTGTGCCGCAGTCGCCCTGCCCCATGGTATGGCCTGTGTGCTGCGGTTGCCCTGTGCTGTGGTATGGCCTGTGTGCTGCTGTCGCCCTGTGCCACGGTCCGGGCTGTGTTCAGGGTTGGCTAGTGATGTGTTCCGAGCACTGTGCCATGGTCGCCCTGCACAGATTTCTGAGCTGTGTGCCGCAGTTGCCCTTCACTGAGGTTCGCGCTGTGTGCTGTGGTCGCCCTTCACCGAGGTCCGTGCTGTTTGCCGCGGTCGCCCTGAGCCGAGGTCTGACCTGTGTGCCATGGTCACACTGTGACGAGGTCCTGGATGTGTGCCACAGTGAACATCTGCCGACATCTGTGCTGTGTTCCAGGGGTGTCTTGCCTTAAGGTCCGGGATGTGTGCCACAGTTGCCCTTCACTGAGTTTCGGGATGTGTGCCACGGTCGCCCTGCATCGAAGTCCGGCCTGTGTGCTGCCGTTGCCCTGTGCCGAAGTCCGTGTTGTCTTTCGCGGTCGGCTAGTGACGAGTTCCAATCTGTGTGCCTCGGTCACCCTTCACTGAAGTTCTGGGTGTGTACAGCGGTCGCCCTGTGCCAAGTTCTGGGCTGTGTGCCGTGGTCGCCTTCAGTCGAGGTCTGAGCTGTGTGCCAGGCTTGCCCTGCATCGAAGTCCGGTATGTGTGCTGTGGTCTCCCTTCACTGAGTTTCAGGCTGTGTGCTGTGGTCACTCTTCACTGAAGTTCAGGCTGTTTTCAGTGGTCGCCCTTCTCAATGTCCTTGATGTGTGCCGCGGTCACCCTGTGCCTCGGTCTGGCCTGTGTTCCGTGTTTGCCCTGTGCCGAAATCCGGGCTGTGTTCTGCAGTTGGCTAGAAATATTTACTGGATGTGTGCCATGGTTGCCCTTCACTGTGTTTTGGGTAGTGTGCCACGGTCGCCCTTCGCCAAGGTCCGGGCTGTGTGCCGTGGTTGCCCTGTGATGAAGTTGGGCCTGTTTGCCATGGTCCCCCGCACTGAGGTCCGGTCTGTGTTCCATGGTCGGCTAGTGACGAGTTACGGGCTCTGTGCCGCAGGCTCCCTGTACAGATTTCTGAGCTGTGTTCTGCGGTCACCCTGCGCCGAGGTCCAGGCTGTTTTCCACAGTTGGCTGGCGACGAGTTCCGGGCTGTGTTCTGCATTCGCCTTTCACTGAAGTTCAGGCTGTGTTCCGCGGTCACCCTGCGCCGAGCTCCGGCCTGTGTGCAGCAGTCGCCCTGGGTCGAAGTCCGTGCTGTGTTCCATGGTTGGCTAGCGACAAGTTCTGAGCTCTGTGCCACGGTCGCCCTGCACAGATTTCCGGGCTGTATGCCGCAGTCAGCCTTCACTGAGTTTCGGGCTGTGTGCCATGGGCAACCTGCGCCGAGGTCCGGGCTGTGTGCTAGGGTAGCCTTGCTCCGAGGTCCTGGCTGTCTTTCACAGTCACACTGCGCTGGTGTCCGGGCTGTGTGCTGTGGTCGCCAAATCCTGAGGTCCGTGATGTGTGCGTAGGTCGCCCTGTGCCGAGGGCCATGCTGTTTGCCTCAGTCACACTTCACTGAGGTTCGGGCATAGCGCCACGCTCAACCTGTGCCGAGGTCCGTTTTGTGTGCCAAGGTAGACTTGAACCGACTTCCGGGCTGTGTTCCATGGTAGCCTTGCGGCGAGGTCCGGGCTGTTTGCCGCAGTTAGCCTGCACTAATCTCTGGTCTGTGTGCCACGGTCGCGATCTCCCTAGGTCGGTGCTGTGTGCCAGGGTCGCCCTGCACCTTGGTCCGTGCTGTGTGCCTCGGTCGCTTTTCACTGTCGTTCGGGCTGTGTGCCGCGGTCACCCTGCACCGAGTCCAGGCTGTGTTCTGCCCTCGGATTGCAACGAGTTCTGGGCTCTGTGCCACGTTCCCTCTGTGCCGAGATCTGGGCTGAGTGCCACGGTCACCCTGTTCCGAGGTCCAGGCTGTGTGCTGAGGCAGCCTTCTGCCGAGGTCCGGGCTGTGTGCTGCGGTCGCCCTGTTCCGAAGCCCGGGCTGTGTGCCGAGGTCCCCATCTCCTCAGGTCAGTGCTATGGGCCGAGGTCCCCATCTCCTCAGGTCCGTGCTGTGTGCCAAGGTCACCCTGTGCCGAGATCTAGAGTCTGTTCCACCCTCGGCTTGTGACCTGTTCCCTGCTCTGTGCCATGGTTCCTCTTTGCCAAAGTCCGGGCTCTGTGCCGCGGTAGCCTTCTCAAGAAGTCTGTGCTGTGTACCACAATCCCCTGCGCTGAGTTCCGGGCTGTATTCCGCAGTCCCCCTGACTCGATATCTGGCCTGTGTTCTGCAGTAACCATGCACCGAGGTCCGGCCTATGTGCCACAGTGGCCCTGTGCCGAGGTCCAGACTGTTTACCACTGTCAGCCTATGCTGAGGTCCGACCTGTGTGCCACCTTCAACCTGCGCCGAGGTCCGGGCTTTGTTCTGCAGTCGGCTAGTGACGAGTTCCGGGCTGTGTGATGCGGTCTCCCTTCACTGAGTTTCGGGCTGTGTGCCTCGGTTGCCTTCGCTGAGGTCCGGGCTGTGTGCCATGGTCACCCTGCAAAGAGGTCGAGCCTGTTTTCCGTGGTCACCCTGTGCCGAGGTCCTGGCTGTGTTTCACCGTCAACTAACGATGAGTTCCAGGCTCTGTGCCTCTGTCGCCCTGCACAGATTTCGAGGCTGTGTGTTGCGGTTGCCCTTCACTGAAGCTCGGGCTGTGTGCCGTGGTCACCCTGTTCTGAGGTCCGGGCTGTGTGCCGCGTTCTCCATCTACCCATGTCCAGGCTGTGTGCTGAGGTCGCCCTGTGCCGAAGTCCTGCCTATGTTCCACCCTTGGCTTGTGACTTGTTCCCGGCTCTGTGCCATGGTTCCTCTTTGCCAAGGTCCCAGCTGTGTGCCACGGTAGCCTTCTTAAGAAGTCCTGGCTGTGTGCCACGGTCCCGTGTTCTGAGTTCCGGGCTGTATGCCGTGGTCCCTCTGAGCTGATGTCTGGCCTGTGTTCTGCAGTCGCCCTGCAACGAGGTCCAGGCTGTGTGCCATAGTGGCCCTGTGCTGAGGTCCGGCCTGTGTGCCACCTTCACCCTCTGCCGAAGTCCGGGCTGTGTTACGTGGTCGGCTAGCGATGAGATCCTGGCTGTGTGACGAGGTCGCCCTTCACTGAGTTTCGGGCTGTGTGCCTCACTTGCCCTTCGCTGTGTTCCGGGCTGTGTGCTGTGGTCGCCCTGTGCGCTGGTCCGGGCTGTGTTGCGCGGTTGGCTAGCAACGAGTTCCAAGCTCTGTGCCATGGTGGCCCTGCACAGATTTTTGTACTGTGTGCCGCAGTCACCCTTCACTGAAGTTCGGGCTGTGTGCTGCGGTTGCCCTGAGCTGAAGTCCATGCTATGTGCCGCGGTCACCCTGCGCCAAGGTCCAGCCTGTGTGCTGCAGTCGCCCTGTGCCGAGGTCTGGGCTGTGTGTCGCCGTCAGCTGCAGACGAGTTCCGTCCTGTTTGACACGGTCACCCTGCGCCAAGGTCCAGCCTGTGTGCTGCAGTCGCCCAGTGCGGAGGTCCGGGCTGCGTTGCGCGGTTGGCTAGCGACAAGTTCTGAGCTCTGTACACTGGTCGCCCTGCACAGATTTCCGAGCTGTGTGCCGCCGTCTCCCTTCACTGAGGTTCGGGCTGTGTGCCGCTGTTGGCCTGTGCCGAGGTCTAGTCTGTGTGCCATGGTAGCCTTGAACCGAGTTCCAGGCTGTTTGCCGTGGTAGCCTTACGCCGAGGTCCGTGCTGTGTGCCTCGGTCGCTCTTCACTGTGGTTCGTGCTGTGTGCTGCAGTCGCCCTGGAACGAGTCAAGGCTGTGTGCGATGTTAGCCCTGTTCCAAGGCCCAGGCTGTGTGTCGAGTTAGGCTTCTGCAGAGGTCTGGGCTGTGTGCTGCCGTCACCCTGTTCCGAGGTCCGGACTGTGTGCCGCGGTCACCCTGTTCTGAGGTCCGGACTGTGTTCTGCGGTCGGCTAGCGACGAGTTGCAGGCTGTGTGATGCGGTCGCCCTTCACTTAGTTTCGGGCTGTGTGCTTTGGTCACCCTTTGCGGAGGTCCGGGCTGTGTGCCTTGCTCGCCCTGTGAAAAGTTCTGGCCTGTTTGCCATAGTCACACTGCGCTGAGGTCTGGCCTGTGTTCCGCGGTTGGCTGGCGACGATTTCCGAGCTGTGTGCCACAGTTGCCCTTCACTGAATTTTGGGCTGTGTGCCGCCGTCACTCTGTGCCGAGGTCGGGGTTGTATGCCGCAATCACCCTGTGCTGTGGTATGGCCTGTGTGCTGCGGTCACTCTGTGCCATTGTATGGCCTGTGTGCTGTGGTCGCCATGTGCCGGGGTCCAGGCTGTGTTCAAGGTTGGCTAGCAATGTGTTCTGAGAACTGTGCCACGGTCGCCCTGCACAGATTTCTGTGCTCTGGGTCACAGTCGCCTATCCCTGAGGTACGGCTGTGTGCCGCGGTCCCCCTTCACCGAGGTCCGGGCTGTGTGCCGCAGTCACAGTGCGACGAGATCCTGGATGTGTGCCACAGTGAACGTCTGCCGACATCTGTGATGTGTTCCAGGGGTGCCTTGCCTTAAGGTCCGGGATGTGTGCCGCGGTTGCCCTTCACTGAGATTCTGGATGTGTGCCGGGCTCGCCTGCATCGAAGTCTGGCCTGTGTGCCGCAGTCGCCCTGTGCCATAATCCAGGCTGTGTTCCACAGTCAGATAGTGACAAGTTCCATGCTGTGTGCTTCGGTCGCTCTTCACTGAGGTTTGGGCTGCGTGCCGTGGTCACCTTTGGTCGAGGCCCATGCTATCTCCCAGGGTTGCCCTGCATTGAGGTACGAGATGTGTGCTGCCGTCTCCCTTCTCTGAGTTTTGGGCTGTGTGCCGTGGTCACCCTTCACTGAGATTCAGGCTGTTTTCAGCGGTCACCCTGATCAATGTCCTTGATGTGTGCCGCGGTCGCTCTGTGCCTCGGTCCAGCCTGTGTCCCACTGTTGCACTGTGCCGAAATCCGGGCTGTGTTCCGCATTCGGCTACAAACGAGTTACTGGATGTGTGCCGCGGTCGCCCTTCACTGTGTTTCGGGCAGTGTGCCACGGTCACCTTTTGCTAAGGTCCGGGCTGTTTGCTGTGGTCGCCCTGCGCCCAGGTCCGGGCTGTGTTCTGTGGTCGGCTGGTTACAAGTTACGGGCTCTGTGCCACGGGTTCCCTGTACAGATATCTGGGCTGTGTTCTGCGGTCACCCTGCACCGAGGTCCGGGCTGTGTTCCACGGTTGGCTGGCGACAAGTTCCGGGATGTGTTCTGCGGTCACCCTTCATTGATGTTCAGAAAGTGTGCTGCGGTCACCCTGCACCGAGGTCTGGGTTGTGTGCCGCGCTCGCCCTGCGCAGAGGTCCGGTCTTTGTGCCGTGGTCGCCCACTGTGGAGGTCCGGGCTGTGTTTCACGGTTGGCTAGAAACGAGTTCCAAGCTCTGTGCCATGGTGGCCCTGCACAGANACCCTGCACCGAGGTCCGGGCTGTGTTCCACGGTTGGCTGGCGACAAGTTCCGGGATGTGTTCTGCGGTCACCCTTCATTGATGTTCAGAAAGTGTGCTGCGGTCACCCTGCACCGAGGTCTGGGTTGTGTGCCGCGCTCGCCCTGCGCAGAGGTCCGGTCTTTGTGCCGTGGTCGCCCACTGTGGAGGTCCGGGCTGTGTTTCACGGTTGGCTAGAAACGAGTTCCAAGCTCTGTGCCATGGTGGCCCTGCACAGAATTTTGGGCTGTGTGCCACGGTCGCCCTTCACTGAGGTTCGGGCTGCGTGCCGCAGTCTCCCTGAGCCGAGGGCCATGCTGTTGCCGCGGTCACCCTGGGCCGAGATCCGGCATGTGTGCCACGGTCACCCTGTGCCAATGTCCGGGCTGTGTTCTGCCATCGGCTGGAGACGAGTTCTGTTCTGTTCGCTATACTCGCCCTGCACCAAGGTCCGGGGTGTGTTCCGTGATCGGCTAGCGACAAGATCAGAGCTCTGTACCGTGGTCGCCCTGCACAGATTTCCGGGCTGTGTGCCGCCATCACCCTTCACTGAGGTGCGGGCTGTGTCCCACTGTTGCCCTGTGCCGAGGCCTAGTCTGTGTGCCACTGTAGCCTTGAACCGAGTTCCGGACTGTGTGCTGTGGTAGCCTTCTGCCAAAGTCTGGACTGTGTGCAGCAGTTGCCCTGCGCCAATGTCCGGTCTGTGTGCCATGTTCCCCATCTTCCAAGGTCCCTGCTGTGTGCCAGGGTCGCCCTTCACCTAGGTCCGAGCTCTGTACCTCAGTCGCTATTCACTGTGGTTTGGGCTGTGTGCCGCAGTCGCCCTGTGACGAGTCAAGGCTGTGATCCACCCTCGGCTTGTGACGACTTCTGGGATTTGTGCCTCGTTCCCTCTGTGCCAAGGTCCGGGCTGTGTGTGATGGTCACCCTGTTCCGAGGCCCAAGCTTTGTGTCAAGGCAGCCTTCAGCAGAGGTCTGGGCTGTGTGCTACGGTCGCCCTGTTCCGAGGTCTGGGCTGTGTGCCGCGGTCACCCTTCGCGGAGGTCCGGGCTGTGTGCCTTGCTGACCCTGCGACAAATTCCATCATGTTTGCCATAGTCACCCTGCACTGAAGTCCGTGCTGTGTTCCGCAGTTGGCTGGCGACGATTTCCGAGCAGTGTGCCACAGTCGCCCTTCACTGAATTTCGGGCTGTGTGCCGCCGTCACCCTGCGCCGTGGTCTGGGTTGTGTGCCGTAGTCGCCCTTCGCCGTGGTATNTCCTCGGTGAAGACCCGAGTGTCCCTGGCTTTCTCTCGCTCCCTTAGCCTTTCGTGCTTTCCCCTCCCCCGCCACATGTGGAAACAAAGGGTGACTGCACGGAAGCCCGGCGGTGAGACCTGTCTGCGGAAGGCGGTCTGACTTGGGAGCTTGAGGGGCTTCGTTTGCCCTCCCCCGAGTGCTGCGTGGCTGCCACTCAGTTTTGCCATGAGCAGGCAAGAGATGGGGAACTCTCAGCTGATCAAGTGCTTTCTCCACCAGACACACGAGCGTCCTCGAGCGGGAAGGGGCAGAGGTCTATGGATGCGCAGCTGAGCGAGGGGTGTAGCGGTGTTTGCAAAGCAAGTTTTGCTGGCACACAGCCACGGTCACTGCGGGGTGTGCTGTGCACAGCTGTTTCCCTAGCAACAGTGGCAGGTCTGAGTAGCTGTGACCGAAACCATAGGCCCTAGTGGGCCTAAAATCTCTCTTCTGTCACCCTTTGCAGAAAAACTTTATTTGCCGACTGTTGGTAAACAGCACAGACTTGGGTGTGGGGGCATCTAGTGGTTTGTCCCTTTTGTGGGCGTCGTTCAGTGGCTCAGTTGTGTCTGACGCTCTGTGACCCCATGGACCGCAGCACGCCGGGCTCTGCTGTGACAGCTGTTCTTGCTGTGACTCAGTTTCTGCATCTTTGAAATGGGAACGACAGGTTCTTTCTTAGGGTCCTGGGACTCTAAAGCCTCTAGCTCTGGCCTTGGTACATTTAGGGGGACAGTAGGTACAAATCAATTGTTTTTACTCCCTATTCTTTTGATAGAAAAATCCAAAGACATGGGTTCGATCCCTGGGTCGGGAAGATCCCCTGGAGGAGGGCGTGGCAGTCCACTCCAGTGTTCTTGCCTGGGAAATCCCATGGACAGAGGAGCCTGGCGGGGTACAATCCATGGGGTCGCAAAGAGTCAGACACCACTGTAGCGACTTAGCACGCACGCCCACACTCCCTTTTCTTTCGGAAGAAAAATCCAAAGATGCCAACCTTAAGATTCTAGAAGTCCTTTAGAACAGGGGTCCCCAGGCTCCAGAATCTAATGCCTGATGATCTGAGGTGGAGCTGATACCATAATAAACAAAAGTGCACAGTAGGTCATGCGCTTGAATCCGCCCCAAACCACCCCCACTCTGTGGAAGAATTGTCTCCCCCCAAACCAGCCCCTGGTACTGAAAAGGTCGGGGACCACTGCTCTGGAAAGCCAAAGGACCAAGTGTGTAAAAACCCAAGACGGGTGGCTGCGCCCGTGTCCTGGCGTGGCGGCTCCCCGGCACCCCTCTGCCGGTGTGGGAGCCCGTCCCGGAGGCATTGGGGGGCTCAGAAGGCAAACAAAAGAAGCCACAGCAGTCTCGGAAGAAATCTTTAATTTCTGTTCAGCTTTCAAGAGTTTGAGAGAGGCGTTGGTTGTTTTTCTTTCTAACAAACCAGTTCAAGTACATGCCTTCAGATTATAAAAGTGCCTGAAATTGCCTAGAGTATCAGCATGCAAAGCTTGTTAGTATTTACATATATTTACATAGGGAAACAAGAGAAGGATCTACAGGTATTTACAGTCTACACAGGAGAGGAGAAAGGCAGCCTAATTGTATTTCCTAAAATACAGTCGATGAGTAGTCAGCACATGCATATTTAGAGAATATTTGCATGATAGAATGCAATTTTTTTTTAAAGACATACCTTTGTAACTTTCTATGCTAAGGTGTTGCATAATCAAGGTAATTCTGTGTGTGTGTGTATGTTTTGTTTCTAGTCTATCTCCATCAAGTGCTTTAAAATGTTCCCTAACACCGAGGCAGAATTATTCACCCTGGCAATTAAAAGCCCAGCCTACGTGATCATTTCCCCCTAACTAGCGACACACTGCTAGTGGATGAAGTATCCACTGTTTCTCATCTCCCCATCGACCACTGTGGCGAGGTCCGTCTGTGCAGAGGCAGTGCCCAGCACTCACCATTAATTATGGAAGTAATATAAATGAGATGCTCTCTGTAGTATGTTCCCAATGAAATGTTAACAAGGCCAGTGTCTCTGCACCTGAGAAATGATCTGACAGAGAGAGCCCCCTCTGAAAAGACACCGTCCTGACACAGACGTGCTCGGCTTGAGACGGTGTGGCTGGACACGGGGGTAGGGGAGGTGGGCCCTGGGGTGCCCTGCCTGTGAGATGGGATTATTGCAGACTCCGTTCTTATAATTTGTTTCTGGAAGAGTGAAGAGTTAGTTCGTTTCTAACCACAGTGGGGCCCCGTCAGAGACGACCCTGTGGGTGTTATCTGCCCACCCATGCCCCGTCAGCACCATGTCCTAGGTGTCAACCTTGCAACTGCAACACGCTGGTTTTTCAGGGTTTGTCTGCTCACAGAAATGGTCAGCTCTCAGTTTCCTAAGAAAGCATGGTAGGTCCATTCAGTGTGATTCTGTGCAGACGAAGGGAAGCGGGGAGAGGTCTGCTTCACCCATGCTCTTTGCAACGTTAGGTTAGAATTGAACCCATTCATTCTGCCTGGCAATAGTTTCAAAGGTTTATTTCAGTATACACGGCAAATGCAGAGGCATACATTTATGTACAGTACACAGAGCTAGCTAGAATGTGGGTTAAAGAAGTAAAAATGTAAAATGTTACAAATTAACACAGGCTAAATATCTTCTCTGAGCTTTCTATAAACACTCAGCAGTCCTTCAGCCCTGTCCAGGTGGCGGGGATGGAAAATTTCAGGGATGGGCCATCAGAGTCGTCCCAGGTAGGAGAGTGATGCGTATCTTGGTAGTAGAGTTCTAAGGTCCATTTCAGAGTAACCTGTGGAAGAATGGACGCCCCAGTGCAGTTTCCCATCCCGACCAGAGAACCCCCACCCCCGTTTGACAAGCAATGTGTGTACCCCAGGCAGCACCGGCAGGGAAGGCCCAGGGAACTCTCCCGTGGATATAAGAAAGATGTAACAGAGATAAGAGCATCTTCTCCCATGTTTAATGGGACCGTCTCTCCAGCCCAATCAGTCCTAGAACATCGTTGGCACCAGTGGTAGAACAGGCATGAATAACGTCACCCACCTGGACTATACTCAGTCGTTCCATTTTCCTTCCCTCCTCCGGACGACCTCCCACTCCAGCGGAGCACCACCAGGTCTCAGAAAAAGGAAACCATTCTAAGCATTCCACCTCCACTTTCTCGAGACCAGCCATCTGNTAACGTCACCCACCTGGACTATACTCAGTCGTTCCATTTTCCTTCCCTCCTCCGGACGACCTCCCACTCCAGCGGAGCACCACCAGGTCTCAGAAAAAGGAAACCATTCTAAGCATTCCACCTCCACTTTCTCGAGACCAGCCATCTGTCATGGAACCCTTGCAAGACTTTGGGCAAGGATCCTGGAACACGTAAGGGGTATGGAAAGGGCCTTGTTGATGTCAAGGCAAGAGAAAAGGTCATCCCATTGAAAACAGAGCCCTGAAAACCTCCCGAGGTCACTCTGCCCTGCACTGCTGCTGCTGAGACTAAGCAAAAAATCCTCTGGAGCCTTGCACTCCAGAACAAACACGGCCCCGGGCCTCTGTGGATGGCTGAAAGTGGCTGCCTCTCCCTCCCCAACTTAGGCTCAGGAAGACATTTGTTCTCCTGCCTTCACAAAGCCTTCCCAGCTTTCCATCCTGAGCCCACTGGTCCCTGGGCTTGCTTCCACAGATTTCTGGGAACATCGTAGCAACTGTTCTCCTAACTTCCCAACTCATTCCTACCTGGTCTTCAAGTCAGTCTCTTCAGCCTCCTTGATGATCTTGCTAGAGATGAGTGACTTTTGTCAAGGAGACCATGTGATCTTTGTAGCCTGACGAGGATTTGGGGTGCCTGCACTGCAAAGAGGAAGGCTTCCATGTCATCGGGCTTCTCTCCCAGCAGAGGCCTGTGAATGCACGCTGCTCCCTGGGACCTCTGTCCCCTGTGTGCCCCCGCCCCAGACATCTCCCTAGGACGGACATCTGCTTCCTGGGGCTGTGCCCTGTGCCAGGACCAGTCGCCTTGGTGATGATGGGCTGGCACGACTCACGGCTTTGCTCTCTTCCAGAGCACCTGCCACGGAGCTCTCCCAGACTGTGTCTGGCGCCACCCAGGGAAGAACGGGAGAGAGAGCCACTGGGAAGGGACCTCTGAGGTCCTCTAGCCTCGTGACCTTCTTAGTGACAGGTAAACGCCCCTGCACATTGCGGAAGGTGCGCCTTCTCATCCATCAAGCTCAGGACTGAACACGATCCTAGGCATTCTCCAGTGCACTGTCGCCGACTTTTCCAGCCTGCACAGTGAAAACAAACGTCTGCTTTCTTGACCCACCTCACTTTTTCTGTTTAAGAAGTTGAGTTTGGATTTCCCTGCTGTAACCAATCCTGAGGAGAGCCTGTGCGTTAGCAAACCTCCTGAGGCTGTGAAGGAGTTACACTTTGATCCCTGCAGGAGGAATTTGCCTGTATCTCAGCATGCACTGTCTGGAGACGAGAGTGGTTAGGCATTTGTAGGGATGAGTTTGTTGACAATGANTGTGTATAAGAGACAGGCCCCTCCCTGTCCTGGCCTTGGGGCCGGGGGTGGGGGGCAGGAGAGGGGAGATAGGGCAGTCTCCTCTGCACACCGGCTGGAACATGTCAGGTGGCACCCTCCAAAAGGCCACACCCATTTGCACATCTGTGAATTCATAAGCTGGAGATTGCTTGGGTTTCCCTGGTCTCATAGTTCCACTCGCACTTTGGAAAACGTCCGTGTCGTTCAGGAGCAGTGGATTCCTGGCTGATCCAGTCTGGCAGGTGGAGGTGGCACTTTAAATCAGGCGATGGCTATGTTAGGGGTCATTGGCTCCTGGCTCTTCTGAGGTGGCGCTGAGTCTTCAGTTTTGTTAATCCAAATGGATATAATTTTGTCTTCAGTTTTGTTAATCCAAACAGATATAATTTCAATTTAGTGGCCTGCCTAAATCAACAGTGGGAAAATCTCTTCCCTACGTTTCCCGGGTGAGCACTTGACAGCCTGTGAGTACATTTCGTCTTCGGCCACACTGGGGCCGCACACAGGGGGCCAGCCAGGCCAGGCTGGGAGGAAGGGAGGGGGCCCCTGAGGCGACTCCGCTGCCTGGGAGGCGCGGGGTGCGTGGTGTGCAGACGGGGGCACGGGCGCTGGAAGGCGGCTTCCTGTCGCAGCTGCTCTGGGTTCCTGGGATCGGTAGATGCGGCCCTGGAGGAGTGACATGTGAACTCTGGTACGAAGTGGGCTTCTCTGTAGGTGAGGATGGCGACCGTCCCCAGGCTGTAGAGCTGCCTGGGGCTAGAACACCATGGCCGTCACAGAGCTCCCTGCCCAGCGCCAGGGGAGTTGCAGGCTCGCGGTCGGTGCCCCCATCGTCACCTCTTGAACAGTACCCGCCTGCAACCATGGGCTGGGGAAGCTCGCCTGGGTGGAGGCCGAGAGTCCCCTTGAGTCACGATCTCCATCTTCTTCCACGTCTCTTCGTCCTGGAGGAAGCCGGGTCTGTTCCTGCTGAGCACGGGACTCCACACCCAAGCCTGAGGGCCCTGGGTTGGTCGTGGTTCCCCCGGGTGGGGAGCCCCACTCCCCTGCATGCTGGGCATCCCTGGGAACTCGTGGCTCATCTGTCGGCTTAAAAGACTGTTCTTAGATGGCAAGTAGCCCTAACCTTTTGGAGCAGCTTGCTTTGGTTTCTCTCCACAACCAAACAGTCTTGTTTGAGGAACAGCTGTGTTCCCAGCCCCCGGGTCTCAGGAGGTGAATCTGAAATCCCGTACCACACTTATCCAGGAGAGGGCTTGGAAACTCCTGGCAGGATTTCCCTGGTGGCTCAGGCGGCAGAGAGCCCACCTGCAGTGGAGGAGATGCAGCTTCGATCGCTGGGTCGGGAAGATCCCCTGGAGAAGGGAATGGCAGCCCACTCCAGTATTCTGGCCTGGGAAGTCCCCGTGGACAGAGGAGAGCCTGGCAGGCTACAGTCCGTGGGGTCTCAAAGAATGGGACATGACCGAGCAAGTAAGCAACAGCTGGGAGACGCGGTGTCCCATCCGGACCCCTGTATCCACGGCCCCGTGTCCACCAAGGCTCCGTGGTGAAGCACTCTGCCATACTCACCAGAGCGCGGACCGCTTCTGCACTGGGAACGTGTTTGCTGTGCCCCACAGACTGCAGATGAGCGACAGGGGGGATGCTTTGGGGTTCAGAGAGGCACCTGTCACCTCCTCCCGTGGCGCTGGCAAGATCCTCTGTCCCGGGAACCCAGGGCCTCCTCAGTGCCCGCCCAGAAGGGCCCCTCCTTCCCTGCCGTGGGTCCCTGGTCCTGCCTCAGTCCTGGGAAAGCAGCTGTGGGACCCCTGCCTGCTCTCAAAACCACTGACCACACAGACACCCCGTGACAGCGCGTCTGCTTTTTTATGTCTCAGAGTTAAATCTGTTTTAAGACAGGAATGTTTTTGTGTTTTTTTTTTAAAGAAGCATGCATTATAAAACTAGAGAAGCCTGAAAGCTAAACGTAATGCTTAACATGTGTCCTTATCAAAACGTGAGCCATGTTAGAGAACCTACCGATGCATCACAAGTACTACTACGTGGGTGATTTTCTTTCAGCCTGGATTGTCGATCTGAAACTCCCGTAACTTTCTCTTTCAAAGAGTCAGTATTCATCTGTATTCCGTGCTGACGGCTGTAAACTGATGGCTACTGCTGCTGCTGCTAATTCGCTTCAGTCGTGTTCGACTCTGTGCGACCCCATCGACGGAAGCCCACCAGGCTCCCCCGTCCCTGGGATTCTCTAGTGGTTATCAAACAACTGTGGACGAAAAGCGGCTACTTCAACAGAATCATCCCAACCAAGGGCTTGGGGAGGATGGATACTTTAGATCTCAAGGCCCCAACAATAAACAAATAGCAAACTGCTGTCTAAATCCCACCTTTCTGTAGCTGGAGATGGTGCCACTCAGCTGACAACTGATTTCTGAAAGAGAATGATGAACCCTCATTACCCAGAAACTCTTAAAAATCCCAAAGAAAAATCCCGGGTGATTTTACATACACTATAGAGATGGATGGTGTCGGTCTCCTCGGGCAACTTGCGGACGTTTGACTGAATCAG
>SJYV01007965.1:0-30727 GCA_006410875.1 Neotragus pygmaeus | reverse complement strand
TTCCCCTCGAGGCTTTCCCACATGGTTGAAACAAGTGCCGGTATGGTGGGAGCCAATTCTCAGGGTGACATTCAATGAGGTGAGGGCCACCAGGTTCTGATGGAGTGGACAGAGACAACTGGGGGTCTCGTGGAACAGGAGGCGTGACCCGGTGTTCCTCTGGACACTCCTGTGGAGAGCACCTCCTCTTGAGATGCGATGGGTTGGTTGGAAATACATCCTTGAAAAAGCAGGAAATGAAAGCCTGATTTCGTGTGGAGCAGGGGGACACGGGGTTCCTCTTGAGTTGCGGGGGCCCCTTGATGTTCCTCTTGAGTGGAGACGTGTATTTCGGGCTATTCTTGAGTCACTGCAAGGGTGTGCAGGAACCCGTCATGGTTCATGAGGGATGGGGTCACTTCCCCTGAGGTGCCACAGAGGACAAGGTCCTCATCTCGCTTGGAGGGGAGATCCTCCTGGTTTTTCTCGAGTTGCTGCAGGTTCCTCTCTAGTTACGACATGGATCCCAGGGACCCGCCCCTGAGGCCTCTGGAAAGGCCAGGCTGTAAGAGAGTTGCCAGGGGCTTCTGGGGATTCCTTGGCATTCGGTTCCGGCTCCTAAGTCCTCGTCTGGCACCTGAGGATTCCTCTCCACTGCAGATGTCGACCGTGTGCTTCCTCTGGAAGCTCCCCCGTGGAGTCAGGTCTTGTTTTGTGTGGAGAAGACTGTCTCTGCTTTCTTGCCGAGCTGTAGGTGCAGGGTCAGGGGTCTGGGACTTCCCCTTGAGTCTTTCCCACAGGGTTGAAACACGTGCCACCGTGGTGGGAGCAAATCCTCGGGGTGACAGTCGAGGCGATGCAGGGCCAACAGGTTCCAATGGAGTGGACAGAAACATCTGGGGGTCTCGTGGAACAGGTGGTGCGACCCCTGGAGTTCTTATGGACACTCTTGTGGAGAGCACCTCCTCTTGAGATGCGATGGGACGATCAGGAATCCATCCCTGAAGAAGCAGGGAATTGAAGCCTGATTTTATGTGGAGTATGGGGACACGGGGTTCCTCTTGAGTTGTGGGGGGACCCTCGATGTTCTTCTTGAATGGAGATGTGTATGTAAGGCTATTCTTGAGTCACTGCCAGGTGTGAAGGAACCTGTTGAGTTTCATCAGGGATGGGGTGACTTCCCTTGAGATGCCGCAGAGTACAAGGGTCTCATCTTGCTCAGAGGGGAGATCCTCCTGGTTCATCTCGAGTTGTGGCCAGTTCCTCTCGAGTTACAACATGGACCCCAGGGACACGTCCCTGAGGCCTCCAGAAAGGCCAAGCTTCACGCAAGTTGCCAGGGGCCTCTGGGAATTCCTTGGCAATTGGTTCTGGCTCGTAAGTCCTCGTCTGTCACCTGAGGATTCCTCTCCACTCCAAAATTGGACCATGGGGTTCTTCTGGAGGCTCCCCAGTGGAATCAGGTCTCTTCTTGAGTGGAGACGTGCACCTCCACTTTCGTCCCGAGCTGTAGCTGCAGGGTCATTCTTACCATCGAGGTGACACAAGGGTCTATGTGCTTCCCCTTGAGGCTTTCTCACTTGTTGAAACACTTGCCAGCGTGGTGGGAGCCAATCGTGGTGACAGTCGATGCGACCCAGAGCCTCTAGGTTCTGACGGAGTGGACAGAGACATCTGGGGGTCTCATGGAACAGGTGGTGCAACCCCCAGAGTTCCTCTGGACACTCCTGTGGAGAGCGCCATCCCTTGAAATGGCACAGGACTGGCGGAAATCCTTTCCTGACGAACCAGTGAAAAGAACCCTGGTCTTGAATGGAGCAGGAGGACACAGGGTTCCTCTTGAGTTGTGGTGGGATCCTCGGTGTTCCTCTCGAGTGGAGACCTGAATGTCAGGATATTCTGGAGTCACTGCAAGGGTGTACAGGAACCAGTCGAGGTTCATGAGGGATGGGGTGACTTCCTGTGAGGTGTCGCAGAGGACAAGGGCCTCATTTCGCCTGGAGGGGAGATCCTTCTGGCTTCTCTCCAGTTGCGGCAGGTTTTTCTCGACTTATGACTGGGACCCCAGGATCCCACCCTGGTGCCCTCCGGAAAGGCCAGGCTCCACGCGAGTTGCCAGGGGCCTCTGGGGATTTCTTGGCAGTCGGGGCCTGCTCCTAAGTCCTCGTCTGGAGCCTGAGGATTCCCTCCACTGCTTACTTGGATCGTGGGGTTTCCTGGAGGCTCCCCAATGGAGTCAGGTCTCATCTCCAGTGGAGATGAGCACGTCGGCTTCTCTTCCGAGCTGTAGCCCCAGGTTCAGGCTTCCCATAGAGGTGACACAGGGGTCTGGGGCTTCCCCTCAAGCCTATCCCACAGGGTATAGACACTTGCCACTGTGGTGGGAGCCAATCTTCGGGGTGACAGTGGAGGTGGTTCAGGGCCACCAGTTTCCTTTGGAATAGACAGAGACAGCTGGGGGTATCATGGATATCATGGCTCGACCCCCAGAGGTCCTCAGGACATTCCTGTAGCAAGTGCCTCCTCTTGACATGCGACGGGACCGTCAAGAACCATTCCCTGATGAGGCCGTGAAAAGAATCCTGATCTCGAGCTGAGCAGTGGCACACGGGGTTCCTCTTGAGTTGTGGTTGGAACTTCGGTGTTCCTCTTGCGTGGAGACCTGTAAGTCAGGATATTCTTGAGTCGCTGTAGCGTGTGAAGGAATCCACCGAGGTTCATGAGGAATGGGGTGACTTCTCGTGAGGTGCTGCAGAGGAAAAAGGCCTCATCTCGCCTGGATGGGAGATCCTCCTGGGTTTTCTCGAGCTTCGGCGGGTTCCTCTCGACTTACGACGGGGACCCCAGGGACCCACTCCTGGGCCCGGACGAAAGGCCAAGCTCCACGCGAGTTGGCTTGTGGGGATTCCTTGACAGTCAGTTCCGGTTCCTAAGTCCTCGTCTGACACCTGAGGATTCCTCTTCACTGCTGATGTGGACCGTGGCATTGCTCTAGAGGCTCCCCAGGGGAGTCAGGTCTCTTCTTCAGTGAAGACGTGTCCCTCTACTTTCTTACTGAGCTCTAGCTGCAGGTTCAGGCTTCCCATTGAGGTGACACGGAGGTCTTGGGCTTCCCCTCGAGGCTTTCCCTCAGGCTTAAAACATATGCCAACGTGGTGGGAGCCTGTCCTCGGGGTGAGATTCGAGGTGGCGCAGGCCCACCAGGTTCCCATGGAGTGGACAGAGACATCTGGGGGTCTCGTGGAACAGGTGGCATGACCCCCGGAGTTCCTCTGGACACTCCTGTGGAGAGCACCCCCTCTTGAGATGCGATGGGATGGTCGGGAATCAATCCCTGAAGAAGCAGGGAAACAAAGCCTGATTTCGTGTGGAGCAGGGGGACACGGTGTACCTCTTGAGTTGTGGGGGGACCCTCGATATTCCTCTTGAGTGGAGACGTGTATGACGGGCTATTCATGAGTCACTGCAAGGGTGTGAAGGAACCCATCGAGGTTCATGAGGGATGGGGTCACTTCCCGTGATGTGCCGCAGAGGACAAAGGCCTCATCTCATTTGGAAGGGAGATCCTCCTGGTTTTTCTCGAGTTGTGGAAGGTTCCCCTCGAGTTATGACGTGGACCACAGGGACCCGCCCCTCAGGCCTCCGGAAAGGCCAGTCGCAAGCGAGATGCCAGGGGCTTCTGTGGATTCCTTGGCAGTCGGTTACGGCTACTAAGTCCTCTTCTGGCACCTGAGGATTCCTCTCCACTGCAGACGTGGACCATGGGTTTCCTCTGGAGGCTCCCCAGGGGTGTCAGGTATCTTTTAGAGTGGAGACGTGAACCTCCACTTTCCTCCCGAGCTGTAGCTGCAGGGTCAGGCTACCCGTCGAGGTGACACAGGGGTCTATGGACTTCCCCTCGAGGATTTCCCACAGGATTGAAACACGTGCCACTGTGGTAAGAGCCAATCTTCGGGGTGACAGTCGAGGTGGTGCAGGGCCACCTGGTTACTCTGGAATGGACAGAGATATATTGGGGTATCATCGATCACGTGGCTCGAACCTCGGAGTTTCTCTGGACATTCTTGTGGCAAGCACCTCCTCTTGACATGCAATGGGACCGTTGGGAAACCTTCCCTGACGAACCCAGCAAAGGAGGCCTGATCTTGAGCTGAGCAGGGGTACCCGGGGGTCCTCTTGAGTTGTGGCGGGACCCTCGGTGTTCCTCTCGCGTGGAGACCTGTATGTTGGGATACTCTTGAGTCGCTGCAAGCATGTGAAGGAACCCGTCGAGGTTCATGACGGATGAGGTGACTTGCCACAAAGTGCTGCAGAGGAAAAAACCCTTATCTCCCCTGGAGAGAAGATCCTCCTGGTTTTTCTCGAGCTACGGCAGGTTCCTCTCGAATCTTGACAGGGACCCCTGGGACTCGCTCCTTGGCCCTCCAGAAAGGCCAGGCTCCAAGCGATTTGCCAGGGACGTCTGTGGATTCCTTGGCAGTCGGTTCTGGATCCTAAGTCCTCCTCTGACACCTGAGGATTCCTCTCCAATGCAGACGTGAATCGTGGGGTTCCTCTGGAGACTCACCAGGGTAGTCAGGTCTCATCTAAAGTGGAGACGTGCACCTCCACTTTCCTCTCGAACTGTAGCTGCAGGGTCAGGTTTCCTGTCGAAGTGACACAGGGGTCTGGGGCTTCCCCTCGAGGCATTCCCACAGGGGTGAAACACGTGTCAACGTGGTGGGAGCCTATCCTTGGGGTGAGAGTCGAGGCGGTGCAGGGCCACCAGGTTCCGATGGAGTGGACAGAAACATCTGGGGGCCTCGGCGAACAGGTGGTGGGACCCCTGGAGTTCCTCTGGACACTCCTGTGGAGAGTACCTCATCTTGAGATGCGATGGGACGGTCGGGAATCCATCCCTGAAGAAGCAGTGAAAGGAAGCCTGATTTGGTGCGGAGCAGGGGTACACGGGGTTCCTCTTGAGTTGTGGGGGGATTTCGATGTTCCTTTTGAGTGGAGCTGTGTATGTGGGGCTATTCTTGAGTCACTGCAAGGGTGTGAAGGAACCCGTCGAAGTTCAAGACGGATGGCGTGACTTCCCGTGAGGTGCCGTAGAGTACAGGGGCCTCCTGTCTCTTGGAGGGGAGATCCTCCTGGTTTTTCTCGAGTTGAGGCAGGTTTCTCTCGAGTTACGACGTGAACCCCAGGGACCTGCCCCTGAGGCCTCCGGAAAGGCCAGTCTCCAAGCGAGTTGCCAGGGGCCTCTGGGGATTCCTTGGCAGTCAGCTCCGGCTCCTAAGTCCTCGTCTGGCACCTCAGGATTCCTCTCCACTGCAGACGTGGACCGTGGGGTTCCTCTGGAGGCTCCCCAGGGGAGTCAGGTCTCTTCGTGAGTTTAGACGTGCACCTCCGCTTTCTTCCCGAGCTGTAGCTGCAGGACCTGGCTTCCCGTCGAGGTTACACAGGTGTCTATGGGCTACCCATTGAGGCTTTCCCACAGGGTTTAAACACGTGCCACCGTGGTTGGAGCCAATCTTCGGTGTGACGGTCGAGCCAGTCAGGACCACCAGGATTGGCTGAAGTGGACAGAGACATCTGGGGGACTGGTGGAACAGGTGGTATGCCCAACGGAGATCCTCTGGACACCCCTTTGGAGAGTGCTTCCTCTTTATATGCCCCAGGTTGGTGGGAATCCTTCCCTGACGGTTCAGTGAAAGGGACTCTGGTCGCGAACGGAGCATGGGGACACGGGGCGCCCCTTGTGTTGTGGTGGGCACCTTGGTGTTCCTCTTGAGTAGAGACCTGAATGTCGGGATATTCTGGAGTCACTGAAAAGTTGTGACGGAACCCGTCAAGGTTCATGAGGCATGGGGTGACTTCCCGTGAGGTGCCACAGAAAACAAGGGCCTCATTTCGCCTGGAGGTGAGATCTTCCTGGTTAATCTCTAGTTGTGGTAGTTTTTTCTGAACTTACGACAGGGAACCCAGGGACCCTCCCCTGTGCCCTCCGGAAAGGCCAGGCTCCACGTGAGTTGCCAGGGGCTTCTGGGGATTCCTTGGTAGTCGGTTTGGCTCCTAAGTCCTCGTCTGACAACTGAGCATTCCTCTTCACTGCAGACCTGGACCGTGGAGTTCCTCTGGAGGCTCCCAAGAGCAGTCAGATCTCTTCTTGTGTGGAGATGTGCACCTCCGCTTTCCTCCCGAGCTGTAGCTGCAGGGTCAGACTTCCCATCGAGGTGACACAGAGGTCTGGGGATTACCCTCGAGGCTTTCCCTTAGGCTTGAAACATGTGCCAACCTTTTGGGAGCCAATCCTTGGGGTGACAGTGGAGGCGGCGTAGGGCCACCAGTTTCCGATGGAGTGGACAGAGACCTATGGGGTTTTCGTGGAACAGGTGGTGCGACACCCGGTTTACCTATGGACACTCCTGTGGAGAGCACCTCCTCTTGATATGCGACGGGACGGTCGGGAATCCATCCCTGAAGAAGCAGGGAAACAAAGCCTGATTTCGTGTGGAGCAGGGGGACACGGTGTACCTCTTGAGTAGTTGGGGGACACTCGATGTTCCTCTTGAGTGGAGACGTGTATGTCGGGCTATTCTTGAGTCACTGCAAGGGTGTGAAGGAGCCCGTTGAGGTTCATGAGGGATGGGGTGACTTCCCGTGAGGTGTTGCAGAGGGCAAGGGCCTAATCTCGCTTGGAGGGGAGATCCCCCTGGATTTTCTCGAGTTGAGGAAGGATCCTCTCGAGTTACAACGTGAACCTCAGGGACCCGCCCCTGAGGCCTCTGGTAAGGCCAGGCTCCAAGCGAGTTCCCAGGGGCCTCTGCGGATTCCTTGGCAGTCGGATCCGGCTCCTAAGTCCTCGTNACTGAGCATTCCTCTTCACTGCAGACCTGGACCGTGGAGTTCCTCTGGAGGCTCCCAAGAGCAGTCAGATCTCTTCTTGTGTGGAGATGTGCACCTCCGCTTTCCTCCCGAGCTGTAGCTGCAGGGTCAGACTTCCCATCGAGGTGACACAGAGGTCTGGGGATTACCCTCGAGGCTTTCCCTTAGGCTTGAAACATGTGCCAACCTTTTGGGAGCCAATCCTTGGGGTGACAGTGGAGGCGGCGTAGGGCCACCAGTTTCCGATGGAGTGGACAGAGACCTATGGGGTTTTCGTGGAACAGGTGGTGCGACACCCGGTTTACCTATGGACACTCCTGTGGAGAGCACCTCCTCTTGATATGCGACGGGACGGTCGGGAATCCATCCCTGAAGAAGCAGGGAAACAAAGCCTGATTTCGTGTGGAGCAGGGGGACACGGTGTACCTCTTGAGTAGTTGGGGGACACTCGATGTTCCTCTTGAGTGGAGACGTGTATGTCGGGCTATTCTTGAGTCACTGCAAGGGTGTGAAGGAGCCCGTTGAGGTTCATGAGGGATGGGGTGACTTCCCGTGAGGTGTTGCAGAGGGCAAGGGCCTAATCTCGCTTGGAGGGGAGATCCCCCTGGATTTTCTCGAGTTGAGGAAGGATCCTCTCGAGTTACAACGTGAACCACAGGGACCCGCCCCTGAGGCCTCTGGTAAGGCCAGGCTCCAAGCGAGTTCCCAGGGGCCTCTGCGGATTCCTTGGCAGTCGGATCCGGCTCCTAAGTCCTCGTCTGGCACCTGAGGATTCCTCTCCACTGCAGACGTGGACTGTGGGGTTCTCCTGCAGTCTCCCCACGGGAGTCAGCTCTCTTCTTGAGTGGAGACGTGCACCTCCCCTTTCTTCCCGAGCTATAGCTGCATGGTCTGTCTTCCCGTCGAGGTGACACAGGTGTCTATGGGCTTCCCACTGAGGCTTTCCCACAGGGTTGAAACACGTGACACCATGGTGGCAGCCAATTTTCGGGGTGACTGTCGAGGCGGCTCAGGGCCCCCGTGTTCCGATGAAATGGACAGAGACATCTGGGGGTCTCATTGAACAGGTAGCGCGACCCACGGAGTTCTTCTGGACACTACTGTGGAGAGCGCTTCCTCCTGATATGCCACAGGACTGGCGGGAATCCTTCTCTGATGACTCAGTGTAAGTAAACCTGGGCTCGAATGGAGCAGGGGGACACGGGGCTCCCCTTGAGTTGTGGTGGGTACCATGGTATTCCTCTTGAGATGAGACCTGAATGTCAGGATATTCTGGAGTCACTGCAAGGGTGTGAAGGAACCCGTCGAGGTTCTTGAGGGATGGAGTGACTTCCCGTGAGGTGCCACAGAGGACAATGGCCTCATTTCACCTGGAGGGGAGATCCACCTTGTTTTCCTCGAGTTGTGGCAGGTTTCTCTTGACTTACGATGGAGACCCCAGGGACCCACCCCTGTGCCCTCCAGAAAGGCTAGGCTCCACTGGAGTTTCCATGGTCCTCTGGGGATTACTTGGCAGTCGAGGCCTGCTCCTAAGTCCTTGTCTGGAGCCCGAGGATTCCCTCCACTGCTTACTTGGACCGTGGGGTTTCTCTGGAGGCACCCCAATGGAGTCAGGTCTCGTCTCCAGTGGAGACGTGCACGTCCACATTCCTCCCGAGCTGTAGCCACAGGGTCAGGCTTCCCCTCGAGGTCACACAGGTGTCTGGGGCTTCCCCTCGAGGCTTTCCCACAGGGTTGAAACACGTGCCAACGTGTGGGAGCCAATCTTTGGGGTGACAGTTGCGGGGGTGCAGTGCCACCAGGTTTCTATTGAATGGACAGAGACATCTGTGGTTATCCTGGATAACGTGGCTTGACCCCCGGAGTTCCTCTGGACATTCCTGTGGCAAGTGCCTCCTTTTGAAATGCGACGGGACCATCGGGAACCCTTCCCTGAAGAAGCTGGGAAAGGAAGCCTGATCTCGAGCTGAGCAGAGGGACACCGGGCTCCTCTTGAGTTGTGGCGGGACCCTCGGTGTTCCTCTGGCAGGGAGACCTATATGTCGGGATGTTCATGGGTCGCTTTAAGCGTGTGAAGGAACCCTTCGCAGTTAATGAGGGGTGGGGTGACTTCCCGCGAAGTGCTGCAGAGGAAATAGGCCTCATCTCTCCTGGAGGGGAGATCCTCCTGGTTTTTCTCGAGTTATGGCAAGTTCCTCTCGACTTAGGACCGTGACCCCAGGGACCCACTCCTGGGCCCTCTGGAAAGGCCAGGATCCACGCGAGTTGCCAGGCTCCTCTGGGGATTTCTTGACAGTAGATACCGGTTCCTAAGTCCTCGTCTGGCACCTCAGGATTCCTCTCTACTTCAGACGTGGAACGTGGGGTTACTCTGGAGGTCCCCAGGGGAGCCACATCTCATCTTGAGTGGAGAGTTGCATCTCCCATTTCCTCCTGAGCTGTAGCTGCAGGATCAGGCTTCCCGTCCAGGTGACACAGGGATCTGGGGCTTCCCTTCGAGGCTTTCCAACAGGGTTCAAACACGTGCCACCGTTTTGGGAGCCAATCCTTGGGGTGACAGTCAAGGCGGCGTAGGGCCACCCCATTTCGATGGAGTGGACAGAGACATCTGTGTGTTTCGTGGAACAGGTGGTGTGACTACCGGAGTTCCTCTGGACACTCCTGTGGAGAGCACCTGCTCTTGAGATGCGTTGTGACGGTTGGGAATTCATCCCTGAAGAAGCAGTGAAAGGAAGCCTGATTTCTTGCAGAGCAGGGGGACACGGGGTTCCTCTTGAGTTTTGGGGGGACCCTCGATATTCCTCTTGAGTGGAGACGTGTATGTCGGACTTTTCCTGAGTCACTGCAAGGGTGTGAAGTAACCCGTCTAGGTTCATGAGTGATGGGGTGACTTCCCTTGAGGTGCTGCAGAGGACAAGCGCCTCATCTCGCTTGGAGGGGAGATCCTCCTGGTTTTTCTCGAGTTGCGGCAGGATCCTCTCAAGTTACGATGTGGATCCCAGGGACTCGCCGCTGAACCCTCCAGAAAGGCCAGGCTCCAAGCGAGTTGCCAGGGGATTCTGGGGATTTCTTGGCAGTCAGTTCTGGCTCCTAAGTCCTCGTCGGATACCTGAGGATTCCTCTCCACTGCAAATGTGGACCGTGGGGATCCTCTGGAGGCTCCCCAGGGGAGTCAGGTCTCTTCTTCAGTGGAGACATGCACCTCCGCTTTCCTCCTGAGCTGTAGCTGCAGGCTCAGGCTTCCCGTCGAGGTGACACAGGGGTCTACGGGCTTCCCCTTGAGGCTTTCCCACAGAGTTGAAACATGTGTCACCCTGGTGGGAACCAATCTTAGGGGTGAGTGTAGAGGCGGCTCAGGGTCACCAGGTTCCGATGGAGTGGACAGAGACATCTGGGGGTCGCGTGGAACTGTTGGTGGGACCACTGGAGTTCCTCTGGACACTCCTGTGGAGAGCGCTTCATCTTAACATGAAACAGGATTCGCGGGAATCCTTCCCTGACAAATCAGTGAAAGGAACCCTGGTCTCAAACGGAGCAGGGGACACAGGGCTCCTCTTGAGTTGTGGTGGGAACCTCAGTGTTACTCTCGCGTGGATACGTAAATGTCGGGATATTCTGGAGTCACTGCAAGGGTGTGAAGGAACCTGTCGAGGTTCACGAGGGATGGGGTCACTTCCCGTGAGGTCCCGCAGAGGACAAGGGCCTCATTTCGCTTGGAAGGGAGATCTTCCTGGTTTTTCTCAAGTTGCGGCAGGTTTCTCTCAACTTATGACGGGAACTCAGGGACGCGCCCCTGTGCGTTCCAGAAAGGCCAGGCTCCACGCGAGTTGCCAGTGGCCTCTGGGGATTTCTTGGCAGTCAGGGCCTGCTCCTAAGTCCTCGTCTGGAGCATGAGGATTCCCTCCACTGCTTACTTGGACCGTGGGCTTTCTCTGGAGGCTCCCCAATGGTGTCAGGTCTCATCCCCATTGGAGACGTGCACGGCGGCTTTCCTTCCGAGCTGTAGCCGCAGGGTCTGGCTTCCCGTCGAGATGACACAGGGTTCTGGGGCTTCCCCTCAAGGCTTTCGCACAGGGTTGAAACACGTGCCACCGTGGTGGGAGCCAATCTTCGGGGTGACAGTCGAGGAGGAGCAGGGCCACCAGGTTCCTCTGGAATGGACAGAGACATCTGGGGGTATTGTGGATCACGTGGCTCAACACCTTGGGTTCCTCTGGACATTCCTGTGGAAAGTGACTCCTCTTGCCATGCAATGGGACTGTCGGAAACCCGTCCCCTACGAAGCTGGGAAAGGAAGCCTGATCTCGAGATGAGCAGGGGGACACGGTGGTCCTCTTCAGTTGTGGCGGGACCCTTGGTGTTCCTCTCGCATGGAAACCTGTATGTTGGGTTATTCTTGAGTCGCTGCAACCGTGTGAAAGAACTCATCGAGGTTCATGAGGAATGGAGAGACTGCACGCGAGGTGTTGCAGGGAAAAAGTCCTCATCTGGCCTGGAGGGGATATCTCCTAGTTTTTCTCGAGTTATGGCAGGTTCCTCTTGACTTATGACACGGACCCCAAGGACCCGCTCCTGGGCCCTCCGGAAAGGCCAGGCTCCACGCGAGTTGCCAGGGGCCTCTGAGGATTCCTGGGCAGTCACTTCCGGCTCCTAAATCCTCGTCTGACACCTGAGGATTCCTCTCCACTGCAGACATGTACGGTGGGGTTCCTCTGGAGGCTCCCCAGGGGTGTTAGTTCTCATCTTAAGTGGAGACGTGCCCCTCCACTTTCCTCCCGAGCTGTAGCTGCAGGGTCAGGCTTCCCGTTGAGGTGACACAGGGGTCTGGGGCTTCCCCTCGAGGCTTTCCGACAGGGTTCAAACACTTGCCAACGTGGTGGGAGCCAATCCTCGGGGTGACAGTCGAGGCTGTGCAGGGCCACCACGTTCCGATGGAGTGGACAGAGACATCTGGGTGTCTCATGGAACAGGTGTCGTGACCATCGGAGTTCCTAAGGACACTCCTGTGGAGAGCGCCTGCTCTTGAGATGCGATGGGGTGGTCGGGAATCCATCCCTGAAGAAGCAGGGAAAGGAATCCTGATTTCGTTTGGAGCAGGGGGACATGGGGTTCCTCTTGAGTTGTGGGGGGGACCCTCCATGTTCCTCTTGAGTGGAGATGTGTATGTCAGGCTATTCTTGAGTCACTGCAATGGTGTGAAGGAACCCGACGAGGTTCATGAGTGATGGGGTGACTTACTGTGAGGTACCGCAGAGGACAAGGACCTCATCTCGCTTGGAGGAGAGATCCTCCTGGTTTCTCTCAAGTTGCAGTAGGTTCCTCTCGAGTTATGACGTGGACCCAGGTACCCGCTCCTGAGGCGTCCGGAAAGGCCAGGCTCCCAGAGAGTTGCCAGGGGCCTCGGGATTCCTTGGCAGTCAGTTCCGGCTCCTAAGTTCTCGTCTGGCACCTGAGGATTCCTCTCCATTGCAGACTTGGACTGTTGGGTTCCTCTGGAGGCTCCCCAGGTGAGTCAGGTCTCTTCTTGAGTAGAGACGTGCACCTCCGCTTTCCACCCAAGCTGTAGCTGCAAGGTCAGGCTTCCCATCGAGGTGACACAGGGGTCTATGGGCTTCCCCTGGCTGCTTTCCCACTGGGTTCAAACACGTGCCACCGTGGTGGGAGTCAATCTTTGGGGTGACTGTCGAGGCGGCTCAGGGCCACCAGGTTCTGATGGAGTGGACAGAGATATCTGGGGGGCTCGTGGAACAGGTGATGCCACCCCCAGAGTTCCTCTGGACACTCCTGTGGAGAGCGCCTCCTCTTGATATGCCACAGGATTGGCGGGAATCCTTCCCTTACGAATCAGTGAAAGGAACCCAGGTCTCGAACGGAGCAGGGAACAAGGGGCACCTCTTGAGTTGGCTCAGTACAGGGGAACTTCAGCACACTCCCATCTGATCTTGGCACACATTGTGATGCAACGGTACAGGCGGGAATCCTTCCCTGACGAATCAGGGAAAGGAACCCTTGTCTCGAGCAGAGCAGGGGGACATGGGGCTCCTGCTGAATTGTGGTGGGACCCTCTGTGTTCTTCTCACGTGGAGACCTGTATGTCGGGATATTCTTGAATTGCTGCAAGGGTGTGAACTAACCCGTCGTGGTTCATGAGGGATGGGTTAACTTCCCACGAGGTGCTGCAGAGGAAAATGGCCTCAACTTGCCTGGAGGGGAGATCCTCCTGGTTTTTCTCGAGTTGTGGCAAGTTCCTCTTGACTCACGATGGGGACCCCATGGACCCGTCCCTGTGCCCTCCAGAAAGGCCAGGCTTCATGTGAGTTGCCAGGGGCCACTGGGGATTCCTTGGCAGGGGTGGCCTGCTCCAAAGTCCTCGTCTGGAGCCTGAGGATTCCCTCCACTGCTTACTTCAACCGTGTTGTTTCTCTGGAGGCTCCCCAGGGGAGGCAGGTCTCGTCTCCAGTGGAGACATGCACATCCACTTTCCTCCCGAGCTGTAGCCGCAGGGTCAGGCTTCCCGTTAGGGGACACAGGGGTCTGGGGCTTCCCCTCGCGGCTTTCCCACAGGGTTGAAACACGTGCCACCGTGGTGGAAGCCAATCCTCAGGTTGACAGTCGAGGGAGTGCAGGGCCACCAGGTTCTGATGGAGTGGACAGAGACATCTGGGAGTACGTATATCAGGTGGCGACACCCCCAGATTTCCTCTGGAAACTCCTGTGGCAAGCGCCTCTTCTTGACATGCGATGAGACCGTCCGGAATCCTACCACGACGAAACAGAGAAAGGAAGCCTGATTTCGAGCTGAGCAGGGGGACACGGGTGTCATCTTGATTTGTGGCGGGAGCCTTGTTACTCTCGCATGGAGACCTGTATGTCAGGATATTCTTGAGTTGCTGCAAGGGTGTGAAAGAACACGTCGTGGTTCACGAGGGATGGGTTGAATTACCACGAGGTGCCACAGAGGAAAAGGGCCTTATCTCGTCTTCAGGGGGGATCCTTTTGGTTTTTCTCGAGTTGCGGCAAGATCCTCTCCACTTACGAAGGGGAACCCAGGGACCTGCTCCTGTGCCCTCCCGAAAGGCCAGGCTCCACGCGAGTTGACAGGTGCCTCTGGGGATTCCTTGGCAGTCGCTTCCAGTTCCTAAGTCCTCGTTGGGCACTTGCGGATTCCTCTCCTCTGCAGATGTGGACCGTGTGTTTCTTCTGGACGCTCCTCATGGAATTCAGGTCTCATCCTGAGTGGAGGCGTGGAGCTCTGCTTTCCTACCGTGCTGTAGCCACAGGGTCAGGCTTCCCATCTAGGTGACACAGTGGTCTGGGGCTTCCCCGCAGTCTTTCAGCCAGAGTGGAAACATGTGCCAACGTGGTTTGAGACAATTTTTGATGTGACTGTCGAGGAGGCTCAGGACCACCAGGTTCCGATGGAGTGGACAGAGACTTATGGGGTCTCATGGAACAGGTGGCTCAACCCCCGGAGTTCCTCTGGACACTCATGTGGAGAGGGCCTCCTCTTGAGATGCGACGGTAAATGCGGGAATCCTTCCCTGACAAATCAGGGAAAGGAACCCTGGTCTCGAGCTGAGCAGCGGGACACAGGGCTCCTTTGAGTTGTGGCGGGACGTTCTGTGTTCCTCTCACGTGGAGACCTGTATGTCGGGATATTCTGGAGTCGCTGCAAGGGTGTGAAGGTACCCGTCGTGGTTCATGAGGGATGAGGTGACTTCCCACGAGGTGTTGCAGAGGAAAACGGCCTCATCTCGCCTGGAGGGGAGATCAGCCTGGTGTTTCTCGAGTTGCGACAGGTTCCTCTCGACTTACAACCGGGACCCCAGGGACCTGCCCCTGTGCCCTCTGGAAAGGCCAGGCTTCTCGCGAATTGCCAGGGGTTCCTCAGGATTCCTTGGCAGGGGTGGCCTGTTCCAAAGTTCTCGTCTGGAGCCTGAGGATTCCCTCCACTGCTTTTTGGACCGTGGGGTTTCTCTGTAGGCTCCCCAGGGGAGTTAGGTCTTGTTTCCAGTGGAGACGTGCACGTCCGCTTTCCTCCCAAGCTGTAGCCTCAGGGTCAGTCTTCCTGTCGAAGTGACACAGGGGTCTGGGGCTTCCCCTCGAGGCTTTCCCACAGGGTTGAAACACGTTCCACCGTGGTGGGTGCCAATCCTCAGGTTGACTGTTGAGACGGTGCAGGGCCACCAGGTTCCAATGGATTGGACAGACACATCTGTGGGTATCGTGGATCAGGTGGCGCCACCCCTGGAGTTCCTCTGGAAACTCCTGTGGCAAGCGCCTCCTCTTGACATGTGACGGGACCGTCGGGAATCCTTCCCCGACGAAGCCAGGAAAGGAAGATGGATCTCGAGCTGAGAAGGGGGACTCAGGGGTCCACTTAATTTGTGGCTGAACCCTTGGTGTTCCTCTCACTTGGAGACCTGTATGTTGGTATATTCATGAGGCTCTGCAAGGGTGCGAAGGAACCCGTTGAGTTTCACGTGGGATGGGGTGACGTCACTCGGGGTTATGAAGAGGAAAAGGGCCTCATCTCGCCTGGAGGGGAGATCCTCCAGGTTTTTCTCGAGATGTGGCAGGTTCCTCTCGACTTACTATGGTGACCCCAGGGACCTGATCCTGTGCCCTCCAGAAAGGCCATTCTCCACGTGAGTTGCCCGGGGCCTCTCGGGATTCCTTGGCAGGGGTGGCCTGCTCCAAAGTCCTCGTCTGGAGCCTGAGGATTCTTTCCACTGCTTACTTGTACCGTGGGGTTTCTCTGGAGGCTCCCCAGGGGAGTCAGGTCTCGTCTCCAGTGGAGACGTGCACGTCCGCTTTCCTCCCGAGCTGTAGCCACAGGGTCAGGCTTCCCGTCGTGGTGACACAGGGGTCTGGGGCTTCCTTTCGAGGCTTTCCCACAGGGTTGAAACACCTGCCACTCTGGTGGGAGCCAATCCTCGGGGTGACAGTCGAGGTGGTGCAGGGCCATCGGGTTCCGATGGAGTGGACAGAGACATCTGCGGGTATTTTGGATCACGTGGCGCCACCCGAGGAGTTCCTCTGGAAACTCCTGTGGCAAGCACTTCCTCTTGACATGCGACAGGACCTTCGGGAATCCTTCCATGACGAAGCCGAGAAAGGAAGCCTGATCTCGAGCTGAGCAGGGGGACACGGGGGTCCTCTTGATTTGTGGCAGGACCCTCGGTGTTCCCCTCCCGTGGAGAACTGTATGTCAGGATATTCTTGAGTCGCTGCAAGGGTGTGAAGGAACCTGTCGAGGTTCACGAGGTATCGGGTGACTTTCTGCGAGGTGCTGCAGAGGAAAAGGGCCTCATCTCACCTGGCGGGGAGATCCTCCTGATTTTTCTCGAGTTGCGGAAGGTTCCTCTTGACTTATGGCAGGGACCCCAGAGACCTGCGCCTGTGATCTCTGGATAGGCCAGGCTCCACGCGAGTTGCCAGGGACTTATGGGATTCCTTGGCAGTCGGTTCTGGCTCCTAAGTCCTCGTCTGGCACCTGAGGATTCCTCTCCACTGCAGACGTGGACCGTGGTGTTCCTCTGGAGGCTCCCCAGGGGAGTCAGGTCGAGTCTGGAGTGGAGGTGTGCAGCTCCGCTTTCCTCCTGAGCTGTAGCCACAGGGTCAGTCTTTCCATCGAGGTGACACAGGGGTCTCGGTCTTCCCCTCGAGTCTTTCCCACAGAGTGGAAACATGTGCCAACGTGGTGTGAGACAATCTTTGGGGTAACTGTCAAGGCGGATCAAGGACACCAGATTCCGATGGAGTGGACAGACATCTGAGGATCTTGTGGAACAGGTGGCTCAACCCCCGCAGTTCCTCTGGACACTCATGTGGAGAGCGCTTCCTCTTGAGATGCGATGATACACGCAGGAATCCTTCCCCGACGAATCAGGGAATGGAACCCTGGTCTCAAGTGGAGCAGGGGGACACGAGGCTCCTGTTGAGTTGTGGCGGGACCCTCTGTGTTCTTCTCGCGTGGAGACCGGTATGTCGGGATATTCTTGAGTCGCTGCAAGGGTGTGAAGGAACCCGTCGTGGTTCAAGAGGGATGGGATGACTTCCTGCGAGGTGCTGCAGAGGAAAACGGCCTCATCTCGTCTGGAGGGGAGATCCTCGTGGTTTTTCTCGAGTTGCGGCAGGTTCCTCTCGACTTACGACAGGGACCCAAGGGCCCCAACCCTTTGCACTCCGGAAAGGCCAGGCTGCATGCGAGTTGCCAGGGTCCTCTGGGGATTCCTAGACAAGGATGGGCTTCTACAAAGTCCTCGTCTTGAGCCTGAGGATTCCCTCCACTGCTTACTTGGACTGTGGGGTTTCTCTGGAGGCTCCCCAAGGGAGTAAGGGCTGGTCTCCAGTGGAGATGTGAACGTCCAGTTTCCTCCCGAGCTGTAGCCACACGGTCAGGCTTTCCATCGAGGTGACACAGGGGTCTGAGGCTTCCCCTCGAGGCTTTCCCACAGGGTTGAAACACGTGCCACCGTGGTGGGAACCAATCCTTGGGGTGACATTCGAGGCGGTGCAGGGCCACCAGTTTCCGATGGAGTGGACAGAAACGTTTGGGGGTATCGTGGATCAGGTGGCGCCACCTGCGGAGTTCCTCTGGAAACTCCTGTGTCAAGCACCTCCTCTTGACATGCGTGTGGACCATCGGGAATCCTTCCCCGACGAAGCTGGGAAAGGTAGCCTGATCTCAGGCTGAGCAGGGGGACAAGGGGGTCCTCTTGATTTATGGTGGGACCCTCGGTGTTCCATTCGCGTGGAGACCTGTATGTTGGGATATACTTCAGTCGCTGGGCAGGTGTGAAGGGACCCATCGAAGTTTATGAGGGATGGGGTGACTTCCCACGAGGTGCCGCAGAGAAAAAGGTCCTCATCTCGCTTGGAGGGGAAATCCTCCTGGTTTTTCTCGAGTAGTGGCAGGTTCTTCTCGACTTACGACGGGGACCCCAGGGACCTGCTCCTGTGACCTCCGGAAAGCTCATTTTCCACTAGTTGCCAGGGCACTCTGGGGAGTCCTTGGCAGGCGTGGCCTGCTCCAAAGTCCTCGTCTGGAGCATGAGGATTCCTTACACTGCTTCTTTGGACCGTGGGTTTTCTCTGCAGGCTCCCCAGGGCAGTCAGGTCTCGTCTCCAGTGGAGTCCTGCACGTCTGCTTTCCTCCCGAGCTGTAGCCACAGGGTCGGTCTTCCCATCGAGGTGACACAGTGGTCTGGGGCTTCCCCTGGAGACTTTCCCACAGGGTTGAAACACGTGCTGCCCTGGTGGGAGACAATCCTCGTGGTGAAAGTCGAGGTGGTGCAGGGCCACCAGGTTCCAATGGAGTGGACAGAGACATATGGGGGTATCGTGAATCAAGTGGCACCACCCCTGGAGTTCCTCTGCAAACTCCTGTGGCAAGCACCTTCTCTTGAAATGCGATGGGACCGTCGGGAATCCTTCCACGACGAAACCAGGAAAGGAAGCCTGATCTCGAGCTGTGATGGAGGACATGGGGGTCCTCTTGATTTGTGGCTGGATCCTCGGTGTTCCTCTCGCGAGGAAATCTGTATGTCGAGATATTCTTGAGGCACTGCAATGGTGTGAAGGAACCCGTCGAGGTTCACGAGAGATGTGTTGACTGCCAACGAGGTGCCACAGAGGAAAAGGGCCTCATCCCGTCTGAAGGTGAGATCCTCCTGGTTTTTCTCGAGTTGCGGCAGGTTCCTCTCGACTTATGTCGGGGACCCCAGGGACCCGCTCCTGTGCCCTCCAGAAAGGGCAGGCCCCACGCCAGTTGCCAGGGGCCTCTGGGGATTCCTTGGCAGTTAGTTCCGGCTCCTAAGTCCTCGTCTTGCACTTGAGCATTCCTCTCCACTGCAGATGTAGACCGTGGGGTTCCTCTGGAGGCTTCCCAGGGGAGTCAGGTCTCGTCTGGAGTGGAGGCATGCAGCTCTGCTTTCCTCCCGAGCTGTAGCCGCAGAGTCAGGCTTCCCCTCAAGGTGACACAAGGGTCTGGGACTTCCTCTGGAGTCTTTCACACAGAGTGAAAACACGTGCCACCATGGTGTGAGACAATCTTTGGGGTGACTGTCGAGGTGGCTCAGGGCCACCAGGTTCTGATGGAGTGGACAGAGACATATGGGGGTCTCATGGAACAGGTGGCTCAACCCCCGGAATTCCTCTGGACACTCATGTGGAGATCGCCTCCTCTTGAGGTGCGATGGTACACGCGGGAATCCTTCCCTGAGGAATCAGGGAAAGGAACTCTGGTCTCGAGCTGAGCAGGGGGACACGGGGCTCCTGTTGAGTTGTGGCGGGACCCAATGTGTTCCTCTCGCCTGGAGACCTGTATGTTGGGATATTCTTGAGTCGCTGCAAGGGTGTGAAGGAACCTGTCGAGGTTCACGAGGGCGGGTTTTCTTCCCAAGAGGTGCCACAGAGGAAAATGGCCCCATCTCGCCTGGAGGGGAGATCCTCCTGGTTTTTCTCGAGTTGCTTCAGGTTCCTCTCGACTTAAGACGGGGACCCCAGGGATCTGCTCCTGTGCCCTCCGGAAAGGCCAGGCTCCACGTGACTTGCCAGAGGCCTCTGGGGATTCCTTGGCAGTCGCTTCCGGCTCCTAAGTCCTTGTCGAGCACCTGAGGATTCCTCTCCTCTGCAGATGTGGACCGTGTGTTTCCTCTGGAGGCTCCTAAGGGGAGTCAGGTCTCATTTCATGTGGAGGTGTGCAGCTTCGCTTTCCTCCGAGGTGTAGTCGCAGGTTCAGGTTTCCATCAACGTGACACAGGGGTCTGGGGCTTCCCCTCGAGTCTTTCAGCCAGAGTGGAAACATGTGACAACGTGTTGTGAGACAATCTTTGAGTGACTGTTGAGACGGCCCAGGGCCACCAGGTTCAGATGGAGTGGACAGAGACATATGGGGTCTCGTTAAACAGGTGACTCAACCCCCGGAGTTCCTCTGGACACTCATGTGGAGAGTGCCTCCACTTGAGATGCGACAGTACACAGGGAATCCTTCCCCGAATAATCAGGGAAAGGAATGCTGGTCTAGAGTGGAGCAGGGGGACAGGGGGCTCCTGTTGAGTTGTGGCAACACCCTCGATGTTCCTCTTGAGTGGAGATGTGTATATCGGTCTATTCTTGAGTCACTGCACGGGTGTGAAGGAACCCGTCGAGGTTCATGAATGATGGGGTGACTTCCCGAGAAGTGCCACAGAGGACAAGGGCCTCATTTCGCTTGGAGGGGAGATCCTCCTTGTTTTTCTCGAGTTGTGGGAAGTTCCTCTCTATTTACGACGTGGACCCCACGGAACCGCCCCTGAGGCCTCCAGAAAGGCCAGGCTCCAATCGAGTTGCCAGGGGCCTCTGGGGATTCCTTGGCAGTCGGTTCCGGCTCCTAAGTCCTAGTCTGAAACCTGAGGATTCCTCTCCACTGCAGATGTGGACCATGGGGTTCTTCTGGAGGATTTCCAGGGGAGTAAGGTCTCTTCTTGAGTGGAGAAGTTCACCTACGCTTTCCTCTCGAGCTGTAGCTGCAGGGTCAGGCTTCCCATCGAGGTGACACAGGGGTCTATTGTCTCCCCCTCAAGGCTTTCACACAGTGTTCAAACACGTGCCACCGTGGTGGGAGCCAATCTTCGGGGTGACTGTCGAGGCAGTTCAGGGCAACCAGGTTCTGATGGTGTGAACAGAGACATCTTGGGGTCTCGTGGAACAGGTGGTGCAACCCCCTGAGTTCCTCTGGACACTCCTATCGAGAGCACCTTCTCTTGATATGTCACAGGACTGGCGGGAATCCTTCCCTGATGAATCAGTGAAAGGAAACTTGGTCCCAAACGCAGTGGGGGTACACGGGGCTCCTCTTGAGTTGTGGTGGGAACCTCCATGTCTCTCTCTCATGGAGACCTGAATGTCGGGATATTCTGGAGTCACTGCAAGGGAGTGAATTAACCCGTCGAGGTTCATGAGGGATGGGGTGACTTCCTGTGAGGTGCTGCAGAGGACAGGGGCCTCATTTCGCCTGGAGGGGAGATCCTCCTGGTATTTCTTGAGTTGCGGCAGGTTTCTCTCAACTTACAATTTGGACACAGGGACCCGCCCCTGTGCCTTCCGGAAAGGCCAGGCTCCACAAGAGTTGCCAGTGGCCTCTGGGGATTTCTTGGCAGTCGGACCCTGCTGCTAAGTTCTCGGCTGGAGCCTGAGGATTACTTCCACTGAATACTTAGAACCTGGGTTTCTCTGCAGGCTCCCCAATGGAGTCAGCTCTCATCTGCAGTGGAGACGTGCATGTCCGATTTCCACCTGAGCTGTAGCCGCAGGTTCAGGCTTCCCATCGAGGTGACACAGGAGTCTGTGGCTTACCCTCGAGGCTTTCCCACAGGGCTAAAAGAAGTGCCACCGTGGTGGGAGCCAATCTTCTTGGTGACCGTCGAGGGGGTGCAGGGCCACCCGGTTCCTTTGGAATGGACAGAGACATCTGGGGGTATTGTGGACCACGTGGCTCAACCCCCAGAGTTCCTCTTGACATTCCTGTGGCAAGCGCCTCCTTTGACTTCCAACGGGACCGCCGGGAATGCTTCCCCGACGAGGCTGGGAAAGGACGCCAGATCTCGAGCTAAGCAGGGTGACACGGGGGTCCTCTTGAGTTGTGGCGGGACCCTCAGTGTTCCTCTCGTGTGGAGACTTGCAAGTCGGGATATTCTTGAGTCGCTGCAAGCGTGTGAAGGAACCCATAGAGATTCATGAGGGATGGGTTGACTTCCCACGAGGTGCTGCAGAGGAAAAAGGCCTCATCTCGCCTGGAGGGGAGACCCTCCTGGTTTTTCTCGAGTTACAGCAGGTTTGCCTCGACTCTCGATGGGGACACCACGGACCCAATCCTGGGCCCTGCGGAAAAGCCAGTCTCCAAGCAAGATGGCAGGCACCTCTGGGGATTACTTGGCAGTCGGTTCCAGCTCCTATGTCCTCGTCTGACACCTGAGGATTCCTGTCCACTGCAGACGTGGGCCATGGGGTCTCTCTGGAGGCTCCCCAGGGGAGTCAGGTCTCATCTTGAGTGGAGACGTGAATCTCCGCTTTCCTCCCGAGCTGTAGCTGCAGGGTCAGTCTTCCCGTCGAGGTGACACAGGGGTCTGGGGCTTCCCCTCGAGGCTTTCCACAGGATTGAAACACACGCTAACGTAGTGAGAGTCATTCCTCGGGGTGACAGTCGAGGCGGCTCAGGGCCACCAGGTTCCAATGGAGTGTACAGAGACCTCTGGATTTGTCGTGGAACAGGTGGCGCGACATCTGGAGTTCCTATGAACACTCCTGTGGAGAGCACCTCCTCTTGAGATGCGATGGGGTGGTCGGAAATCCATCCCTGAAGAAGCTGAAGAAGCAGGGATAGAAAGCCTGATTTCGTGCGGAGCAGGGGGCCAAGTGATTCCCCTTGAGTTGTGGGGGGACCCTCGATATTCCTCTTGAGTGCAGACATGTATGTTGGACATTACTTGAGTCATTGCAATGGTGTGAAGTAATCCGTCGAGGTTTATGAGGGATGGGGTGACTTCCCGTGAGGTGCCGCAGAGGATAATGGCCTCATTCCACTTGGAGGTGAGATCCTCCTGGTTTTTCTCGAGTTGCAGCAGGTTCCTTTCAAGTTACGACGTGGACCCCAGGGACCTACCCCTGAGGCCTCCGGAAAGGCCAGGCTCCAAGCTAGTTGCCTGGGGCCTCTGGGGATTCCTTGGCAGTCGGTTCCGGCTCCTAAGTCCTCTTCTGGCACCTGAGGATTCCTCACCACTGCAGACATGGACCGTGGGGTTCCTCTGGATGCTCCCCAGGGGAGTCAGGTCTCTTCTTGAGTGGAGATGTGCACCTCCGCTTTCCTACCAAGCTGTAGTTGCAGGGTCAGGCGTCCCGTCGAGTTGAAACTGGGGTCAATGGGCTGACTATCGAGGCTTTCCCACAGGGTTGAAACACGTGCCACCNAGTCAGGTCTCTTCTTGAGTGGAGATGTGCACCTCCGCTTTCCTACCAAGCTGTAGTTGCAGGGTCAGGCGTCCCGTCGAGTTGAAACTGGGGTCAATGGGCTGACTATCGAGGCTTTCCCACAGGGTTGAAACACGTGCCACCGTGGTGGGAGCCAATCTTCGGGGTGACTGTCGAGGCGGCACAGGGCCACCAGGTTCCGATGAAGTGGACAGAGATATCTGGTGTCTCATGGAACAGGTGGCGCGACCCCCGGAGTTCCTCTGGACACTCCTGTGGAGAGCGCCACCTCTTGATATGCCACTTGACTGGTGGGAATCCTTCCGTGAAGAATCAGTGAAAGGCACCCTGGTCTCGAATGGAGCAGGGGGACACGGGGCTCCTCTTGAGTTGTGGTGCGAACCTCGGTGTTCCTCTCAAGTGGAGTCCTGAATGTCGGGATATTCTGGAGTCACTGCAAGGGTGTGAAGGAACCCGTCATGGTTCACGAGGGATGGGGTGACTTCCCGTGAGGTGCCACAGAGGACAAGGGCCTCATTTTGCCAGGAGGGGAGATCCTCCTGGTTTTTCTCGAGTTGCGGCAGGATTCTCTCAACTTATAACGGGAACCCCAGGGACCCTCCCCAGTGCCCTCCAGAAAGGCCATGCTCCACTCGAGTTGCCAGGGGCCTCTTGGGATTCCTTTGCAGTAGGTCCCAGATCCTTCGTCTTTGTCTGTCACCTGAGGATTCCTCTCCACTGCAGACGTGGACCGTGGGGTTCCTCTGGAGGCTCCCCAAGGGCGTCAGGTCTCTTCTTGATTGGAGACGTGTACCTCCGCTTTCCTCCCGAGGTGTAGCTGCAGGGTCAGGCTTCCCGTCGAGGTGACACATGGGTCTATGGGCTTCCCCTCGAGGCTTTTTCACACTGTTGAAAGATGTGACACTGTGGCGGGTCCAATCTTTGGGGTGACAGTCGAGGTGGTGCAGGGCCACCAGGTTCCCCTGGAATGGACAGAGACATCTGGGTGTATCGTGGATCAGGTGGCTCGACCCCCGGAGTTCCTCTGGACATTCCTGTGGCAAACGCTTCCTTTTGACATGTGTCGGGATCGTTGGGAACCCTTCCCCGACACGGCCTGTAAAGGAAGCCTGATTTCGAGGTGAGCAGGAGGACACGTGGGTCCACTTGAGTTCTGACGGGACCCTTGGTGTTCCTCTCTCGTGGAGACCTGTATGTCAGGATGTTCTTGAGTCACTGCAAGCGTGTGAAGGAACCCATCAATGGTTATGAGGGATGGGGTGACTTCCGGCGAGGTGATGCAGAGGAAAAAGGCCTCATCTCACCTGGTGGGGAGATCCTCCTAGCTTTACTCGAGTTACAGCAGGTTCCTCTCGACTTACGACGGGGACCCCAAGGACCCGCTCCTGGGCCCTCCAGAAAGGCCAGGCTCCACGCAAGTTTCCAGGGGCCTCTGGGGATTTCTTGGCATTCGAGGCCTGCTCCTAAGTCCTCGTCTGGAGCCTGAGGATTCCCTCTGCTTCTTACTTCTTCCGTGGGGTTTCTCTGGAGGCTCCCCAATGGAGTAAGGTCTCGTCTCCAGTGGAGACGTACACGTCGGCTTTCCTCCCGAGCTGTAGCCCCAGGGTCAGGCTTTCTGTCGAAGTGACACAGGGGACTGGGGCTTCCCCTCGAGGCTTTCCCACAAGGGTTGAAACACGTGCCACCGTGGTGGGAGCCAATATTCGTGGTGAGAGTCAAGGCGGTGCAGGGCCACCAAGTTCTACTGGAATGGACAGAGACATCTGGGGATATCGTGGGTCACGTGGCTCAACCCGGGAGTTCCTCTGGACATTCCTGTGGCAAGCGCCTCCTCTTGACATATGACAGTGTCTTCGGGAACCCTTCCCGGATGAAGCTGGGAAAGGAAGCTTGTTCTAGAGCTGAGCAGGAGGACACGGGGGTCCTCTTGAATTGTGGCGGGACCCTCGGTGTTCCTCTCCCATGGAGACTTGTATGTCAGGATATTCTTGAGTCACTGCAATCGTGTGAAAGAACCCGTCAAGGTTCATGAGGGATGGGGTGACTTCCCCCGAGGTCCTGCAGAGGAAAAATGCCTCATCTCGCCTGGAGGGGAGATCCTCCTGGTTTTTCTCGAGTTACCGCAGGTTCTTCTCGACTTAAGATGGGGACCCCAGGGAACCGACCTTGTGCCCTCCGGACAGGCCAATTTTCACTAGAGTTGCCAGGGGCCTCTGGCGATTCCTTGACAGTCGTGGCCTGCTGTAAAGTCCTCCTCTGGAGCTGAGGATTCCCTCCACTGCTTACTTGTAGAGTAGGGATTTTCTGGAGGCTCGCCTGGGGAGTCAGATCTCGTCTACTGTGGAGACGTGCACGTCCACATTCCTCCCGAGCTGTAGCCGCAGGGTAAGTCTTCCCATCGAGGTGACACAGGGGACTGGGGCTTCCCCTCGAGGCTTTCCCACAAGGGTTGAAACACGTGCCACCGTGGTGGGAGCCAATATTCGTGGTGAGAGTCAAGGCGGTGCAGGGCCACCAAGTTCTACTGGAATGGACAGAGACATCTGGGGATATCGTGGGTCACGTGGCTCAACCCGGGAGTTCCTCTGGACATTCCTGTGGCAAGCGCCTCCTCTTGACATATGACAGTGTCTTCGGGAACCCTTCCCGGATGAAGCTGGGAAAGGAAGCTTGTTCTAGAGCTGAGCAGGAGGACACGGGGGTCCTCTTGAATTGTGGCGGGACCCTCGGTGTTCCTCTCCCATGGAGACTTGTATGTCAGGATATTCTTGAGTCACTGCAATCGTGTGAAAGAACCCGTCAAGGTTCATGAGGGATGGGGTGACTTCCCCCGAGGTCCTGCAGAGGAAAAATGCCTCATCTCGCCTGGAGGGGAGATCCTCCTGGTTTTTCTCGAGTTACCGCAGGTTCTTCTCGACTTAAGATGGGGACCCCAGGGAACCATTCTTTGGCGCTCCGGAAAGGCCAGGCTTCATGTGAGGTGCCAGCAGCCTCTGGGGATTACTTAGCAGTCGTTTCTGGCTCCTAAGTCCTCTTCAGACACCTGAGCATTCCACTCCACTGCACACTTTGACCGTGGGTTTCCTCTGGAGGCTCTCCAGTGGAGTCAGGTCTCGTGTTGAGTGAAGACGTGCACCTTAGCTTTCCTCCCTAGCTGTAGCTGCTGTGTCAGGCTTCCCGTCGACGTGACACCGGCGTCTGGGGCTTCCTCTTGAGCCTTTCCCACAGGCTTGAAACACGCGCCAACATGATTGGAGCCAATCTTCGGGGTGACAGCCGAGGCGGCGCAGGCCCAACAGGTTCTGATGGAGTGGACAGAGACATCTGGTGGTCTCGTGGAACAGGTGGCACGATCCCCGGAGTTCCTCTGGACACTCCTGTGGAGAGCACCTCCTCTTGAGATGCGGTGGGACGGTCAGGAATCCATTCCTGAAGTAGCAGGGAAAGGAAGACTGATTTCATGCCGAGCAGTGGTACACGGGGGTCCTCTTGAGTTGTGGCTAGACCCTCGATGTTCCTCTCTCATGGACCTGTATGTCGGAATTTTTTTGAGTTGCTGCAAGCGTGTGAAGGAACCCGTCGAGGTTCATGAGGGATGGGGTGACTTCCCGTGAGGTGCTGCAGAGAAATAAGGCCTCATCTCGCCTGGAGGGGAGATCCTCCTGGTTTTACTCGTGTTATGGCAGGTTGCTCTTGATTTATGACGGGGACACCAGGGACAGGCTCCTGGGCCCTCCGGAAAGGCCAGGCTCCACGCGAGGTTCCAGGGGCCTCTGGGGATTCTTTGGCAGTTGGTTCTGGCTGCTATGTCCTCGTCTGATATATGAGGATTCCTCTCCCCTGAAGACGTGGACCGTGAGGTTCCTCTGGAAGCTCCACAGGGGAGTCAGGCCTCATTTTGAGTGGAGCCGTGTACCTCCACTTTCCTTTCGAGCTGTAGCTGCAGGCTCAGGCTTCCCGTCAAGGTGACACAGGAATCTTGGGCTTCCCCTCGAGGCTTTCCCACAGGGTTGAAACACGTGCCAAAGTGGTGGGAGCCAATCCTCGGGGTGACAGTAGAGGCTGCACAGGGCCACCAGGTTCCGATGCAGTAGACAGAGACCTCTGGTGGTCTCGTGGAAGAGGTCGCATGACCCCCGGAGTTCTTCTCGACACTCCTGTGGAGAGCATCTCCTCTTGAGATGCGATTGGATGGTCGGGAATCCATCCCTTCAGAAGCAGGGAAAGGGAGCCTGATTTCGTGTGGAGCAGGAGGAATCGGTTTTCTCTTGAGTTGTGGAGGGACCCTCGAGGTTCCCCTTGAGTGGAGACTTGTATGTCGGGCTATTCTTGAGTCACTGCAAGGGTGTGAAGGAACCCGTCGAGGTTCATGAGGGATGGGGTGACTTCCCGTGAGGTGCTGCAGAGAAATAAGGCCTCATCTCGCCTGGAGGGGAGATCCTCCTGGTTTTACTCGTGTTATGGCAGGTTGCTCTTGATTTATGACGGGGACACCAGGGACAGGCTCCTGGGCCCTCCGGAAAGGCCAGGCTCCACGCGAGGTTCCAGGGGCCTCTGGGGATTCTTTGGCAGTTGGTTCTGGCTGCTATGTCCTCGTCTGATATATGAGGATTCCTCTCCCCTGAAGACGTGGACCGTGAGGTTCCTCTGGAAGCTCCACAGGGGAGTCAGGCCTCATTTTGAGTGGAGCCGTGTACCTCCACTTTCCTTTCGAGCTGTAGCTGCAGGCTCAGGCTTCCCGTCAAGGTGACACAGGAATCTTGGGCTTCCCCTCGAGGCTTTCCCACAGGGTTGAAACACGTGCCAAAGTGGTGGGAGCCAATCCTCGGGGTGACAGTAGAGGCTGCACAGGGCCACCAGGTTCCGATGCAGTAGACAGAGACCTCTGGTGGTCTCGTGGAAGAGGTCGCATGACCCCCGGAGTTCTTCTCGACACTCCTGTGGAGAGCATCTCCTCTTGAGATGCGATTGGATGGTCGGGAATCCATCCCTTCAGAAGCAGGGAAAGGGAGCCTGATTTCGTGTGGAGCAGGAGGAATCGGTTTTCTCTTGAGTTGTGGAGGGACCCTCGAGGTTCCCCTTGAGTGGAGACTTGTATGTCGGGCTATTCTTGAGTCACTGCAAGGGTGTGAAGGAACCCGTCGAGGTTCATGAGGGATGGGGTGACTTCCCATGAAGTGCCACAGAGGACAAGGGCCTGATCTCGCTTGGAGGGGAGATCCTCCAGGTATTATGCGAGTTGCAGCAGGTTCCTCTCGAGTTACGACGTGGACCCCAGGTACCCGGCCCTGAGGCCTCCGGAAATGCCAGGCTCCAGGCGAGTTGCTAGGAGACTCTGGGGATTCCTTGGCAGTCTCTTTCGGCTCCTAAGTTCTCGTCTGACACCTGAGTATTCCTCTCCACTGCAAAGGTGGACCGTGAGGTTCCTCTGGAGACTCCCCAAGGGAGTCAGGTCTCTTCTTGTTTGGAGACGTGCACGTCCGCTTTCCTCCTGAACATTAGCTGCAGGGTCAGGCTTCCATCGAGGTGACACAAGGGTCTATGGGCTTCCCCTCGAGGCTTTCCCACACAGTTGAAACAGGTGCCACCGTGGGAGAGCCAATCTTCGTTTTGACTGTCGAGGCGGCTCAGGGCCACCAGGTTCCAATGGAGTGAANGCAGGGTCAGGCTTCCATCGAGGTGACACAAGGGTCTATGGGCTTCCCCTCGAGGCTTTCCCACACAGTTGAAACAGGTGCCACCGTGGGAGAGCCAATCTTCGTTTTGACTGTCGAGGCGGCTCAGGGCCACCAGGTTCCAATGGAGTGAACTGAGACATCTGAGGGTCTCGTGGAACAGGTGACGCGACCCCCGGTGTTCTTCTGGACACTCCTGTGTAAAGCTACCCCTCTTGATATGCCACAGGACTGGCGGGAATCCTTCCCTGACGAATCAGTTAAAGGAACCCTGGTCTCGAACGGAGCAGGGCGACACGGGCTCCTCTTGAGTTGTGGTGGGAACCTCGGTGGTCCTCTCGAGTGGAGACATGTATGTCGGGCTATTCTTGAGTCACCGCAAGGGTGTGAAAGAACCCGTCGAGGTTCATGAGGGATGGGGTGACTTTCTGTGAGGTGCCACAGAGTACAAAGTCCTCTTCTCGCTTTGAGGGGAGATCCTACTCGTTTTTCTCGAGTTTTGGCAGATTCCTCTCGACTTAAGACGTGGACACAGAGGACCCGCACATGAGGCCTCCGGAAAGGCCAGGCTCCAAGCGAGTTGCCAGCGGCCTCTGGGGATATCTTGGCAGTTGGTACCGGGTCCTAAGTCCTCGTCTGGCTCCTGAGGATTCTTCTCAACTGGAGACATGGACAGTGGGCTTCCTCTGGAGGCTCCCCAGGGGAGTCAGGTCTCTTCTTGAGTGGAGACGTGCACCTCTGCTTTCCTCCTGAGCTGTAGCTGCAGGGTCAGGCTTCCTGTCGAAGTGACACAGGGGTCTGTGGCTTCACCTCAAGGCTTTCCCACAGGCTTGAAACACGTGCCAACGTGGTGTGAGCCAATCTTCTGGGTGACAGTAGAGGCAGGGCAGGGCCACCAGGTTCTGATGGGGTGGACAGAGACATCTGGTGCTCTCGTAGAAGAGGTGGCACGATGCCCAGAGTTCCTCTCTACACTCTTGTGGAGATCATCTCGTCTTGAGATGCGATGGGATGGTCGGAAATTCATCCCTGAAGAAGCAGGGAAAGGAAGCCTGATTTCGTGTGGAGCCGGGGACACGGGGTTCCTCTTGAGTTGTGGCGGGACCCTCGATATTCCTCTTGAGTGGAGACGTGTATTTGGGGCTATTCTTGAGTCACTGCAAGGGGCTGAAGGAACCCATCGAGGTTCAGGAGGGATGGGGGTGACTTCCCGTAGGGGCCGCAGAGGACAAGGGCCTCATCTGACTTGGAGGGGAGATCTTCCTGGTTTTTCTCTAGTTGCTGCAAATTCCTCTCGAGTTACAACGTGGACCCCAGGGAAGCCCCCCTGAGGCCTCCGGAAAGACCAGGCTCCACGTGAGTTGCCAGGGGCCTCTGGGGATTCCTTGGCAGTCAGTTCTGGCTCCTAAGTCCTCCTCTGGCACCTGAGGATTCCTTGCCACTGCAGACGTGGAAAGTGGGGTTCCTCTGGAGGATCCCCAGAGAAGTCAGGTCTCTTCTTGAGTGGAGACGTGCACCTCCACTTTCCTCCCAAGCTGTAGTTGCAGGGTCAGGCTTCCCGTCGAGGTGACACAGGCATCTAAGGGATTCCCGTCGAGGCTTTCACACAGGGTTGAAATACGTGCCACTGTGGTGGCAGTCAATCTTCGGGGTGACTGTCGAGGCGGCTCAGGGCCACCAGGTTCCGATGGAATGGACAGAAACATCTGGGGCTCTTGTGGAACAGGTGGCACCACACACGGAGTTCCTCCAGACACTCCTGTGGAGTGCGCCTCCTCTTGATACGCCACAGGACTGGCGTGAATCCTTCCCTGACGAATCAGTGAAAGGAACCCTGGTCTCTAACGGTGCAGGGGTCCATGGGGCTTCTCATGAGTTGTTGTGGGAACCTTGGTGTTCCTCTCGAGTGGAGACGTGAATGTCGGGATATTTTGGAGTCATTGCAAGGGTGTGAAGGAACCTGTCGAGGTTCAAGTGGGATGGGGTGACTTCCCGTGAAGTGCCACAGAGGACAAGGGCCACATTTCGCCAGGAGGGGAGATTCTCCTGGTTTTTCTCGAGTTCCGGCAGGTTTCTCTAGGCTTACGAAGGGGACCCCAGGGACCTGCCCCTCTGCCCTCCAGAAAGGCCAAGCTCCACACGAGTTGCCAGGGGCCTCTGGGGATTTTGTGGCAGTCGGGCCTTGACCCGTCCAGCAGGTCCAGTTATTCGCGGGTCCCCGAGAAGGAGCTACC
>SJYV01007964.1:55822-113649 GCA_006410875.1 Neotragus pygmaeus | reverse complement strand
AAAATGTTAAGCCCTTGTTAAGATTCCTAATCTAGGCACATTTCTCTTCTTCCCATGGTATTATTTACCTGAAAGCAGCTCTCCAGGATTGTCTTTGAACATTGGAGATCCTTGACTATATGGGTCTTCCCCTTGCTCTAAATAGGAGATCACTTTAGGTTTGGGGAGCACAAATAATGCTGTGAAATAAAAAACTGAGGTCAACAACTAGAACTAATAATGGTTCACTAACTTCAGACTACTTCAGGAAAAGCAAAAGATGCTTTAACCATTTGTTACCCTGAATGGTTAAATGGATATTCTCATATCCAATATTAAGTTTACACTACACTGCATTTGTGAGTGGGCATGAAAAGCAAAGACTGAAAAATGAACCTAAGCTAGATCGATGGGAAGCCAGTGCAAGTTCCAAATCTTCTGACACCAATTCTCCATATTCAACTACAGAGTAACCAAACTCCAGAGCCTGCAGGAAACACAGACTGGTGCTATTATGTCTTCAGGAAGACTTATACTGGTTAAGACCAGGTTTAGGTGAGTCGACGTGAAAGTCAATGGGCATGTATCATGCACGAATGATACATGCCATCATTATACTAACTTTTTATTTAGTTCTCAAGCACCAAACACTGGACTAGAAAAGATTTCTACCACTCCCATAGCTCAGTGGTTCACATCCAGGTGGAGGAAACAGGCAAGAATTACTTAATGAACTTACTCCAAATTGTACTGCCAAGTATGGAAAGTATTCACCACTCAGTCATTCCATAAATACGTACTGAGTGGTTATGGTGCACCAGGTACCCTCTATGTACCAGGGACATAGTGGAGAATAAGCCAAATCCCCCGTTACCACAGAGCTTATCATCTCATGCAGAGTCAGACAATCTGACATCAACAGACAAACAAATGTCAGGAAGTGATATATGTTTTAAAGAAAACTAAGGAAGGGTAAGAGAACATTTAAGATTCTGTTTCTGTGATGCTATTTTAGATAAGACTGTGAAAAAAGCTTATTTTAGAAAATGATATCTGAGCAGAACCCTAAGGTGAGTTTTGTTATGTTACAGAAAAGTGTACCAGACAGAGGGTAAGAGAAAGAAATGAGCATTCGAAGTCCATGAAACAGCAAGATGACAAGAGTGAAGAATGAGGCAAGAGCACAAGTCACAAGAGATGACAGCAGGAAGATGAGAAGCCAGACCTTGGAGGATCCTGGGGGCCGTGGTAAGGAATTTGGTTCTAATACTGAATATATTTAGAAGTTATCATAGGTTGTTCTTTTTTTTTTCTTTAAAGTTCTACCAGCTTATTGCTACCAACCCATCTCCCTCCACCTTCATGCACATGTGCTCAGTCATATAACCCCATGGACTACAGCCTGCCAGGCTCCTCGGTCCATGGACTTTTCCAGGCAAGAATACTGGAGTGGGTTGCCATTTCCTTCTCCTATGACAGGTTTTTAAGCAGAAAATGTCATGATCTGATTAGGCTTTTTTTTTTTGGCCGGGTCATGCAGTTTTCAGGATATTAGTTCCGCAACCAGGGATTGAATCCACACTCTTGGGATTGAAAATGAGAAGCCCTAACCAATGGACTGCCAGGAAATATCCCATGATTAGGTTTTTAAAAGACTCTGGCTGCTGTGTGGAAAACTGAGGGTGGGAGAGCAGGAGCGGTGGCAGTGGGTGCCAGTAAGAAAGTACCGAGTTGAACCTTAACAGCGCAAGAGGCTGAGACATGATCCAATTCAAACTACACTGTGATTGTGGAGCCAAGATGATCAGCAATGTGTTACTAGTAGGGTATGATGGCTACATCACAGTAAAAAATGATCCAGGGGTTTTCTGGCCTGAACTTTAGGTTAATGGTTGTGTCTTTCAGGGAGTCAGGAGAGTAGAGCAAAGCAGATTTGAAAGGAACAAAAATTCTGGATAAGGAATGAACATGTGATCTTGGCAGAAACTCCAGGGAATCCGGATACACCTTTCCTGTGGTGAACCACTGAGAATCAACGAGCTACTGAAACAGAGACTCTCACGGGGGTAAAAGTAAACCAAGAATGTTGACAGATTAGTCCATTCCTATGCAAAGGGAAGAAGAGAATCTTTACCTAGAGAGATGAGAGTCTCATAGTTCTCGTGCATTACGTCATTGTAGAGGGCCTTTTGAGTGGGATTCAGTAGTTCCCATTCTTCCTGGGAAAAGTATATGGCCACTTCCTCAAATGTCAACAAACCCTAAAGAAGAGAATGGCTGTAACTCAGAACTTGCCACTTGAAAGACAGCCCAACCATTTGGCCCATGATTCGTATGTTAGCCAGATATTAAAGGAACAACACATGATGTTTTTTAAAGTGAGGAGGCAGAAAAGAAAGAGGGAAGGGATCAGTAAGCCCAGGAGGTAACCAGTTCCCCTGGGAGATCATCTGAGTTAAGATGCTTTTGAACACCTGCTGGGCAGGGTGGGTCATGGACAGCAGGGAGAAGCAGCCCCAAGAAGCTGGAAAGCACAGCTCACCTGGGACTCAGGCAAGATGAACTCAGGTGCCACTATCCAGTGTTTGGTGTTTGTTTCCTCAGGAAGGGCTAGAATCTGGTAAGTAGGTACCACTGTGGGTGAAAAAGCACCACAGAAATTTCTCTTGTTTCTAAGCATACTAGGCTCATTTCTAAAATGTAAAAGACTCCCATGATTTCAGGATTGATATCTGAGATACCTTTACAAGTGTGTGTGTGGTGTCTATAAATGGCTGTCTCCTTGTAAATAAAAACCATTGAATCTACCAGCCCCTAAAACAGGTTCCCTTATCTTCCTGAGAAAATTTATGAAAGGAAAAAACTTGTTATCCAGTCATGGCATAAATTGAGAACAAAATACTCAGGGAATCTAGTGTGCAGTAAGAAAAGTTGCTTTAGCTTTTTAAAATTTATTGTTACTTTTTGCCTGTACACAATTTTATTCACATTATGTCACTGATAATCCTTTAATTCCTTCTGTTTTTGTAAGGACAGGTGGGCCCAATCCTCTCTACTTTTCTAAAAAACAGAGTTCTCAGTATCATAACCAGGGTTCTGCAGTTGGGAGATTTCTCTATCTTAGGACAACCTCCACCCTCAACCCAACCTGACCTATTCTACCGCCACCTGGGGGGCATCCTAATTGCTAATGTAGCTGCATTAATAGATCCACAGGGCTGGGTAACCAGAAAGTACTCACACATTCTGGCTTAAATTATATCCCATCTCCCAGGAGAAAAGTAACATGAAGATCCTTACCCCTCTCACATACGGGCTCAGGTTCTTTGTGGGTACTCCTGCTCAGTGGCTCTTGTAGACCCTGGTGTATATTCCAAACTTCTTCCTCCAGGGACATGCCCACTGGCTGGGACTCTGCTGGCTTCAGCTGGAAGCCCGGGGCCTCTGCTGCTTCTCCCAAGAGCACTGCCTCCTTTCCCAGCTCCTGGACTGCAATCTAGAAATAACCCCCATACTTGTTACCACAGAACTGACTTTTGGTTTGGGCTTGATGGGAAAGGGAGGAAAAAGCAGAGAGTGCAGACTGTGGGGAAAGAGGGAGACGCTGAAGGAAATGACACAAAGACCTAGAGATACCAGCCACCAATTTTCCACAAGAACGATCCATAAAACACGGGAAAATTGGGAGAAACCAGTAAAGGGTGTGGTTACTGCCAGCTCTCCAAGACAGCAGTCCCACCCTCTGAATTCAGCCCAGTTAGGCCAACTAACAGGGTTGCACAGGCCACCTGTTCTCGCGCTGCCTTGACAGGCTTTCTCTCCCAACTTAGATCCTTGCCTTAGTGGTCTCCTGTCTTCTAATTCTCTCAAAACATTAAGGAATTGAATTTACAAGTTGTCCTGTCAACCAGATTTTCCACACGGTCAGGGAAGATTCTCACAGACAATGGGGATGAAATGGAGAAAAAAAAGCAGGTAAGAGTAATGGCTCTGTCCTATCCCCAAATGATTTTGATACAAAACATGTGCCCTCCTGGTATTCACAGTGGGCCTGAGGCCAGCTGGTGAGCTGTCACCTGCCCAACGGCATGTCCTGGATCCCCACTCAGAGCAGAGCCAGGAGCAACCACTGAGAGAGGGCAGTGGAGGCTCTCACCTATGGTACAGAGGACACTATCCCTCAGAGCCTTTCTTCTCTCAGCTACTCTGCTGGGATTTCAAATCTTTCTTTCCCTGTGTTCTTTCTACTTTTTCCCCTTCCTGGGCAGTCGTCCCTAGTTGTTTTGTGATTTTTTTCCTTCTCCTTCATAGCTTCTCTCTTTTGGTCTCTCAGACTCCTTTCTTTTCTGATCTGCCCTGAACTCTCCAGCTCCTTGGTGCTTTTTGTATGTTTCTAAGAATTTGAGGTCCATCTCCTTGGCCAAGCCAGACTAGGCTCATTACCCTCAACACACCCTGGCTCCAAAAAGAGCAAAACTCAACTCTGTCCCTAAGGTCTTGGAAGTCTCTGCCAGGATCTCTGAATCCTATGGGCTGACTAAGGGTGCGGGTCTGTGCTTTCAGGTCCTGCTTCACAAGTGCTAAAGGAGCAATACAACAGTGACCTAATCTATTTTTCCTCCCAATTAACTGCCCCAATATATCCACCTTCACTCTATTTCACTGCACAACAAGAATCTTTCTCCTCACCCCGTTCCTTGTTTGGCCAGTTTCCCTTTGCAAGTGTTCTACAAGGACCACAGCCTCCTCGACGCTCTGTGGACGGTGCTTCTTTATGAGAGTCTGGGTGTCCCCGGGCAGAATGGTCAGGAACTGCTCTAGCACCACAAGTTCCAAGATCTGCTCTTTTGAATGACTCTCTGGCCTCGGCCACCAATGACATAATTCTTGAAGCTGGTCACCAGCCTCCCGGGGTCCAGCTGCTTCATGACAGAGGAAGTTCTGGAAGTGCTGATGAGACCTCTCAGGAGTGAGACTATCCATCTGTGGGGCATGTTTCTTATGCTGACTGGAGTTCTCTGCCACAGGTCCCCTGGTCTCCCACAGAGCCCTGAAATGAGTGTTCAAGTACTTACATACCTTCAGATCTACTGTCATCATTTTGATCTAGGAACAATTCTGCTCTTGTGCCGGATACACCACCAGCTCTAGATCTGACAACTGAGGCCCAGGCTGGTCCAGAACAAAATCAATAAAATAATCTTCCTAAGGCATTCAGGGTAGAAAAAAAGTGCATGTCAGTAAGATGCTGTCACATGAACTTTACTATCTGCTAGTTATAATGAGAAAGATGAACTTTAAAAATAAACTGCCAGGGCTATGTTTTTCTACTTTCTATTATTCAACTTAATACAGCATAGCTTACTGAAGACAAATTCCAATAAATCACTTTGCCTTTAAAAAAACAATCAGAAAAAGCATATGGATGAGAAAACTAATACCCACTGGCTGCAAGGAGTTCAGGGATTATCCACAGATTTAACTGAAAAACTTCCGATGTCATTCTCTATTGTTAAGGAAAGATCAGGAGAATATTGAGTTTGTCTTAAATTCTAACATACTGTCCTAGTCTGTCTTTAGTAAGTGGATACAACTTCTATAACCTTTGTCCTTCTGGGAAGATGAAAGCCTTCACTTCCTGGACCTTTTGAGGTGCTTCTTTCCATTGTATCAAAACTTGTAGGAGAGCTGCAACAATGAGACCAGAGCGGAAAGAAAGTAATTAGGAAAATATAGCCTTTTGCTTCTGAAAAAGCATCCCTCAATAACTAGTTGTTCCAACATTTATTTTGGCATTTCTTTGCAAGACATATAAAGAATCCCCTGTGGTCCAGGGGTTAAGAATCCGCCTTCCACTGCAGGGGACCTGGATTTGATCCCTGGTCAGGGAACTAAGAGATACCACACGCCCCGGGGCAAGTGAGTCTAGCAGGTAACTAGGGAAAGCTCACCGGCTACAAAGAGCCCGCACACTGCAAAGACACAGCACAGTCAAGAGATTTAAAAAAAAAAAAAAAAGGAGCCCACGTGAGTGGCAATTACATTCAACTGCTACTGATTCCTTTCAGATTCTCCAAGGGTCCTTTAGACCTCTAAGCGATGCTGGTGGGGGTGGGGGGGAAAGAGCTGTGTGTCTCACTTTCCCTGAGATAACCAGAAGAAAGGACACAGAAATTCTGCCCAGGAAGCCGCGGTATCCACAAACGGCAGGCTCCCGATGACCAGCCGGCTCAGGGGGGCGCACGGGACACCAAACAGGCTTTCGCAACATGGAAGCTGATCTCTGAGCCTGGGCCTCTCGTTTCTCCCGCGGTCACATCAGCCAATAAAGGAAACACCGGTGGAGGCAGCAAAGTGGACACGACGCGGGGTGCGCCCGCGAGCACTGGGCCTACGGGCAGTATCCGAGGCCTCCAGCTGCGCGGCACGGGGCGCCACCCGCGCAAAGAGTGCAGAAAGCAGCCCCAGGAGCCTGACGGCGGGCCTAGCCCTGGTCAGTCGGCTGCCCGGCTCGCAAACGCCCCCGGCTGCCCACCAGCGGCGGGGGTCTCTCGGCGCCTTCGGAGCCGGTGCCGAACTGGAAGCCGCCTCTAAGTTACCTCAGACGGCCTGGCTTCGCTGAAGCCGCTCTCTCTTCTCAAGGCTCAACCGTAAGTCGCCTCCCGTCTAACGGCGGCTCTGAGGAGGACTGCCCCCGCCTCGCCGCCTAGCGCGCCACTCAGAGGCTAGAGGCGGGAGGAAGAGGGGAATGCCGGGTTCCACTTAGATTCCCCGGGGCCGGAAACCCTGCCGACCGAAAGGGGAAGTGACGTACTTCCGGAGAGGGCTCCGCACCGCCCATTGCTTTATCACGGCTGGAAGTTAGGGAGCATCCTGTTAGCGGCAAAGAGTTGACTCGGCGTAATCTCAGGCCCTTGGAGCCTGGGGTCCCTGCATGGGCGCCGCCCTCTAGCGGCCATTTCTTCCTCCATCGCTGCGGGTGGCGGGCGGTAACCCATCGTCCCCCCGGGTGCGGCCCCCGTTCCTGCCGGTACCCGAGCTGGGCTCCCGCCGCTTCTCACAGCCTCCTCCAGTACCTGGTGCTTACCTAAAACAATAAAATAGCCTGTTATTTTTGTCAGAAAAATTAATTTGGGGACAATTTAGGGTTGGAATATGTAAACTCGAAACCGTTAGCAAGTCTAGCGAACGTGACTCAAGAATCAAAGGAGGAAAATGGGAGGAGTGTAGTGGGTTTTCATTGGCTGAATTTTTACAATCTCCCATTGGCAGGTCTTTTGCTGGGCCAGAAGAAATTCTGGTGGGTAGAAAAGTAAACCTTCCTGTTACTGATGCAATTGATGTCTAGAAGTGGGGCATGATATCTGCTCCTTTGAGCTCTGATTCCATTTAAAATAAGATAGTAATTTTCACAAAGGCAGTTTTGTCTTATTAATCTGCGTTGTGAGAGGTGCGAGCTACCACTGAGATGCAATCAAAGTTCCCACAGCTGACTGAGCACTGCAATCCCTCTGTCTTACAAGACACTTCAAGAACCAGAAAATTCACACTTATAGAGATGGCTTGGATCATTATAATGTGTGGGGAGAAAGCTTGAGTTCTACAGGGACAGATACCTCCCTTCCTTTGTTCTCTGCAGCCAAGATCTATTAAGAACTCGCCCTCCTTCCTTCAAAGGGGAAAAAGAAATCTGTTCTCCTAAAATCGGGAATCAAAAATCCCCTGGCAATCCAGTGGTTAGGACTCCGCTTCCACTGCAGGGGGCACAGGTTTGCTCCCTGGTTGGGGAACCAAGATCCCACATACTGCACAGCGTGGAGAAATAAAAAAACTGGCATGGACACTGATGAGGAAAACAAGTGCTTAAGCAGAAGCTAAATTAAGCTTCTCCACCTTTTTTCAAGTGCTTGTCCCCTCACTGAGGCCATCTCCAATCTGATTTCCGTTCTCTTTCCATGCTCCCTTTCTCACCATGCCTTCCTTTGCTGGGTTCTCACTCCAGATGCTGCACCAAGCTCACTGCCTTCTCAATGCTTCACTTCTCACCCAAGTTTGGATCTCCCTGTGCAGAACCATCATGAATTACTTTCAGCTCCAGGATCCTATACCTGAATGCAGCTTGGGGTCCAACCATCATGACCAAGTTTCCCAGAGCTGGCTGAAAGCTTGTGAGGCCCAGCAGTTGCTGATAACGGGAGAGTCTGAAAGAGCTGGTGGGAGCTCTCCAAGTTGCCAAATTCAATCCCCACAACGGGGGTATAATCAGGCTGACAGATGAGTTACTTAATGGAAATCAAACAGGACTTGACCATCAACTAGACACAGTTTCCAGTCCCAGCTCAAACCGTACTAATGATGTTGGGGAAAATACTGAAATTCTCTATGCCTCTATTTCTCATCTGAGCATAACAATACCATGCAGCACAGAGAAAAAAAATAGAAATGCTATTTGTATAGCATCTGGCCCAGTGCTTGGCACTTAGAAGGTGCAAAGTAAATGGTCTGGGTTGGCGTGAGAGAAGTACCACCTTACAGGAATTTTAAGCATCTCTCACTATTTGACATGTATTAATAGGTTTAACGTCTGTCATCCCCACAGAATGTAAGGTTCTTGGAAAGTGGGTAATTTGTTTCATTGGTGAATCGCAGCACCTCAAGAAGTGTCTAGTCCTAAAAATAAACATTTGGCAAATGAATAAATGGGTGAAAAAAGACAAAGACGACTAGGGTCTTCACACCTGGTTTATTGACTGGGTGTCCAATACTTAAGCATTATTAAGAGTACAAACGAAGATGAAAACTGGTTTCGGCTGAGATGTCCCTGAGATCGGTCTCCCCTTCGTTTTCACTCCTATATCTCTAAGGTGGGATTTCTGAACTTCAGCACTATTAATATTGGGGGCCGGACAGGTGTTTGTTGTCTTGCGCGCACCGTCTCTATTACGCAAAACCTGCGGTCAGTTTGGCTTTCTGCGCCACAGGTACGCAGACCTTGCTCAGCTACATTACCCACCTGAACACCAGAATTTGTTTCTGCGGGGTAATCTACTCCATAGTCTGGGCGCTCTCTTAAGGAGTTTTGAGCTGTCTTCATGTCCCCCCTAACCAGCACATGAGTGCCATAAGGCCTTGGTGAACCAGTGCTTTATTCGCGTAAATCACAAGTACAAGAGGCTCAGGGCCTTTCAAAGGCGCCTTCAGGGGGAAAGTGAGGGACAGGGCAAAGGGCGAAAGGGCCCACACACCAGGCTTCCGCGTTCGCAGGCCTCTCCAAACAGAGGAGGGTGCAGCTGATGGCCACTGAGTGTCTTCCCGTTCAAGGATCCGAGACACGACTACAGCCTCAGAGAGGAGGGAGGCGCAGAGTCCCCTCACCGGGAAAACCGCCCTCAACCCAGTCAGTCAACCACCAAGCCGTCTTTCCCAGAGCGCGGCCGGAAGCTGCCACTGTGCAAGCCGTAACTTACAGAAGGTCTGGTGCATGCGCAAAGGCTAAGCCGGCAAACAGCACCGCGGAATACGCAGAGCCCTCCCCATCTGGTCCCGTCCCTTCGCTAATCGACAGCAGTTTTACCCAATGAGAAGACGGGATCCTCGTTGCGTCATAACCTATTTAAACCGCTTATTTGTTAATCCCTCCTATTGGTTACTACCCTTCAGTTTGACTGGGCGCTTCCGCTTCTCTTATTTTGAAGGGTCCTTGTAGCACCTGTTCTTCCTCCGTTTACAGACGAGTCACAGTAGTAGTACTACTACTGAGAATCACTGCTCTTCCTTCACTTCTCTCCCCCACCCACCTCTCTTTCCTGTCAATATAGCCATCCAATTACCCTGCTGTCTAAATAGGGAGGCAGGGAATTGCCTGGCGGTCCAGTGGCTAAAGACTGCGCTCCCAATGCAGGGAGTGTGGGGTTCGACCCTTGGCAGGGGAGCTAGATCCCACACGCCACAACGAAAAGATCCCACGTGCTGAAACAGAGTTCACGTGCAGCAACTAAGACCCTGCTCAACTAAACAAGTAAATGCAGGAAGATATCCTAGAACGTCAGGAACCTAGAGACTTGGGAACCTTGTTGTTGTCTGCAAATAATTAGCTGTGGTAGCCAGTGGATCTCTCTCGCACTTTGTTTCATCATCTATAAAATGAATACAGTAAACAGGAACACTGTAAAGATCAAAACAGATGAACATGGTTAATTCCTCCCATTTATTTAGGACTTGTTTGACTTCATGTTTCACTAGGTTTATAACTATTTAATTTTTTGAAGCTATTGTAAACTATATTAATTCCAGTGTATACAAAAATTTGTTTGTTGACTTTGCATCATGTGATCTTACTAAATGTACTTACTCCAGAAACTCTGGTAGGGTCTTAGGATTTTCTACATTGACAATCATGTCACCTGTGAATAACAGCGTTTTGTTTTTCCTTTCCAATCTGGATGTTTTGTATTTCCTTTTCTTTCTTGATTGGACTGGCCAAGCCTTCCAGTACAATGCTAAACAGGAGTGACAGGAGTGGGTATTCTTGTTTTGTTCCTTATCTCAGAGGGAAAGCATTCAGTCTCTGACAATTAAGCGTGATATGTACAATAGGTTTTGTTTGTTTGTTTTAGGCAGCAATCAGGCTGAATTTAATGACGGGGAGCTGGGCCAGACCATACACAGACCTCTGCCCATCCCCTTGGCTCATGGCCCCTAGAAGCCAGAAGCAGCCTGGAGGGAACTGTAGTTCCTCCCCAGGCAGGTAGCCATGGTCCCGTGGACTCTGTGCAAAATACTACATGCTAATTTGGCATTGAGGGCCAGCTCTAGGTGATCCTTTGTGTAGCCAGCCCTAGGATGGGGGAGGGTGGGAGAAAAAGAGGTGGGTTAGGAGGCCCCTGGCCGAGAGGAGAAAAGGGGACAAGAGAAAGGAAAATGCTCCCTGTTTGGGAGGCAGGGTGGGATACCGGCACAGGGCTAGTTTCTGAACATTCCCCCAGGGCAAAGGGCAGACATCCATCCAAGCGCTGGAGATCACAGGTACTCATCTCTAATGCCCTCGAAGGCGAAACTGCCGTGGACGGCACTGGCACTGGCATCTGTACCGGGAGTGCCAATCACCCGCAGGCTCACAGCACTCAGCTTGTTTGAGAGTTTGACCATGGACTCCCAGGTTGCATCTGGTGACTCAAGCAGCAGTGGTGACCTCACGGCTTGCTGGCTGTCTGAGCATCTCAGGGTGCCCCCCCATCAGCCAGTGCAACATCTTCCTGATACTGTCGCCAGATTGCTTTACCATCAGTTCATCTACCATGGACTAAAAGCAGATACTCATCATGATAGCCTGGGGGCTGGTGATGGTGACCCATTGTAGCTGGTCGTTGCTCATGAGGTATTCAAAAACCAATTCCAGGGGCACCTCACCCTGGCCGAGGCTGCTTGTGCCTTGGCTGGGCAGTGGCACAGAGGTGACCCACCAGCATCGCATGCGGGTGACCCGGAAGGAGACTTCATGGAGTGGCTGGCCAGGCAGGCGGAGCCTCACTGTTGCCTGTGCTCACCACCACCAGACGGACAGTCCTTCTCTGGAAAGTCAGCCGTACAGGCATTGAAGCACAAGTAGCCATAGTGCCACAGTGTCTGGGCCAGCTGCAGGAACTCCTTCTTGGAGACCTCCTCCTGCAGTGATTTGAGCTGCTACTGCTCCTTGGCGACCAGGACCCACACATGCTTAATGTCTGCTACCATCTGAGCATAAAGCAGGTTCAGGCCAACCCACTTCTCCATGACACTGTCGTCATAGGTAGAGTCCAAATAACTCTTTCTTAGCACAGTCTTATACTCTTGACTCTGAAGACTGGTAACAGACACATAAGGCAACTCAAACTCTTGTAACTTCCGTACAAACAAAAAGGCTCCATCCTATTTTTCTCGAACTAGAGACTGAAGTAACTGATCAAGTCATCTGGAATATCCAGCTTTGCAGCCACACCCTCCAGGAGATATTCAGTCTGATCTGAAGTTAGCATGTTGACCGGAACTTTCTGCCCGTTGCCGAGCAGCATTTCCAGAGAGACCTCTTCCTTGAGGACGTGTTGTGTCTCCTGCTGTGCCCGACGCAGGAAACTATTGAAGGTCTCACTGCTCCCAAGCAATGGGTCTTCCCGAACAGCCTGCATGTACTTCTCTAACTGCTCTCTCCTGTTTCACCTCAGCTGGTGTCAAAGCCAAAAGCTTCTTTGGGGGAAATGCAGGAAACACATTGGCCCCATATTCCTTCCGAAGCTGCTCGTGCAGCCCCAGGAGCTGGCTGTTGCGCACCCAACAGTGCAGGACTCCATTCACGTGAATGTTATACACTCCGTTGGCTGAGCCGCCGCTCTCCCTGCTGCGTGACTCGGTTTCAGGAATGGAAAAGTACATATTCCCTGCATCGGGGCCTGGCCAGGCTCTGGGCTATGAGGGGCGAAGCGACTTTGCACGCTCGCCTCCGCAGTCTCCGCGTGCAGGGGCGGGGTGCTTACAATGGGTTTTTAAACAGTAAAAAATATAAAAAAATTAAAAGTAGATGCTATTTGGGAGTTTCCTGGTGACCTAGTGATTAAGATTTGGTGCTTTCAGCGCCATGGGTCCAATCCCTGACCAGGAAACTGGGATCCCACAAACTGTGGGAAAATTAATTATAAAAATTGATGCTCTTTTATAGGTTGAAGAAGTTCCATTCTTTTCCTAGTTCCCTGAGTTTGTCATAAATAAATGTATTTTTGTCCTCTCCATGTTACTACAGTGTTCATTTCCAGGTTGCTAGTTGTGCTAATCTGAGGTAAAGGAATATCAGAGAACATAAATTGTAAATTCACTATCACTTCTGTGATGCTTTGAATTCTACTGTTGTTCTCCAATTCACCTGCAATTAATAAAGTTCTCAAAAAGCTGCTCCATGGATTTTAGGGTTGTTGTCTATGTGAGAAAAAAGGTGAAGCATGCTTATTTCAACTTACCCAGAGCTGGAACCCTAATTAGTTTTTCTAGTGCTTTTCCAATCTTTATACAATATTCTTTCTTTCCTATATTACTGGTTCTCCACTCTGACACCTAATCCCTGCCTCTGCGAATCTTCATAAATTAGTTTACTTCTTTTCAAAGCCTATACTTTATTTTCCTTTTTTTGTTGTCCACAATCTTCTTCCCTGTCCCACCTGCTAGTGTTAATACTGGAAGTATACTTGTCATTAAGGAAATGCAGATCAAAACAGCATTATGACACATACTTACATCCCTTGTCACTTTTTAAATTGTGATATAAGATACATAATAAAATTCACAATTTAAAGTATTTAATTCAGCAGTTTATTAGTATATTTATATTTCATCACCACTAATTTCAGAACATTTTCATCATCCCCTGAAAAAGCCCCATATCTTTAGTAAACTCGACCCCCTGCAGCTTCCAGTTCCTGGAAAATACTAATTCACTTTTGCTCTCTAAAGATTTGTCTATTCTTGATATGTAATACATGTGAACTTTTATGTCTATTTTCACTTAGCATGTTTTCAACATTCATCCATGTTATAGCATGTATCATAATTTCCTTTATTTTTATATTGCTAATAATATCCCATTGTACAACTATAACATTTTTTATCCATTTATCAGTTGGTAGATTTGGGGGCCCTTTTACTTCAGGGCTACTGTGAATAATGTTGCTATGTATGTTCATATGTAAGGTTTTTTTGTGGACATAAGATTTCATTTCTCTTGGGTATATACAATGCTTAGCAGTCGAATTGCTGGGACAAATGGAAATTCTATGTTTAACTTTTGAAGTTACTAATCAAATGTTTTCTTCAATGGCTGTACAATTTAAATTTCCACAAGCAGTGTATGAGGGTTCTAATTTCTTCACATCCTTGATAACATGTATTAATCTTGATTATAGCCATATTAGGGGAGGTTAAGTGGTATCTCAATGTTTTTTTGTCTCTTTGGTGAATTGTGAGATTTTATTTTCCCAATTAGGGATCAAACTTGGGCCCTTGGTAGTGACAGCACAGAGCCTTAACCACTGAACTGCCAGGGAACTCACTCAGTGTGATTTTGATTTTAATTTCCCTGAAGGCTAATGATTTTGAATGCCTGTTTATATGCTGACTGGCCAGTTGTATATCTTATTGTGAGAAACGTCTACTCAATTTCTTCAATAATAATCTCTCTACTACTGAGTTTCTTTAGTGTCAAGTAATGCTTCCTGAGATGATGTTTCTCATCATTTGGGGGTTTGTAGTTATAAAAACTTGACACAAGCTTTAAAAATACTCTTTTGGCAAGTAGGATATAATTGCTGATATACTAACGTGCCCAACTTTTCATAGGAGTTGGCTGTCTTCATGACTTACTGAGAATGTACCTAGATTTCTTATTTCTGCGCTAATGCTCTAATTATGTCTCTACTTATAATATTTTCTTAAAAATTACTGGAGATGCTCTCCAGATTGTGCAAATCCACTCTCAAAATGTAAAGAGCTTAAATCAACCCAACCACATTTTAAAAAAACCAACAAAACATTAAGGTATGTAAGACAGTAGAGTTGTGTTTTTCCTATTCTGTTTTCGGGAAGCTGTGGTTGGTCTTGAAGGTAAGGGAGAGTGGGAAACAGACCACGGAAAGTCAAAGTGCCAAACAAATGAATACAACAAATATTATACAAATTGTTTAAACCATGGAGAAGGAGCCTAAAGAATGCCCACTTTATCCCCAATCCAGTATTCTTTAGAAGCAAAAATGCAAAACCAAAAATGTTCATAAACATAAAATCTCAGCACCTAAAACAGTGTTCCTGGCACATAAGTGCTCTATATCAATATCAATGTCAAATGACTAAATGAACATTCACAGTACATATCTCTCCAACAGTTTTAGGGAGCAAACATCCACAGCCAGAGATAAAGACAGAACCAGTTTTTGGCAGCACGGTTAATACATCAATTTGGGAATTAAAGGCGATAAATCCTAGCTTATGGCACCAGGACTGGTTGCAAAAAAACACTTTTGTTGATTAAGTCAATAGTTATAAAGTAAGGTAAGCTGAACTGGCCAAGATGGCATCTGTCAAAGTAGTTTGCACCACATTTCTTGACTATCAGAACACTGACTGCTGAAGCACAGAATAATAACCTTAGAACAACACGAAGAGGATCAAGGCAACAAGTGGACACCAACCACGGAAAAGGAGAGAAACTTCATTAAGAGAATGTATGGTATCAAATAAGGAAGAAACTAGAATAGGAATATTAAATATCCACTTCATTTTTCATCTTAGCAGTTACTGACATGTGATGGTTAAATGCTAATTGTAAAAAATGTAATCAAACAGGAATGCTTAGAAGGAAGTGGATTACAAATTATAGTAAAAAGCATTTTTACTACAGTATTTTTAGCCTTCGTTTACACATTATTTCAAGAAAAAAAGAACACCAATGAAAAGTAGGTAAATGAGGGCACTTTTTGAGCTTCAGGGTAAATGTCCCATATGAAAATGTTAAAGAGTAATTACTATTATTTTGTTCTTTGATGGCTTCTAGAAAATCAACAATTAACTATTACTATTGAACTCTTAATGAGTAAATCACACTGGGGCTTGTTAAAAGTTAGCAGTTGATCATGAAGTTTCAATTTTTAATAAGTTGCTCAAGTGATCACTACAGGCATCTAATATTCCTTGTGGACCGCCCTTATTATGAGGCATTAGGGCTGCCTGTTGGTTCTCATAAATGAATACCATGCGGTGTGGAGGAGACCAAGAGGGTCCTCTTACAGAGTCATATTGAGAAGCTGTTGGTTAAGTTCTGGTAGCCCTCTGAGGGAGGAAAAGGCAGCTCCCATGTTCTCAGTTAAGCCTGTGCCATGTGGAAACAGCCTCTGTTGACTGGGAATTCTTTCTCATAGATGGATTAGGGCAGAGACTGTCAAGGATTCTTTATCTCTAACAAAGAAACTGTTTATGCATGAAATGTCATAATGTCTGAGATTGGCTTCAAATATTCCAAAACAAAATATTCCAAATATTCAAAAACCCATCCACCCCAAACAAAATAAAAACAAAACACTGGAGTGGGTAAATGTAAAACCTGGCAAAATTGTTAAAGCCTATATAAGGGTCATATTATTTTCTCTACTTTAGATATTTTGATAATTTCCATAATGAAAGAATTAAATAAGTATATATATAAGAACACTGTTCCTCTCCTGCATATATTATCTAAAACCAATTATTGCTCTCTATATTAGAATTATTTCAGTTACAATGAACAGAAATGCCAATCACACTGGCTTAAATAATAAGAATGTATAGATTTATGTAGCTGAAAAGTCCAGTGCAATTCTAGGTATCAGGTGATGCTTGATCCTACAGCTCAAAGGTGTCTCTAAAACCTGAGTATTTCTCATCCTGCTCTGTCTGCTGTGGTGTTGGCTTCATTCTAAGGCTCACATTTTTCCTGTTTCAAGAAGACTGTCAAACCTACTGGGTTACGTGTGCCATCCAGCAAGTGCTGGATCTGTTCTAATGTTTCCAACAAGACAGGCCAGGTTATGCTGCAGAAACACACAGCACCAACATCCCAGTGTTTTAACACAACAAAAGTTTATTAATCCTTCCTACAAAGTCCATTACAGGTCTAGGGAACTCTCCAGAACAGTTACTGCTCCCCAGTGTTGGGTGCTCGGCATTCCAGACTGTTCTGAATTTTGTCTCCTCTCTCTATAAGCTTACATGGCTGAGGCAGGAAAAGACAGCAGTAGGGTCCTGCACCAACAAATAAATGTTTCAGCCAAGAAGTGAAACCTCTGCACACAACCCACCGCTCAAAACTATCTCTGGACCCTAACGGCAAGAAACAAAAACAGCTAACCATTCCCTTCTTTCTGTTCACTAGGATACAAGGTCCATGAGGATATGCATTTTGTATCCTTGTCCACTACTGTATCTTTACTTTAGAAGAGTACCTGTACCAGGGCCGCATAACAGGATTTCATTAACTTGAATGAATGAATGTAGCACCAGCAAGAAATCCAAACCTGTATATATTGGGAGAAGAGACAAAAGTCCCAGGGGTTTAAGACCAAGGATGTTCCGTAAGATCCATACAGACCAGAGCTGCAAAGTTACCTGCACTTAGGAAATAATACTTGCTAGAATTCATCTTAGGGAAGATAATGAAATCCTGCTGAGAGAGACACACCAACAGGTCAGGTGACTTACACCACAAAGCACTGAAGCCAAGGAACAGATCAACTGAGCAAACTACCACAACAAGTGCTCAGCTCCTGGAAGAAGCTGCAACAGCCACAAATGGATCTGCTCCTTCAATGTGGTCAGTCTACCCAACACACCACTGTGGATCAGAAGAAAGAGAAGGATGTGTACAGTGTCTGAGACCCCACTATCAGTCAGATTATCAAGTGCTTTTCCTTCATCAATCCCTCTAATCCCCAGAGAACCCTGAGTTAAGCATTATCTCTATTTCACAGAGAAAATGGATATTTAAGAATGTGTCAGTAACCAATCAAGAAACAGGCATGTTTTACTAGCTAGGAACAATATCATCCAGGCTGGCTGGACTGGAACAACATACAGATCAGTCCTGCTGATCCTGTTTTCAGGCCTGACTGATGCAGCTAAGTGATAGCCCACAGACCTACTGACTATGTGGTTGTAATAAGCCTCTGGATCTCTTTAAGCCTAATTTCCTTACTACATAAAGTCAGAGATTTGGGAGAGATAATTTAACTCCTTCCTGATTACAGGAATGCTCTACCAGGAACATACCTGCATCACTGAGCAGATAAAAGGGGGAGTTACAAGAAAACTCACAACCTAAGGAGACTTCTAGCAGTCTATCAAATCCGTAACCTAGGCCTGTTACCTGAAAGGATGGAGAAAACAGAAGTAGGATGGATGCCCTTGCCTGCTTAACAGTTACAGTGTAAGTTAACCAATGTAGAAGTGCATTTGTTCATCCTTGCCTGCCACCCAGCATTAGTTCCCCTTTTGGGAACTTGGTCTCCAGCTCACTGGATTCCCAGAATAACATGCCCAGGCAGCCACAAGATCCTGGTGCAGAAAACACTCTAGTTCCCACACAAATGTAACTCTTTCCTTGTTCTTAACAAGAAACAAAAACCAAATTAAAATGCAAATAGATAAAAACCTGAGAAGATGATCCTGAATTCCCAATAATTTCCATTTAGACCTTGAAAAAAAGTGCTTATTTTCATGGCTGTTTTATCCTATTGATATTGTGATATAAAGAGTCTGGTTTCTTATACTGCAGAAAGTTCTTTACATGGCTAAAGATTCCAACCAGTTTCCATTTTATCTCCTTCTTAGAGGTGCTCTCCCTTTTTAAGAGGCATAAAATAGTGATTAATTCACAGGCAGAGAGGCATAAAATAGTGATTACTTCATCTGGACAGAATTGATATTGCTGAAGAAAATATTTCATCCGAGTAAAAACTGTACTAATAGGATTCAAGAGCTGAATTTGTTAAAAAGTTAAACAAGGTACTCAATGTCCAAATTTGTGAATAATGCCCAATGATGGGACAGTTAAGAAAATACAATTTGGTTCTTCAAAAGTTTTACATTAGAATTCATTTCTGCCCATGAAATTATGGAAACTGGCAAACCTGGAAGACAATGGTATGCAACTTAACATGCATATTATTGCTTTTTGTTTTGGAAAATCATGCTATAATACAAATGTTTCCATCATATTAAGTTTGAGTGCCTTGGAAAATCAATGCAAACCAACAATATTTACCTCTGTGGCCAAAGAAGATTATTCCATAGCTGCATCTGCTATGCAAAGCTGAATTTGCTGTTTTGCAACAAGCCCCAAACAGCTTTTTGCTTTACTCAGAATGTTCTTAGAACACTTCTCCTGCTAAGGAATTCCCTGGAAGCTTTTAGTAAAAATAGCAAGTAGTGCAACTACTAACAAATCTTTTGAAGAGTCAACCTTGATTCCTTCTATGAAACATGTTTATATCTCAAAGTTTCCTGATGAAAAATTCTTCATGCTTCACAATTTTGTATTTTTCTTAACTTTAAAGTCAAGCTCCACTTGATAAATTTCTTTAAACTGAGGACACTGAACAAACCTCCCTTTACTGGTGGAGTTTCTGGTGTCTAAGAAGGCTTGAGCGTCTGCTGAAGTTTCTCCTGCACGTGCTACAGGTGTAAGGCTGCTCACCTGTGTGAGTTCTCCGATGTTTAATAAGGTGGCAATTTTGATTGAATTTTTTCCCACATTCATGACAAGTAAAGGGCTTCTCTCCAGTGTGAGTTCTTTGGTGTGTGTGGAGATTTGTCTTTTGACTGAAGCCTTTCCCACACCATGAGCATTTATACGGTTTTATTCCTTGGTGTGTTGTTAAGTGCTTATTAAGATCTGAGCTCCACCGAAACCTCTTATCACATTGTTGACATTTATATGGTTTCTCTTCTGTGTGAACTCTCTGGTGCTTAATGAGGTCAGAGCTAACTCTGAAGCTTTTCCCACATTCCTGGCATTTAAAAGGCCTCTCTGCTGCACGTTCTTTCTTCTGAAGATCCATAAGTTTCAGCAGCTCTTCTTTCCAGGTTGAAAGTTTCTTTTTTTTCTTCACCGGAAAATCTCGATGCAATTTTCCCACCCGATGCACATCACCATGATTTTCTTTGCCAATTGTTTTCTGGGGAACTTTCAATCTGGCCTTTCTTGATGCTATAGCTACTGGTGCTTGTATTTCTAAGTCAGAAAGACATAGAGACTGAATATTTTCAGTGTCATTTTTAAGCTTCAGCCCTGCTGGAATAAATGTGAGAAACAGCTTACTATATGTCAGAGCAAGTAAGCCACAGTAAATGAAGAGAAAAATTGGACAAACACTAATTTTTAAAAAAACAGATAAGCAGAACTGTAAAATGTGAAATCCTTACAAAGATTCCTATCATGGCACATTTCCCTTCTTCCCATGATCTACTTACCTGTAGGCAGCTCTTCAGAACTGTCGTTGAACTCCAGGGGTCTTTGAACCCACGGCTCTTCTCCTTGCTCTAGACAGGAGATGACTTTAGGTTTGGGGAGCACAAATAATGCTGTAAAACAGAAAAACTGAGGTCAAAGACTGGTAACTTAGCAACAGCTCACTAATGTCAAACTATTTCAGGAACAGCAAAGGATGCTTGAACAGTTCACAACACCAAATCTCATATCAGGTTTATAACATACTTCATTGGTGGATGGATATGCAAAGCAGAGACTGAGAAATACACCTGAGCTGGACCAGTGAAAAAGATATAGGGCACGGGAATACAGTGCATGATCCCCATCTTCTGCTACCAAGAATATCCCACATTCTACTAAGGTAGAATCAAACTGCAAAGGCTGCAAGAAATACACACACTAGTCCTATTAACTATTCAGTTCAGTTCAGTCACCCAGCTGCATGAATCGCAGCACACCAGGCCTCCCTGTCCATCACCAACTCCTGGAGTTTACCCAAACTCATGTCCATCGAGTTGGTGATGCCATCCATCCATCTCATCCTCTGTCGTCCCCTTCTCCTCCTGCCCCCAATCCCTCCCAGCATCAGAGTCTTTTCTAATGGGTCAACTCTTCGCATGAGGTGGCCAAAGTTTCAGCCATTCAGCTGAGTTTCAGCCTCAGCATCAGTCCTTCCAATGAATACCCAGGACTGATCTCCTTTAGGATAGACTGGTTGGATCTTCTTGCAGTCCTAGGGACTCTCAAGAGTTTTCTCCAAAACCACAGTTCAAAAACAGGAAGACTTAAACTGGATAAGTCCAGGTTCAGGGGAGTCAATGCAAAAGTCCATGGGTGGGCCTATCAGGCATAAATGATACATGCCATCATTACTTTTGCTTAGTAAAAGTTAAATAAAATAACTAAATAAAACTAACTTTTTATTTAGTTCTCAAGCACCAAACACTGGACTAGAAAAGATTTCTACCACTCCCATAGCTCACTGGTTCACATCCAGGTGGAGGAAACAGACAAGAATTACTTAGTGGACTTTCTCAAAATCTTACTGACAAGTATGGAAGATATTCATCACTCGGTCATCCCATAAATATGTAGTGAGTGGCTATGGTGCACCAGGCACCCTCTATGTGCCAGGGACATAGTGCTAAATAAACCAAGTCCCCTGATCTCACGAAGTTTATATTCTCGTGCAGAGAGAAAAATCTAACATCAATAGACAAGCAAATAAAATGTCAAGAAGTGATACACGTTTTGAAGAAAACTAAGTGAGGGTAAGAGAACATTTTAAGATTCTGCTTCTGTGAAGCTACTTGATATAAAGTTGCATAAAAAGTCTCCTTAAGAAAGTAACATCTGAGCAGAACCCTAAAATGAGGATTTTGTCATGAGGCAGAAACGTGGGCCAGGCAGAGGGAAGGAGGAAGAAATGAGCACATTAAGTCCAAACAAGATGAGTTAATGTGACTAGAGAGTCCAGAGCAAGGGCACAAATGGCAGGAGACGACAGCAGATTGATGAGGAAGGGCCAGACTTTGGAGGTCCTGGGTCTTGGTAAGGAACCTGGATTTATTCTGAACGTTATGAGAAGTTATTGTAAGGTTTGAAACAGAACATGTCATGATCTGGTCAGGTTTTTAAGACTCTGGCTGCCATGTAGGAAACAGACTGTGAGAGGGCAGCCAGTGGGTGCCAGGAAGAAAGTACTGAGATGAACTCAACAGAGATGCTGCTACCTGAGCCCAGGATGCTACGAGCACAAGAAGCTGAGATGTGACACTCAGGCTACACTGTGAGACAGAACCAAGAGTGCTAGACTTAGTGGGGTCTTATGGCAAGATCAAGGTAAAGGATGACTGGATATTGCTTGCTCTGAGCAAGTGGATGAATGGGGATGCCTTTTACAGAAATGAGAAAGATGTAAGGGCAAGTTTAGATGGAAAAAGAGATCAAGAATTCCAACAGTATAAGGAATGTGTACTGGGGAAAAGCTCCCTGGTGATCTGGTGATCTCTGCCCACACCATCTAGTTGAGAACCAGTCAGCTACTAGACAGAGACTCTCACAAGGGTGCATTCTCAGTATGCCAACAATAGGACAGATTAGTCCGCTGCTGTGCAAAGGGAAGGGGAAAAAGAAACTTTACCTAGAAAGATGACAGTCTCATAGTTTTCTTGCATTACGTCATTGTAGAGGGTCTTCTGAGTGGGATCCAATAACTCCCATTCTTCCTGGGAAAAATACATGGCCACTTCTTCAAATGACAACAAGCTCTAAAGAAGAGAATGGGCTTCAGCTCAGTACTTGCCACTACAGAAGCAGCCCAATCTTCTAAGACATGAACTACAAGGTAAGCCGGTCACTAAAGGAACTAATAGCACATGAATTATTTTAAAGCGAGATGGTAGAGAGTAGGCAAGGGATCAGCAAACAGCCCAGGAAGTACTCAGTTCCCCAGCGGGAACATCTGGGTTAACAAACCTCTGAGCACCTGCTGGGCAGGGCAGGTCATGGGCAGCAGGAGAGGCAGCCCCAAGAAGCTGAAAAGCACAGCTCACCTGGGACTTAGGCAGAATGAGCTCAGGTGCCACTGTCCACTCACTGGTATCTGTCTGCTCAGGAAAGGCTAGGAGGTGGTGAGCAGGCACTGCTGCGGAAGAACAAGAAAATTTCTCTCCCTTCCATCTTTGAACATCCTAGGCTTAATTCAAAACTATAGAAGATCCTGATTCTTTCAGCTGAGATAGAACTTTACAAGTGTTACATGGTACCGAGAATTAACTATCTCATTTTAAACAAGCATCTACTAGCCCCTAACACAAGTTTCCCAGTTGACTCTTCAGTTTTCATGAGTGAAGTTACGAAAAGGAAATCTTGTTTTTTTTCTTTACATGACATGAATTCTTCAGAGTTGGACAAAAATTAGAGGTGTTGTACAATGCAGTACTGAGTCCAGTGTGCCAGGTACAGAAAATCCAAAGGTCGGAATGAGTTTGGTGAGTTCAAGAAACAGCGAGAAGACCAGTATGGCTAAAAAGGACTGAACAGGGCAGGAGTGGCAGACGGGAGGAAAGTGAAGAGGGGCCAGAACTTGGGGGTTCCTGGGTGCCTCTATAAGGAGTTTGGATTTATTCTGAATGTGTGAAAAATCATGGTAAGGCTTTGATGTCGAGCCATGTTCTGCTATGAACTGGTTTTTTAAAGGATTTTGGCTGCTGTGTGGAGAACAGACTGCAGGCAGGGAGGAATGCTGGCAGGGGGTGCCAAGTATGGAGGTGGGCCTTATTAGAGATTGCCACTGCTTACACCACAATGCTAAAGCACAGGAGGCTGAGACTTGGTTGGACTTAGGCCACATGGTAAAGTGGAGCCAAGAGAACTAGTGATGCATTAGTACTACGAGGGTTAGAATAGATAGGTGCAAAGGATGACCACAAGTTTTCTAACCTAAAATACTGGGTAAAGGAAAGATAAGAGCGATTTTGAGGGGAAAAGATAAGGATCAAGATTTAGGATAAGGAATGAATAGGTACATGTGTTAACAAGCTTGCTGGTGATCTGGTGCCCACACCATCTAGTTGAGAACCAGTCAGCTACTAGAACAGTCTCTCACAAGGGTGCATTCTCAGTACCCCCAAAACAGGACAGATTAGTCCACTGCTGTGCAAAGGGAAGGAGAAAAAGAAACTTTACCTAGAGAGATGACAGTCTCATAGTTTTCTTGCATTACGTCATTGTAGAGGGCCTTCTGAGTGGGATCCAGTAACTCCCATTCTTCCTGGGAAAAATACATGGCCACTTCTTCAAATGTCAACAAGCTCTAAAGAAGAGAATGGACTTCAGCCAGGTACTTGCCACTTCAAAAGCGGCCCAACCTTCTGAGTCATGAACTGCATGGTAAGCCAGTCACTAAACGAACTAACAACACATGAATTAATTTTAAGTAAGATGGTAGAAAGGAAGTAGGCAAGGGATCAGCAAACAGGTGCCCAAAGTCCTGAGAAAATCTGGGCTAAGTCCTCTGAGCATCTGCTGGGCAGGTTGGCTCATAGGCAGCAGGGAGAGGTAGCCCAAGAATCTGGAAAGCACAGCTCACCTGGGACTGAGGCAAGACAAGCTCAGGTGCCACTGTCCAGTCTTTGGTGTCTGTCTGCTCAGGAAAGGCTAGGATCTGGTGAGCAGGCACCACTGTGGGTGAAATGGAGCCATAGTAAATATTTCTTGCTTATGTTTCTAATACGCTATATTCAGTTCTAAAAGACAGAAGACCCCGATTTTTTCAGGATTGATGAGATGCTTTATAAGCCATGTGGTGCCCAGAAATGGCTTTCTCCTTGTTAATGAGAAACAAGTATCTACCAGCCTCTACAAAGCTGTNTGCACATCAAGAATCTTTCTCCTCACCCCGTTCCTTGTTTGGCCAGTTTCCCTTTGCAAGTGTTCTACAAGGTCCACCGCCTCCTCGATGCTCTGTGGATGGTGCTTCTTTATGAGAGTCTGGGTGTCCCCGGGCAGAATGGTCAGGAACTGCTCTAGCACCACAAGTTCCAAGATCTGCTCTTTTGAATGAATCTCTGGCCTCAGCCACCGACGACATAATTCTTGAAGCTGGTCAACTATCTCCCGGGGTCCAGCTGCTTCATGATAGAGGAAGTTCCGGAAGTGCTGGTGAGACCTCTCAGGACTGAGACTGTCCGTCTGTGGGGCATGTTTCTTATGCTGACTGGCGTTCTCTGCCACAGGTCCCTTGGTCTCCCAAAGAGCTCTGATCTGAGGGTTCAAGAACTCAGCCACCTTCAGATCTACTGTCATCATTCTTCTCCAGGAACAATTCTGCTCCTGTATTAGACACCCCACCAGCGGCTACCTCTAACTGAGGCCCGATTTGGTTTTGAGTAAAATCAATAAAAGGATCTTCTTCCTAAGGCACTGAGAGCAGAAACAAGCTCATGTCAGTAAGATATTGTCACATGAACTTTATTACTTGCTACTTATTATGAGAAAAATGAACTTAAAAAATCAATTGCCAGGCCTGTGTTTTGCTCCTTTTCTATTAACCAACTGAACACAGCACAGCTTATTAAAGACAAATTCCAATAAGTCACTTCTCCTTCTCAAAAGAAAAAAAAAAAATCAGGAAAGGTTAGCAGGTGAAAAACCTAGTACCCACTGGCTCCCACGACTTTTGAGATTATCCAAATATTTAACTCATCACTTCTTATGCCATCCTCTCCATGTCAAGGAAAGATTAGGAGAATATTCTGAGTTTCTCTTAAAATGTCAACATATCATCCTAGTCTTCTGTCTTTGGTAAGTGGATACACTTGTATTACCCTTCATCCTCTTGAGATGGAAACCTTCATTTCCTGGACCATTTGAGGTGCTGCTTTCCACTGTGATTACTGCCAGGAGAGCTGAAACTATGAGACCAGAGTAGAAGGAAAGTAATTAGGAAAACTGGAGCCTTATTTTCTTGAAAAAGGCATCTCCTAAGGGAGTCTCTTGGGGGTCCAGTGAGTAAGAATCCGAACTTCCAGTGCAGGGGGCAAGGGTTTGATCCCTGGTCAGAGAATTTCCCAAAGTAAAGCATAAAAAAAAGGCTCCCCACAAGAAATCAACTAACTGAAAACATTCATCTTGGCATTTCTTTGCAAGATGTGTAAAGAAAACTATGCAATAGATTTATACGTGTATTTTGAATTTGATCTAGGAAAAATTACAGGTGACCCTTGTTCACAAAATGTTTATCCAAATGTTAAGCAGATAAAAAAAGGAGAGCATGTGAGTTGGTGATTACTTTCAGCTTTTCCAAGGGTCATTTAGACCTCTGAGCGAGGCCTCGTGAATCTCAATTTCCCTGAGATGACCCAGCAGAAATGGCAACGAAATTCTGCCCAGGAAGCCGGAAGCCTACAACAGGCCGGCTCCCTATACCCACTCGGCTCAGGGGGCACGGGGGAAACTTAACGAACTTTTGCATCACAGAGGCTGATCTCTGAGGTGAGGACTCTCGTTTCTCCCGCGGTCACATCAGCCAGTAAAGGAAACGCCGGCGGAGGCGGGAAAGTGGACACGACTCGGGGCGCGTCCGCGAGCACTGGGCCTGCAGGCAGTGTCCGAGCGGGTTTCAGCCGCGCGGGCCCGGGGGCACCGGCGCAAAGGTTGCAGAGCTGCCTCGCCCGGGGTGGTCTGGCCGACCAGCTCCGAAACGGCCCCAGCAGCCTTGCAGCGGCTGCGAGCAGTGACAGGCGTCTCTCGGCGGCTCCGGAGCCGGCGCCGAAGGGGAAGCCGCTTCCAGGTTACCTCAGACAGCTTGGCTTCGTGGAAGCCGTTCCCTCTTCCCAGGGTTCAACCGCAAGCCGCCAAGCGTCTAACCGTGTGCTTTGTGGAGCACAACCCCCGGCTCCACGCCACTCAGAGGCGGGTCCTGGGGCGCAGGCCTGGAACCACTTAGGCCCACCCAGCCACTCTACCTCTTTTGCTGTCCGCCGGGCGCCAAGATTAGCACTCCAACCGGAAGTAGAAGTGACGCACTTCCGGGGAGGGGCCCTCGCCGCCCCGCTTGGGGCGCCAGCGCTGCGGTTCCAGGCGCTGCTGGGCTACCTCCTTCGGCTGAAAATTCAGCTTTGGCAGCAAGAAAGGGTTACCGACCGCCGAGTCTCCAAGTCCGTCCAGCCTAGAGGGCCCAGCGCGGGACTCGACGCCCGGGTGTCGCTGTCTGTTGTCCGAGCTCTGTAAGGCCCGTGCGTCCAGGTCGTCCCTGTGTCGCGTTCGGGCTGCTGGCAGAGCCCAGTGACCCTGATCCGTACTTAAGGGTCGCGGTCCCCTTCCGCGCGTGGGGCCCGTAACCTTCCCGCGGCTTAGCGGGGCGTGTCGGAGCTGCGGTCCGGGGGCTCGTAGCATCTCGGCCAGTACAAGCCCGTTTTGTCCCGGTCAGGATCAACGGCCCCTGGGGGGTGTGTACCCGTTTCAGGGCGTGCGTACTCGCACAATTCTGTTTTTTCTTGTGAGGTAGGTTTATCCTTGTGCAGCAGTTTACTTTCGTAGAGCTCCTTGACAGAGAATTGAGAGCTAAGGAGTGACTTGTTCAAGGTCAGGTAATTCACCAATGGAACTTAGGGTCCTTTTTCCTATCTTATGTTTTTTCCACCACAGCGCACTCCCCGGAGGATGGGAACCTTCTTTATTTATGTCTTATAGAGTTTCCTGGGTAATGTAGGCATTCCATAAATATTTACTGAGTCATATTTATAGGCATCTGAGTATCTCAGGTTGTCCGCTTTCAGTTGTCAGTGTTTTCATAGTATCAGCCTAGTCTAGTCAAGTTTACCACGTGTAGCCAGTGTTACAGAGTCGGTAGGACGGTGCCTTTGATTCAAGAAATCTGGAAAAAGGACTGAGGCAATTTCACAAATATCGGTAACACAGGTTGGAAAGAGTAACACATAAGCTGAACGCTGTGAGAGTTCCAAGGAAGTGAAAGTTGATTTGGGGGTAGGGAAAAGTTATAGAAGTCTTTGTGGGATTTGCCCTGCAGCAGACAGTGGGGCCATATTCCAGGCAGGGGGAAAAGTAAGAGCAGTCTTGAAAGCTTCAGAGATGAGCATGTGAGAAAATCTTTAGTTTCTTTTTTTTTTTTTTTTACTCAATGTAATTGGAGTATATTTAGAGTAAAAGCCTGGGATGGAAGTGAAGAGACTGCAAAGTAATAAAGAGTACCATTTGAGGGTTTTTGAGGGAGGTCCTTTCCAGGGGCAGCTCATCTTGAGCTAAGTTTAAGGTGGGAACAAAAACAAGAGACCATTACCAGGTTTATGCTACTTTTGCTTTTAGGTAGACTGGTGTTACACTCCAAGGCATAGATCTTGATTCTTTTTGAGTGAGAGAAAAGGATTAAACAGAGGTGATAATAGTATCTGCTGGGAATTTCCTGGTGGTTAGGGCTCCTTGTGTCCACTGTTGAGGGTATGGGTTCAGTCCCTGGTTGGGGAACTAAGATCTCACAAACCATGCAGCATGTCCAAAAAAAAAAAGTATCTGCCTAAGTTACTTGAATATGTTTCAAAGCTGGTTCATTTCCTTAGAACTTCAAGTTGTGACTTAGTCTCTTCAAAGTAGTTGCTGTTGCCAGTTTCTCAGAACCACTGGGCAATAAGTCTGCCACATGTAACTCAGAGCATTGAGATCCTCATCATCTGGACCAAGCAGAACATAAAATTGGAATTTGTTAAACTGAATAAATGGAGTTCTGCCAGCTGTGCCCCTGAGTGTCACTGGCAGGCCTGATTCATAACATGGGTAGGGAGCTGGTTACTGAACACAGGGAGAAGAAAGTGGAAAAAGAGACCCTCTGAAAAGAAGAGGAGGAAAGAAAGCACAAAATGCTGAATTGTGAATGAGGGCCCCTGATGACTGTTGTTGTTTGAATGTTAAGGATAAGGGCCACAATTCCTTATTCTTGCTGAGGAACCCACTAAAGTCCCCTGAAAATCTTTCGTTTTGATTTCACCTTTCTCTGCCTGGGCACAGTTTGAGAAATGACGAATGTACAGCTGGAAAACAATGAAAGCATGCAATTTATTCTGAGACATCATACAACTGCCATAGCAGGCTGAATGTTTTGGCTGGGTTTAATGGTGCTACTGTTGGCTAACACTCCTTTTTTGGTTAATAGCAATCGCCTTAGTTAGAGCTGCCTTCCCTGGTGGCTCAGAGGATAAAGCATCTGCCTGCAGTGCAGGAGACCTGAGTTCAATCCCTGGGTTGGGAAGATCCCTGGAGAAGGAAATGGCAACCCATTCCAGTATTCTTGCCTGGAGAATCCCATGGACAGAGGAGAATGGCGGGCTACAGTCCACTGGGTCGCAAAGAGTCAGACATGACTGAGCCGTCACTTCACTTCACTTCACTTTAGTTAGAGCTGCCTTTTTTTAGAAGGTTGCTTGAGCTTAGCCTGTCATTGGCTTAACACCCTATTCATTTTTTTAGTCTTTCTTGAGCCTCTTAGTACTCTTTAAAGCAGTTGATATTTCTTGCAACAAATGTTAGAGGAAAACTAATGGTCTGAGTTCTTCTAGGTGAGAGGCTTTTGAGAATCTTGTGTAGTCAAGAAATGAATGAAAGTCAGTCAGGCTTTGCCCTAAAAGAGAAGAAAAATAACTGAAATACTAATAATTTTTCTCATTTCTCTGACATACTTTTCTTTCTTCATAGCACCTGGAATGGATAAAAGTGGCAATTTTGTTACTTCCCATGAGGCTGTGTATCTGGAAGGAGAACCATGAAATTGACCTAGAGTAGGACATTCCTAAAGACATGGAATGAATGGCTTTGGGCAACACCAGGAGGACTTGAATATTTGAGGGTGCAGAGCTATGGAAGAGTTTGCCAACAGAAAGGATTTATGGGAAACAGAGATACGAATTATCAATAGAGAAACCGTTTAAATTTCTTCAAGCTGTGGAAAAACTGAGACTTGGGTCGAATTAAGTAAAATCTATGCTGAAGAGAAATCAAATAAAATCTCAAATGGAGAAAATTTGTTACTGAACACTCAAGGTAAGTTTAGGAAAACAGTCTCAAGGACAAATCTTTTAAATTTTTTACTATTGTAAAATTTTTATAAAACTTTTGGGCTCATCTCTAAGAACTGCCATGATGCTGAAACTTGATAAAATCCCACATATGGAAGAATTTTAGTTATAAATAACACTTGAAAATACACAAAATGTATACAAGGAAGAATATCTGAGAGTGGAAAAGTGCCAATAACACACATTATTTATAAACTTAAAAGATTACTTTGGTAAACATAAGAAACACTCAAGTTAAAGCTTAGTCTTTGGGAATGCTGTATTGAATGCAGTAAAAGTTGGATTTCATTCATATGGACAACAGAACCTACTAACTTTCTTCTTCGCCTAAAGATTCTATACTACTGTTCTTGAATTCCAACTCTCCAGACACCTCACTGTCAGGGTGGCTTAGTCTTTACCAGGTGGATGGACTGCTGCCCAGTGAACACTACAGGCAGAGCAATATGATTACTGCTTTCCTTTCTGGCAGTGAGGAAAATCAGCTTGTTTCAGGAGAGGAGAAGCCACACTGCATCTGTTACACAATATTATTCCGTCTTTGCCTTTCAGGCTTTCATACTCCCTTCTGAAGCACTACTTTTTATTGAGATTTATCTTACTTATTTATCTTAAGTCTGTTCTTGTGATCACTGAAGCACTACTTTTTATTAGGATTTATCTTATTTATCTTAAGTCTGTTCTTGTGAGCACATATCACCTTTTTTCTTCCTTTTGTGTCTTTTCCTATATTCAGTTAGGAAGAGTATGCAGGTATTCCTGTTATTCCTGACTGGTGCTACTGTAAGGAGAGGAAGAGAAGCAGCAGCATTCAGAAGCAGGGTTCTGAAGATTGATCATCCATGTCTTGCAGTAGCAACAGCTAGACAGGACCTCGGCAGTGGTAACTCTGAGTTCAGACCTTTACCTCTAGACCAGCACTACATGAGCCTTACCTTTTAGGGATATGTGTACCCTTCAGTATGAATGCCTGTGCCTTCTGGGAGTTTGTGCTAGTTTTTGGAGGGGATTGGGTTTTTTTTTTTCATTTTTTTTCTAATTAAGTAAGGCTTCTTTCTTTTTACCCCTATTGATTGTTTGAAACCAAATTCAGTATGAATAAGAGAGGGAAATATATAACACTGAATTTGGAAGAGAAAATGAAGGTTCTAAGTAGGATTGAAGCTGGAAGATCTCTTAAAACTGTAATGGATGAATTTGGAATCAGTAAGTCAACATTTTATGACATTAAAAAGAATAAGAAATTGATTTTGGACTTTGTACTGAAGCAGGATGTGCCATTAGTAGGGGCTGAGAAGAGAAAGAGAACAACTGGAGCCAAATATGGCGACGTGGACAACGCTGTCTACATGTGGTACCAACAGAAATGCTCTGCTGGTGTCCCTGTGAGAGGTGTGGAGCTTCAGGCTGCTGCCGAGAGATTCGCACAGTGTTTTGGGCGAATAGACTTCAAAGCTAGCACTGGTTGGCTTTTTAGGTTTCGAAATAGGCATGCAATTGGGAACCGAAAAGTATGTGCAGAACAAGTCCTAAGTTCAGCTTCAGAAAATGTTGAGTCGTTTCGACAAAAACTGTCCATGCTTATCAAAGAAGAGAAGTTGTGTCTTGCTCAGCTGTACAGTGGGGATGAGACTGACCTCTTTTGGAAGTCAATGCCAGAAAATACTCAGGCAAGCAGAAAAGATATTTGCCTGCCAGGGAGGAAAATAAACAAAGAACAATTGTCTGCTCTTTTATGTGCAAATGCAGATGGTACTCATAAGTTGAAGTCAATCATCATTGGAAAATCAAAGCTGCCCAAAAGTGTAAAAGAGGACACATGTACGTTACCTGTGATATACAAACCTAGTAAAGATGTTTGGTTCACCAGAGAATTGTTTTCAGAATGGTTTTTTCAAAACTTTGTTCCTGAGGTCAAGCACTTCCAAATTAATGTTCTAAGATTCCAAGAGGAGGATATCAGGGCCTTGTTACTTCTGGACAGTTCTCCAGTTCACCCTTCTACTGAATTACTAACCAGTGAGGATGGTCGAATAAAATGCATGTTCTTTCCCCATAACACTTCAACCTTAATTCAACCAATGAATCAAGGCGTGATCTTGAGCTGTAAACGTCTTTACAGGTGGAAGCAACTTGAGGAAAGTCTTGTAATTTTTGAAGAAAGTGATGATGAACAAGAAAAAGAAAAAGTAGTTTCCAAGATTAAAATCTATAGCCTAAAAAGAGCAGTTTTTAACTGGGCAAAGAGTTGGGATGAAGTAAAACAAATAACGATAGCAAATGCATGGGAAAATCTTCTTTACAAAAAGGAACATGAATGTGATCTTCAAGGCTTAGAAGATGGGGATTATAGAGAAATTCTTGAGAAATGTAGGGAGTTGGAAACCAAGCTGGATGACAATAGGGTATGGTTCAATGTGGGTGAAGAAGAAAAGGGTAGCCTCCCAGAAACAAAAGGTAGAATTACAAAGAAAGTTGTTCAAAAAGGAGCTGAAGAGGAGGCTGATGAATTTAAGTTATCTGCTGTAGGAAAGAGTTTGGACTACCTACTTGACTTTGTCGATGTCACACCTGAGTTTCAAAGGTTCCATTTTACACTGAAAGAGATGCAACAAGAAATAATCAAGAAACAGTTCCAGAATAGAATCCATTCTAGAACTGGTAGCTTTTTGAAACCGAGGCCTCATAATATTAAGTATTCCTTCAGTATGCCTTCAACTTCTGGTTGTAATAATTAGATGTTGTGTTTAAAGATTTCTGCAGTTTTGTGATGATACATGAACTAGACCTGTTGTGAATTGTCATTGTTTTTGTCAACTGACCTCACTTTGCATAGCAATGCCCATTTATATTGTTTATAAAATAATTTGAAAGGAATAAATTTGGGGGTTTTTATGTATATGTTCTTTAATCCATTTCTATTTAAGGCAAAGGCTTTAATAAGGAATTACTGTCCCAGATTATGGGTGGAATGGATGTGAGGAAAGCATTAAAATCTAAATATATTCATAGCATATAACAAAGCAGCTATATTTATGCTGATGTCGATGTATGGCAAACCCAATAGAGTATTGTAAAGTTAAATTTAAAAATAAATAATTAATTTAAAAAAAAAGAAATGCTTAGAAAAAGAACACTAGGAAGAAATATGCCAAAAAAAATAATAAAAATAAATAAAAAAATAAAAAAATAAAAATAAATAAATGGCAGGTACCTTTAAATATTTGAAAAACCTGACTTTTCTAAGTTAAATCTCCGTCATCCCTCATTTAGCGTGATTATGAGGCACAGTCATCCTGGCTGCTTCCTCTGGTTGAGCTCTGGTTCATCAGTATTCTTAGACTGTTTCATCCAGGAAGAAGCACACCCTGATNGAACTGTGGTGTTGGAGAAGACTCTTGAGAGTCCCTTGGACTGCAAGGAGATCCAACCAGTCCATTCTAAAGGAGATTAGACCTGGGTGTTCTTTGGAAGGAATGATGCTAAAGCTGAAACTCCAGTACTTTGGCCACCTCATGCGAAGAGTTGACTCATTGGAAAAGAGTCTGATGCTGGGAGGGATTGGGGGCAGGAGGAGAAGGGGACGACAGAGGATGTGATGGCTGGATGGCATCACCAACTCGATGGACGTGAGTCTGAGTGAACTCCGGGAGATGGTGATGAACTGGGAGGCCTGGCATGCTGCGATTCATGGGTCGCAGAGTTGGACACGACTGAGCGACTGAACCGAACTGAACTGATCTTAAAAAACTGAATCACATACCAACATAATCATGGAATCATAATTTTTTTCTTTTGGTGTATAAATATTTAGATTTGAGAAAAATTCCAGGGGCAAATGACCTACCTTCTCCTTATTATTAATAATTCTCTTTTAAAATCATCTAAGATATTTTGAACACCTTCAGATATTGCTCTCTTCCCATCAAGTTGTCCGCTCCTGCTTGGACTCAGAATGTCAATGTGTTCATTGACTCCATCAGTTCATTTTTTTAAAATATAAATTTATTTAATTTTAATTGAAGAATTATTTACTTCACAATATTGTGTTGGCCTCTGTCATACTGTCAGTTCATTTCTGACCCACCATAAAAGTAGCAGACATAAAACCAATCTGTATTCATTAGTTAGATGAGTTGTTTCCTAAAATAAAGGGAGAAACAGTTCACGTAAATAGGGAGTAAATAGGTAGAGATTATTCTTAGACACTTAGCTGGAGTTTTGCGTTTGGACAGGAATCTAGAGTTGAAGGGTGTATCCTCTTGATTTTTTCCATTGCTCCTTCCCACCCTGGCTATGCAGGGGTGGCAGGACCTTCAGACTGAGCGCAGGAAGGCACCAGCCTTGATGAAGAGTAAAATATCCGTCACACTATAGGCTACATTAGCCTCCTCATCATTTGTTTCCATTAATGAGGAGCATGATCCTACTTGTTTTTCGTAACCATGTCATGTAATTTTCACAACATGCCTTCAAGGTAAGATTTATCATCAGACAGCCTTGGAGATGTTAAGAACCTTGTCCATGATCAGAGTTTAGGGTTTATATTTGAACACAGGGCTACTTGGCTCCAAATGTTGGGATACCATGGCTGCCACGAGAGCATTCTTTTACTCAGGTTCCTTTTACCAATGCCTGGTTCTCCTCTCATGGCCCATGTACATGGCTCCCCTCACAAGCTCTTAGTTCTTTTCTTCTTGTAAGGCCTATTCCAGGTCATATTATTTTTTTTTATTTTTTTTATGTTTATTACATATATGCTTTTGAAAACTAGAAAATACAGATAAACAATGAAAAAGAATACCAAAAGCAAAATAAAAATTGCTTGAACTGTAATTCTACTATACATAGATAGCCATTGCTAACCATTGCTGGCCTGATACAACTTCAGGTTGCTTCTGTTTTTCTGAACTCATTAGTAAATGGCATCATAACACTGCTTTATATCTTGCACTTTATCATTTTTCCATTTCTGTAACTAGACATCTTCATCACCTAAAACAATCCTATGTGTATTTGGGTTTTTGAAGCTTGTTACATTAATTGAACTTTACATCAAGTGTCTCAATTTGCTATTTTTAAAAACTGTTTCTGAGTAGAAAATATTTTCTTAGTGTAAAAAAAAAATAATTGTAGTAATTCTGTCATGTAGTAACCAAAGCTTTCCTTGTGGTTTGGCTAATGTGTATACAATTCTTTGTTTGATTTCTTCAAAGCAGTTTTGATATTGGTAGATGTTTCCCTGACGATTTTTTGTCATCAGATATAGTCCAGTAATTTGAGAGATTTGGATATGTATAAAAGGATAGAAAAAGTGTGCCTTGGTACTTATATATTCTAATTAGAGGCAAAATCCTTATTCTGTAAACAAATAGAATGTGACTGAACAAAAAAAAATGTTTTCTTAGTGTCTATCCAAAGTTAATTGATAAATTAATTTAAAATTAAGGCTTTTAGCCTAATGTAACTTAAATTTCTCATTTTTTACTGTCTCTTTAAAGTTACTCAGCATACAATACTTTGTAGCCTCTAAAAAGTATTAATTAATAGTACTATTTCAAATACCTTATAAACAAAGCACACTTTAGAACACTGCTAGTGAAATATACAGCTCTATATTTGGAAGTTAAATGTATTCAGTTCAGTTCAGTCACTCAATCGTGTCTGATTCTTTGCAGCCCCATGGATTCCAGCATGCCAGGCCTCCCTGTCCATCACCAACTCCCGGAGTTTACCCAAACTCATGTCCGTTTAATCAGTAATGCCATCCAACCATCTCATCCTTTGTCATCCCCTTCTCCTCTTGCCTTCAATCTTTCCCAGCATCAGGGTCTTTTCAAATGAGTCAGTTCTTCACATCAGATAGCCAAAGTATTGGGGTTTCAGCTTCAGCATCAGATCTTCNCGCTACAGGACAAGGAGGACGAGGCTAAGAAACAAACAAGGAGGGAAGACGAGGACGAGACCATCACTGCGTCCAATGCTACAGGACCAGGAGTATGAGGCTAAGAGACGGTTTCTGAGTTTTCCTACACATCACAGGGCTTTTGTGAGAATAATTTTCTAGAAAGTGGGAGGATGGTAATCAGATCACAAACAAACAAATAAAAGACTTTTAAAAGCCAGAAATTATTAAATAGTTGATATTAAGGGTTAAGAAGAGAAGAGACAACGAGCGATTTATTTTTGGCAGCTAAGACTTGAATACAGGGTATAAAAATTGGGAGTGGTCAAGGAGTAATTATTTAAATAAATTATATAGGTTTGTGAACCAGATGAGATCATGTTCTCAATGGGACACCAAACACCACAGAGTGCTGAAAAGAAAAAGGAGGCCCTTAAAGTGTAAAGGTCAGTTTTACATCAGAGCTCCAATATTTCCTTCTGAAAATTCCAGTTAAGTTTTACACCTGTGAACAGTAAAGTTGAACCTTACAAGAAATTTTGATGAGAACTAAGTTTCTCAGTCTTTGTGTGACTATAATAACTAAGTACCTATGGAAAACAGCAGAGAGGTATAGACAGAAGTAATGGGGGAGGTGAGTGTAGTGAGATTTTTTTCCCTTAGAGAATTTTCATCAGAGAACAGCTGTCTGTTTCTGAAGCGCACTGGACACAGCTCTGCCGAGACAAGGATAAAGAACTAGCCAACATTTACTAGTGCTTTTACATCAGAAAAGTTTCAGATGCAGAGGTGAGATTTTGGAGGGTTCAGCTAACATACCAAGATCATTACAGCTAGTAAATGACCAGGCCAATCAAATCCAGGTCTCCCCATTCTAAAGTCTTACCTCTTTTGTACATACTGGGTTGTCTCTAAAGTTTTCCACAAATCTCTTAAGAGAAAGGCCGGTGGACTAAGTACCAGAAATATTAGGGGCAGCCAGTTAGGGCCAAGAGTGCTTAGGATTCACCCATACGTATGCTTCTTTCCAACAATCATGCTACTCTGTTAACAAATAAGATGAGTGCAAAACTTCACTGTCCAGGTCCCCGCCTGTTTGTAGTCCCTCTGAAAATCACCATCAAAACTGGTCCTTTAGAAATCTCCAAGGAATATATACAAATGGCTAACAAACTCATGAGAAGATGCTCAGTAATCAGTAGCCATAAAGAAAATGTAAATCAAACTACAGACAGACACCACTTCACACTGACTAGAATGGCTATAATCAAAAAGGCAAATAATAAGTGCTGGTGAAGCTCCAGAGAAACTGGAACCCTCATAACACTCCTAATGAGAATATAAAATGGTGCAGCTGCTTTGGAAAACAGCCTGATAGTTCCTTAAAAAACGAAACACAAGTTAGCATATGACTCAGTAATTCCACTCCTAGGTATATATTCAAAAGAATTAAAAACATATGTTCAGAAAAAAATAATTTGTACATGAATGAATGTTCATAGCAGCATTCTTTGTTCACACTAGCCAAAGACTGAAAATAACCCAAATGTCTGCATATTACACTATNGTGCAAATGCATAATTGTTAAGCCACTGTGGAGTTTGGTGGTTCTTCATAACTTATGGTTACTACATAATTTTACCTTTAGAAATATATATAAAAGAATTAAAAAAACAATATTCATTGATTTTGCAAATTCCACGTTGTGCTGGGTATTTAGGAATAGGAACAGGCCACAGTTGGGTGTGTGAGAGCCAAAATGAGTTCACGAAGGGCTTTATGAGTGCTTGGATAATAGGGAACGGGCAAGTGTGACTTCTGAGCTGGCCTTTAATATGTGTGGTGGTGGTGGGGGGAATAAAGTGTGGGGGAAGCAGGGGAAAAGGCTGTCTAGGCAAAGGGGAAGTGAGCACAGGCTCTCTGGTGTCAGAATGTGTGTCCCTGGGAAGCGTCGAGGTCCCTGGATGGTTGCAGTAGGGGCCACTAGTGGAGACAGGAGCAAAGATAAACCAGGGACATATTTTCAATGCCTCTGGAGGTCATCCGAGAGTTTAGACTTCGGCCGGGACCCACGTGAAGTCCTGTAGGCTCTGCATCCTGAAGGTCTGACCTCGTCTCCACTTCTCCCTGCTTACTGTTCCTTTCCTAGTCCAGGTTGCATCACACTCTGCAGCTGTCTCCTTGGTTTCCTCTCCCATCAGTTCCCCATCCTGTGGCCAGAGACAGCGAACTAAAACAAAATTGAATAGGTGCTCCCAGTGGGCCGTGGGCCCCTAGGCCCACCCTTCCCCGCCCGAGACCTGCACACCCGTACCAGCTCGCCTCCTGCTGGACCACGAGAGAGGTTCGTACTGCGGGTTAGCGGACGAGGAAGCTTCGGAGAATGTAATCGCGCCGCCAGTAACTGCTCGCGGTCGAAGGAGAGGAAAACTGCTGCTCGGCTGTCCCGGCCTTGCGCCAGGAGTCGGAGCCGAAGAATGGGCGAGGTCCGCGGCGGCCGGGACCGGGCCTGCGCGGAGGGCGGGCCTGAGGAGGGGCGCGGCCCGGCAACGACCTGGCGGGGCCCGCGAGCGGAGCGCGGCAGGTGCGGGCTGCCTGCGCTAGGCGGCCCCAGGCCCTCGAGGAGGGGGAAAGGTTTGCTGGGACGCGGCCGTCGAGCACCGCCCCCAACACACACCCCGCAGTCCTTGCTCCTCTTGGGCCGGCTCGGGAGCCATCCTCGAAAGGACCAGCTGGTGGGGCTCACAGGTGGTCCTAGGCGCACTGCGCCCGCTCCCAGATGCCGCCAGAAGCTAAGCTGTGGGACCCGCAGCCTCGTTTTTTTTTTGCCTAAACCTGAGAAAGGACTGACGTTTTGGCTTCTGGAAATCTTCCTTAAGACGAGAGCTCCTCAGAGAAACCCAGGCTCCTCGCTCTTGTTCCAGTGGCTGTGGCAGGGTTCCCAGACTTAACCTGGACCCCCTCCCCAAGAGACTGGGAAAGAGCCTCAAGAGAAGCTTCATCCTCTGATGGGGAACCACACCCAGGATTTAGAACGTTTTCCTGCCTAGAGGGGAAGTTGGGATGGAGAGGCAGACAGTTTCCTCTTTAGGTCCTAAACACACCCTGGCATGCGTGCGTACGGTGTGTGCAGCGTGCACAGTCGCATCGACTCTGTGAGACTCAATGGACTGTAACCCGCCAGCCCCAACACCTTTCTGTCCCTGGAATTTTCCAGGCATAAATACTGGAGTGGGTTACCACTGCCTACATTTCAGAAACTTAGAATTTTCTCTTTTCATCCTTTCCACCTGGGGAAACCTCACTATCTCCCTGAAGCAGGTTTGAATCCTGGTGAGCCACCAGTTTTGGTTTCATAACACATTAGTTTCTGGGATGCTCAAAGTGTTTCAGTGATGAATTAAGGACATTCATTTGTTTGTCAGAGATGTTGTGGCGGGTGAGGGTAGGTATGAGTCAGTTTTCATTAACCATCTTGTCTTTGAATTTCCCAGGACCATTCCATCTCCTAACTGCACTGAAACGTGTTCTTTCATAAAGTGAAAGTGAAGTAGCTCAGTTGAGTCCGACTCTGCCACCCCATGGACTGTAGCCTACCAGGCTCTTCCATCCATGGGATTTTCCAGGCAAGAACACTGGAGTAGGTTACCATTTCCTTCTCCAATGCATGAAAGTGAAAAGTGGAAGTGAAGTTGCTCAGTCGTGTCTGACTCTTAGCGACCCCATGGACTGTGCCCATGGGATTTTCCAGGCAAGAGTACTGGAGTGGTTTGCCATTGCCTTCTCCAAAGTCTGTCTCCACTCATGGGCAATAACTCAGTTATACCAGGACCATTTTTGGCTGGCAACCATTTCCTAGACCAAAATAACTTGTTTTTGAAGAGCCAGATCTTTACTTTGCAAGAAAGCAAACATTCTAAACAATCAAAAGGCATGTTCACTGCTGTACACTGGAGAAGGAAAAAACACACACACAAATTTAAAGGACACCTTTATGACATCACCCAAAGCAGCCACTGGGCTTGACCCTTGTTTCCATATAGCCACCTCAGCCTGGAGCCAGCCAGGGCCACACTCTCCCTCCCTCAGCCTGTCTGTCGTCACCTTTTTAAGAACGAACCTTCCTTAGCAACAAGTTAAGACCACAAAGAGAAAGCAGGTCCTCCTCCCAAAGTGGACAAAGACAGATCAACATGGCAGACAAGACAAAAGCCCTTAATGATGAGTCACACGTTCATGTTTCCTGAAGATATTTATTAACATCCAACCACATTTTCAACAAGGGTGGGCATGATTCCTAATTCCCCAGGATCCATGTTTTCAGTCTCCCAGGGAACCCATCTTCCGTGAACCTTCTGAAGACTCGATCTCTGCAAAGGGTAAACTAATTCAGACTTATATAGTTTCCTCTGCCTATTTCCAGGCAGACCTGCAAATTCTGTCTTACTATTTCCCTTAGGTCACTTGTTCCTTTTTGTCTGAGGTGACAATTACATTAGCACCTGCCAATAACCAATATGGTCAGGCCATTGACAATGGGTGCCTGGGACTGCCTATGAGCTTCCCAGCCAGGGCTTCAGAAGAGCTGCAACTCACCACCAGTATTTTGATGTCTTCTGCTTTCCCAGGAGACCTGATCACTCTTCTTTGCTCTCAAGGGCCTCAGGAGCCCAAATATTCCTGATGAATGTCCCAAGTGAGGAAGCAGTAAGTCCGTGGATTCCCAAAGTTGTTGGGATGGACACAGGACAGAATAAGGCACCCAAGGCACAAGCTGGCTAAATATGCTGAGGAGGATAGTGTCCTGGGACAGGAAGTACTTCACAGAGAATTCCACCCTAAGTGGGTCACCTCAAAGACTTGCTATTCTCACTAATTCCAACAGAATTCCTTTTCAGTTTTATGCTAATCCTTTGCTGCTTCTGTACTTCCCTCAGAAGGACCCTGCCCTATGGGGACAGGGTAATTACTCTATGGATAAGGAATATGAGCTCTGAATAACATGTCCCTCTGAACAGGCCACCTTATCTGGGCCCAAAAGAAATCCCATTGTTTCTATCCAGTGTGAGTTCTCTGATGACTCATAAGGCGTGAACTCCGGGAAAAGCTTTCTCCACATTCAGAACATTTATATGGTTTCTCTCCTGTGTGGGTTCTCAGATGACGAATCCGATTGGAGCTGTGAGAGAAACTGTCCCCACATTCGTGACAGGTATAGGGTTTTTCTCCTGTGTGAATTCTCTGGTGCCTGATTAAGTTGGATCTATGAGAAAAGTTTTCCCCACAGAGGTTACATTTATATGGTTTCTCTCCTGTGTGTGTTCTCTGGTGTCTGGTGAGGTGCATGCCCTGCCGGAAGCTTTTCCCACAAGTCAAACACTGGAAGAGTTTCTTCTCTGCTTTGGGGTGGGTCCCAGGATTTGTAAGATAGAGCGTGCTGTCCCTCACTGCTTCCCCACACTCAGAGAAGGGGTACAGCCTCTCTTTCTCATGAGTTCTTTCGTGAATAACAAGGTGTGAACTGCGAGAGAAACTTTTCCCACACTCAGCACACTTATAAGGTCTCTCTCCCGTGTGAATTCTCTGGTGCCTGAGGAGGTTGGAACTGTGAGCGAAGATCTCCCCGCACTCAGGGCACTTGTAGGGCTTTTCGCCTGTGTGCGTTCTCTGGTGCCTGTGGAGGTTGGAGTTGCAAGAGAAGCTCTTTCCACACACATTACATTGATAGGGCTTCTCACCTGTGTGGGTTCGCTGATGGCGAGTCAGGTGGGTATTCTGACTGAAGCTTTTTCCACACTCGAGGCACTTATGGGCTTCCTCGCCCAGGTGTGCTCTGTGTAGTGATAAAAAGTGTGGATTCCCACCAAAGATTTCAGCACACTCCACACCCATGCACAGTCTTTCTGCTGCATGTATTCTCTGGTGCCTAATCAGGTTCGAGTTATTAGAGAAATTTTTGCCACACAAGGGACATAAGTGGAGCTTCTTCGGCTGCAGTTCTGTTGGTCGTCCCAGGTTTTTGCAACTTGTGGCCCCCACTAAGGACTGCTCCATTCGATCCTCTGTGGGAGGCTCCCAAAGCTTTTCTGCCCTGTCCTGAGGCCTTCCCTGCTCAGGACTCCAGGGTACCTCCCCTCTGGCCTGGCCAGGCAGCAGCGCCTGACGGTGGATGCTCTCAGGAGAAACAGACTGAGCACACTCTTCCTGGTTCTCAAATTTCTCTTCCCCTGGAAGAGCAAGAGAAATCAAACCCCCATGTTATGTCTATGCAGGAGAAAAGGAAATCCCATGTGTGACACTGCCTGTAGGTCAGAAGTCCAGAAGGCCTCGCTCTCCCTCAGTTTCCCATCTTCCCCATTTTGGTAACTCACTCTAGACAGGCAGCCATATGAGGCGTGGGGACATCACTCAGGAATGAAAGCTCAAATCTGCCTTGAACTCCCTTGTGGGGGCCCTGACCTCCGTCTCCAACTGAGCCCCTGGCTTCTGTCCTTTGGGAAAAGTGTGGGATGGAGCAAGACGGGGACAAAAGTGGGCAAGTGAACCCAGGAATGAATGCTTTCTTACACTCTGCACCCTGGGAACCTCACCTGCCATCACTGGGATGGAAGTGGGCAGTGGGGACAGGCTAGCCTTACACCAAGACCCTCAAATACCTTATTCCCAACAGCCGGAGACTAGCTGGGCAGGCTGCTCAGCTGCTTTCCTTACCTGGAGCCGGGGTCCTGGAGCTCAGACTCTCCTTGCAAGTCTGGACACTGGGGTGCCAGGGCTTTCCTCCATGTTCCACCTGGGTGCTCAGGGCCTCCTGACTGGGAACCTGAGACTCTGACCACAATGAAAGAAAAGGATTTCTATGTCACCACTTTCCCCAACCAGACAAGAGAAACAAAGATAGTCTTGCTCCCTGTCTTCAGTGGATGGATACAGAAGGTGCAGTAAGTCTGACAGCAATTACTTGGAACATACACTAAACTATTCCCACTGTTACCTCCAGAGAAAGAAATTAGATGAGGGAAACTATGGCTTTTTTCTTCATACACTTGTGTGGTAGTTGGGACTTTTTGCAATGACAATGTAAAACTTTTGTATTTAAAACAACACCCAAATGCACATGGTCAGAGTGGTCAGTTCCTTCAGGAATCAAAGTTTAATATTGTGAAAGAGCCTTGACCCTTATGAAACTAAGTTGGGACAATTCCAGAGGAAAAAATGTAATATGATGGACAATCAGAAAAGAATCTGGGACTCTGAGATTAAAACTCAAAAGAGTCATCCTGTGTTATGCTCACTCCAACTCCATCAAACATGGACTTTTAAAAAGGTTAGTCCCAAGAACTTGTGATCTGAACTCTTATTTAGCACTCACTGAAAGAACTGTGCTCAACTTAGGATGCCAAGCCACAGCACAATGACAGAGACCCTGGAGAAGGCCCCTGTGCAGGCAACCAAACTTCTTTTCTACCAGGTATGCATCAAGATAGCTACAATGGTAACATACACAGTCCTGTGTTTTTTGTTTTTTTTTAAGATTTCTTCGTTTTTATTATGAGAATTTCTACACATGCAGAAAAGATGAAGGAATTATACAATACCCACACACTCTCCACTTAATCCAACAATCAGTTTTTGGCCCTGTTTTACAGACCTCATTTTTAATATCTGTGTAATAGTTCAACATGAAGACGCACCTTAATTTATGTCTAAATTAGTTACACTCGTTTTGAATATATATCATTTCCAAATTTCTACAAAGCTTTCCCCCTTCCTCAATGTTCAAGGACTGAGACAGTCACTAAGCTAGAATGTTGATGCCAGTGCCCCGAAACCTGTGTTTTGGGGGAAGAGCCCAGAAATACTAATGGAGCACAAAAAACATAAGTGAGGTCGGAAGAATAAGCATTTTAAAATTTCAAGGCATCAGGAACTTGGAGCCCACAGTATTCTGTGGGTGATGCATGGGAAGTGGGGATGGGGGTGGTGGTGAGCATCACTGGATTTGACTTGTTCTGCCCTGGTAAGTTCATCATAGCTCAGACTCCCTGCCTCATCTCTGACAGCTGGGGCCCTTAAGTGTGCCAACTGTGGCACTTGACAAATATTTAACTGATCTTAGTCCAAGGGACTTTAGGAAAAAGCAGGTCTCCTGGCCAAACTCAGAACTTAACACACAGGAGGCAAGTGGCTAAGGGACAGGACCCTGGTCAGAAATGGCTCAGTCTTCATCCTTGGAAAAGAAGTCCTTACCCAGTGAGTCCACATTCTCATAACTCTCCTGCACCGTGTCCCGGGAGAGGGCCCTCTTACTAGGATGCTGACGACCCCACTCCTCCTGGGAGATGTACATAGCCACGTCCTCTAAGCTCTCAGGCAACTGAAATAGCACAAGAGCACCTTTAGGCCCTAAGGCACCAAGAACAATTCAAGCAGAGTCACAGGTTAAAGGGCAAAACCCAGGGGTGCCAAGGACTCATTTCATGGGGAAAAAGGGTGTTAGGCCTACAAGTGAAGTGTGGAGGAGACAAAGAAGGTAGGGAGGTGCATGTGGTGAGGTGGTAAGGATCCTCTCTAAGTGGCAAAAGGACCCCACCCCCACAAGAACAACTGAGGGTAGACAATGAGAACTTCCACATCACCTGGGGCCCAGTCAGCTCCTTGTCTTCCATGTTTCCTTCGGGAGGAAAGAGAGAAAGCCAGGGAGCAGATAATGCTGAAGGTGACAGAAATGATGATGAGAATGGCATTCTTAAATCTTGGCAACCCAAGGATTATCACAACACAGTGTCCACTGTGCCCTGACATCCAGACTCTGCTAGGAGGACCCAACACTGAACAGAAGGCCACGGAGGAATAATAAAGCGACATCCAAAACAACAGAGTACCAACCGTCTTTCCTGCTGGCCAAAGCATTCAGGCCCTCATTCACTGAGCTCTAAAAGTCTCTCTTCTGCATACAAAAAGACTTCCTAAGAGATCCCCCTCCCTTCACCCACCCCAAGAGGAATCCAAAACACTTCTAAATCTTTTACTTATATCTGGGGACCCTCAGGTCAGAAACGCTCCTTCCTTGGCAGTGAGGCTGCATCCTGCCAGAGTCAGGGGCAACCCCAAAGCCCCTCCTCCCTCCCATTTGCCCAGATAACTGTTCCTCACCCCTCTCCTTTACAGTCTGAGGGTCCCTTTTGGGGCCGGGGCCTAGCAGCTCCTGCAGCCTGCGGCCAGGGCTTCGCTCAGTCTCCATGGGCTCCAGCTTGAAGCTCGGTGACTCTTGTGCTGTTTCCAGAGGCAAAGGCTCCTCCAAAAGCACTTCTGTTCCCCGCCCACGGTTTGTGACCTGGGAACCAACCCACATCACTCATCATCACAACAGGGCCCAAAAGGAAGGGACATTAATACAGAATTCTGAGGGCAAGCCTTCAACAGAGAACCACTAGCAAACCCTTTAGACCCAGCGAGAGAAGAATAAATTACGCTAAAACCAAACTTTTCTGATCCTGTGTACACCTGAGAAAATGTGTGTAAGGGGTGGGGTTCGGGGGGATTTCACTTCCAGGGCACACCTTTCCCACTCAGCTCCTGACCCACCTCACTCCCTCTCACTTTCACCCACCTCTTCTAGATGCATCCACTCCTCACTACTGGATAAGGTAAATTTGGGTGGCCCTGGGGCATATGGCCTCAGAGCTTCAGTTGCAAACTTTTTAAATTCCACGATTAACTGCCACTCACCTTTGTAAAGATTAGGCTGCACACTGTAATGTAACAATAGCTAACAGCTATTAAGCACTAACTCTAAGCCAAGAGCGTGATCAAACTACATGCTGCTCTCTCTCTAATCCTCAAAACAACCTTAGAGAAGTATTTTAACATTTTCATTTTGCCAGCGGCAAATCTGAGGCCGGAAGAAATTAAGTAACTTGCCCAAACTCCCAAAGCTGGTGTGAAGCACAGGGAGGATCTGAACCTGGCAAGCTAACTCCTGGTCTTACTCTAACTCAGAGACACTGCTCCAGGACTGTCTGTCAACTTGGGGCAAATTTGGAGAATGAGAGTTCTTCACTAATCTACAAAAAGTCTTCTTGCCCATCTAAGATCTACTCAGGGCAACCAAGTAAACTCGTATGGGCAACTGGGGCCAAACAAACCGCATAGAAAACAGGTCTTTATCTTACCTTCTGTCTCAGTCTTCCAAGTTCTTTCTGCATATCCTCAACGAGAGTCACCGCTTCCTCGCCGCTCTCCGGGTGCAGCTCCTGCACCCTGCTCTGGATCTCCTGGGGCAGGATGGTCAGGAACTGCTCCAGCACCAACAGCTCCAAGATCTGCTCCTTGGTGCGCATCTCCGGCTGGAGCCACCCGTGGCAAAGCTCCTGGAGCCGGCTGAGGGCTTCCCGGGGCCCAGCGGCCTCTTGAAAGCGGAACCGTCTGAAGCGCAGGTGAGAGGCCTCCGGGCTGGGACCTGGGTCTGGCTGGGGCAGCTCCTGGCTCCAGGCGCTGTCCTCCTCCAGTTTCACTATCAAGAGCCCTTCCCGGTCCTGGAAGCCCGGACCCGACGCCATCTTCAGGCCCCCAGACCGCCTTGGCCGCGAAACCAGCTGCGCACGCCAAAGAAGACGCCCCGGGCCCAGAGCAAGGATGGCTGGAGTCCGCAACAGCCAGGTGGCCCGGGGCTCCAAACCCTGGCCGAGAAAGCTGGCTCCAACCCGGGCGCAAACGGTTCCTGCGCCAGAGCCTCACAGTTGCTCGCAGGCGCCGCCGCACCGCCCCTCGGCCCGCCCCCGCCAAGACCGCCCTAGAACAGGACCTGAGCTCCGAGCCTTTCACCTCACAGGACTCCGCGCTCGGCCCACAGGCCGGAAGTCTCAACGCGCGTTAGGCGTCAACAACCAATCGGAACTGCTCAGGACCAACTTCCGGATTACGTTGCGAACTCTAGCGCCCATTGGGTCAGGTTTCGCCACACACTTACCTCTGACCAGTCAGGAGGAAATATTTGCCTGTGGGGGCGGGACGAAGGAGGGGCCAATTGGGGTAAGGAGACTGGACCGTCGCGCGAGCCCGAGATCCCAGAAACCTTAGGGGTGAGAATGCTAGGTCGGTTAGTGGAAATTAAGCTTATATCGGGTGNAGTCTGAGGGTCCCTTTTGGGGCCGGGGCCTAGCAGCTCCTGCAGCCTGCGGCCAGGGCTTCGCTCAGTCTCCATGGGCTCCAGCTTGAAGCTCGGTGACTCTTGTGCTGTTTCCAGAGGCAAAGGCTCCTCCAAAAGCACTTCTGTTCCCCGCCCACGGTTTGTGACCTGGGAACCAACCCACATCACTCATCATCACAACAGGGCCCAAAAGGAAGGGACATTAATACAGAATTCTGAGGGCAAGGCTTCAACAGAGAACCACTAGCAAACCCTTTAGACCCAGCGAGAGAAGAATAAATTACGCTAAAACCAAACTTTTCTGATCCTGTGTACACCTGAGAAAATGTGTGTAAGGGGTGGGGTTCGGGGGGATTTCACTTCCAGGGCACACCTTTCCCACTCAGCTCCTGACCCACCTCACTCCCTCTCACTTTCACCCACCTCTTCTAGATGCATCCACTCCTCACTACTGGATAAGGTAAATTTGGGTGGCCCTGGGGCATATGGCCTCAGAGCTTCAGTTGCAAACTTTTTAAATTCCACGATTAACTGCCACTCACCTTTGTAAAGATTAGGCTGCACACTGTAATGTAACAATAGCTAACAGCTATTAAGCACTAACTCTAAGCCAAGAGCGTGATCAAACTACATGCTGCTCTCTCTCTAATCCTCAAAACAACCTTAGAGAAGTATTTTAACATTTTCATTTTACCAGCGGCAAATCTGAGGCCGGAAGAAATTAAGTAACTTGCCCAAACTCCCAAAGCTGGTGTGAAGCACAGGGAGGATCTGAACCTGGCAAGCTAACTCCTGGTCTTACTCTAACTCAGAGACACTGCTCCAGGACTGTCTGTCAACTTGGGGCAAATTTGGAGAATGAGAGTTCTTCACTAATCTACAAAAAGTCTTCTTGCCCATCTAAGATCTACTCAGGGCAACCAAGTAAACTCGTATGGGCAACTGGGGCCAAACAAACCGCATAGAAAACAGGTCTTTATCTTACCTTCTGTCTCAGTCTTCCAAGTTCTTTCTGCATATCCTCAACGAGAGTCACCGCTTCCTCGCCGCTCTCCGGGTGCAGCTCCTGCACCCTGCTCTGGATCTCCTGGGGCAGGATGGTCAGGAACTGCTCCAGCACCAACAGCTCCAAGATCTGCTCCTTGGTGCGCATCTCCGGCTGGAGCCACCCGTGGCAAAGCTCCTGGAGCCGGCTGAGGGCTTCCCGGGGCCCAGCGGCCTCTTGAAAGCGGAACCGTCTGAAGCGCAGGTGAGAGGCCTCCGGGCTGGGACCTGGGTCTGGCTGGGGCAGCTCCTGGCTCCAGGCGCTGTCCTCCTCCAGTTTCACTATCAAGAGCCCTTCCCGGTCCTGGAAGCCCGGACCCGACGCCATCTTCAGGCCCCCAGACCGCCTTGGCCGCGAAACCAGCTGCGCACGCCAAAGAAGACGCCCCGGGCCCAGAGCAAGGATGGCTGGAGTCCGCAACAGCCAGGTGGCCCGGGGCTCCAAACCCTGGCCGAGAAAGCTGGCTCCAACCCGGGCGCAAACGGTTCCTGCGCCAGAGCCTCACAGTTGCTCGCAGGCGCCGCCGCACCGCCCCTCGGCCCGCCCCCGCCAAGACCGCCCTAGAACAGGACCTGAGCTCCGAGCCTTTCACCTCACAGGACTCCGCGCTCGGCCCACAGGCCGGAAGTCTCAACGCGCGTTAGGCGTCAACAACCAATCGGAACTGCTCAGGACCAACTTCCGGATTACGTTGCGAACTCTAGCGCCCATTGGGTCAGGTTTCGCCACACACTTACCTCTGACCAGTCAGGAGGAAATATTTGCCTGTGGGGGCGGGACGAAGGAGGGGCCAATTGGGGTAAGGAGACTGGACCGTCGCGCGAGCCCGAGATCCCAGAAACCTTAGGGGTGAGAATGCTAGGTCGGTTAGTGGAAATTAAGCTTATATCGGGTGCGACGGGTAGACCGGCGGGCTATCGAGGTCAAAATTCCTCGGGAAGCTTAAGTCCAGACCTCCGTGTCACGCGAGACCCCTTGCTTTTGAGTGTCGGAGTGGGCTCGAAAATCTAACTGTGGAGAAATTCTCCCTCCACAGACAAGTTTTGAGAATCACTGCCCTGGTCAAAACGGATTTCATGGCGGCCCTCACCCGCTAACTTAAGGGAGCTGCAGGAGAGGGCTCACCTGCCCAGGCAGCCTCGGGGGCCAATTGAGCCACGGTTCACTCGACCGCCCGCTCGGCTCTTGGGAGACGCGGGCAAGAGTGGCCCCGGCCAGGTCAGCGCCGCCGCAGAGCTCTCAGGGAGACGCCGTCGACGCGGCGGCGGGGCCCGCGCCTGCGCCCTGGAGGTGCGGGCGCTATGGAGCCCGGCGCGGGCGCAGTCATGGGGAGTGTTCCTGTGTCCCGTGGCCCTCTCCTGTCAGCCCAGGGTCCCACCGCTGGCGGCTGGATGTTCCTCAGGGCCGGTCGGGACCGAGCCCGCACTGGCTTCTCATTTTAAACTTGTCGGGGGCGTGCCTTTTTCTTGCTCACCTCCCTTGTAGGTCCACCGTGAATTTTCACAGTGAGAGGTGAAAGGAAGGTTGATTTCTTGGCCGGTACAGTCCAGGCTTTGTGCTGCTGAGGGGAGGGCTGCCCAGCAGTGAGGCAGGTGTCTATGGCCCAGACCGGCTCAGCTAGTCCATTGCCTCCAGCGAGGGTTAGGCTTGTGGTCTCAGCCGTGGGGTTGAATCGTGAAAAACAGTAATCGTTTATTGAGCCCCTGCTGACATGCATCTGGATGCTCATGGCACGCAATATTGTAGGAATTAGACACTATTATTATCATCTCCATGTACAATGTCAGTTAAGTCACTTGCCCAGATTCACACTTTAGTCTGTCGTTAAAAGTTCAGGCTGCCATGACCAGAAAGGGGGTGTGGGGACGGAGAGGGTCAACTTTCAACGACAGGATGGAAAAAGCCCAGAGAATTTGGTTTTTTGTTGTTCCACTCCAGAGAAGAGGTCCACAAGCCTCTGTGGCAGATGCAGACCCAGAGGCCTCCTGGCACACAGGCTGGTATATGTCCCTTTCAGAATCAGAGTTTTCTAAGACTTCTTCCTCCCATGTTTTAGACATTCACATTTCAGGAGACAATAGATTCTAACCTAAAAACCACTTCTCTAGCATTTACTCTGTCATCTCAGACAAGTTATTCAATCTCGTTGGGGGGGTGTGCTTAGTCCCTAAGTGGTGTCTGACTCTGCAGCGTCATGGACTGTAGTGCACCAGGCTCCTCTGTCCATGGGATTCTTCAAAGCAAGAATACTGGAGTGGGCTGCCATTTCTTATTTAATCTCATTAAGCCTCAAATCTCAGTTCCTTCATCTCTTTTGAGGGAATAATATTATACCCACCTTATAATATTGGGTGAAGATTAAATGGGCTAAAATATCTGGGATGCTTAGAATCATACCTGGCATTTACTTTGAACTCAATATTCAGTTCAGTTCAGTTCAGTCACTCAGTAGTGTCCGACTCTTTGCGACCCCATGAATCACAGCATGCCAGGCCTCCCTGTCCATCACCAACTCCCGGAGTTCACTCAGACTCAAGTCCATCAAGTTGGTGATGCCATCCAGCCATCTCATCCTCTGTCGTCCCCTTCTCCTGCCCCCAATCCCTCCCAGCATCAAAGTCTTTTCTAATGAGTCAACTCTTCGCATGAGGTGGCCAAAGTACTGGATGTTCAGCTTTAGCATCAGTCCTTCCAAAGGAATCCCAGGGTTGGGACTCAATATTAGCTGTGACTAATGCATAGCTTCCCAGGTGGCACAGTGGTAAAGAATCCACCTGCCAATGCAGAGAGAAAAGAAACACATGTTCAATCCCTTGGCCAGAACGATCCCCTGGAGTAGGAAATGGCAACCCTACAGTATTTTTTGCCTGGAAAATTCAATGGACAGAGGAACCTAGAGGGCTACAGTCCATGGAGTTGCAAAGACTTGCACATGACTGAACACATGCAATGCACAGCAAATTCCTGAAGGCTTACCCTATGTTATAGAAAAGCTACTAGGATTATTATTACAGATGTGGGGCATAGTAATGTTTGCAAACTACACATACCTTGAGATGGCAAGAATGAAGGATGAGGGGCTTCTCTGGTGACCCACTGTTAAGACTCCTTACAGGTTTGATCTCTGATCAGGGAAATAAGATCCTGCAACCCTCATGGTGCAGCCAAAAAAAAACAACCCAAAACAAAAAGAATGATGAACCATTTGCTATCTAAGTTCTCTTTGATTTTAGGTTATTAACAGGTACTTAAAGCTAGAGAAATTTTCACAATACTATTAGTAATTTTCACAATTACTAATAGTATTCCTCCATTTCTTTGAGGTCTATCTATAGTCCAAAAAAAAAAATAGCTTTTATAGATGGTATTTTATAGTCAAATAGCAATTTGATGGGGAGTGGGATTATAGGCCAACAGGATTATACAGGTTCATTTGGGGCAGGAGTTCTCAACCTAGGGTCCATGAAATTCTACAGCAGCAGTTCTAACTACAATAGAACTTCCTGTGATGGTGGCTACTGAGCACTTAAAATGCAGCTCGTGTTGCTAAGACCCACTAGGTAGTGGCTCCCATCAGCAGTTCTAGAGGGTCACGTGGATGGATCTGGAGATTTTATAAAACTTTTGATATTGTACAGAAAACTACATGTGTGTGTGTATTTTCTAGGAAGTGGATCCATGGGTTTCATCAAGTTCTCTAAATAATGAAAAAGAAAACACTATTTTAAGGCTTGGTGAAAAGTAAGAGAAGTAAGTATGCCCTTGAGTAACCACTGTTGATTTTACTTTCTTAAACAATTGGTACTTGAACAATACAGTGAGGGTTTGGGGCTCTAACTCTGCACAGTGGAAAATTCATGTATAACTTTACAGTTGGCCTTCCATATCTGCATCCATGGATTCAGCCAACCATGACACATGGATTGTATAATACTGTAACACGTATTTAGTGAAAAATTCCCATGTGTAACTGGATTCTGTAAGGCCGGACCCAGGGGGCCATGATGGGCTGCCTCTCTCCCACCGGCAGGAAAGTCCCTAACAGAAGGAACCTCCCAGATCCCGAGGACCAATGACAGCACGAATTCGCCAGCTAAAACAATCCCCACCCCAGCCGCATAAAAGACCTATCAGCCCGCAACACCTCGACCTAACAACCTATCTGAACCCCCATCTACTAACTGTATCTTTTTTGGCGATCTTGCCAGACCATCCCTCACAACATGGTGGTATAGAAACCACCCTCCAACACGGTCTGGTGCGGACTTCCTCGAACTGCCTCGTTCAGGTCCGGGAACCCAGCCCGGTAGCTCTTCACTATTAAAGCCTGTTAGACACTGTTTTTGGTGTCCTGGTCGTCTTTTACCTAACAGATTCAAACCCACGTTGGACAAGTTAACTGTATTTTCTTGTCCTTAGCTATCAGTGGCTCCCTATTTTGTAGAAGAAAACATAATTTTTGAATTTCAGATAAAAAAGCCCAACCACTCCTGGTCTTACTTCTCATGGGTACTGATTTCTGTCTCTGGAGCTGCTTTCAGTCCTTGCCTGGGTCCCATAGATTCCTTTGTACTCAAGGGGGTGGGGGTGGTAGTTGTCTGTGCCTGGTTTTCAAACTGACAGCTGGTGAAATCTACAATGTTAAGAGACCCTGATACTGGGAAAGACTGAAGGCAGGAGGAGAGGGGATGACAAAGGACGAGATAGTTGGATGGCATCACTGATTCAATGGACATGAGTTTGAGCAAACTGCAGGAGATGGTGAGGGACAGGGAAGCCTGGTGTGCTGCAGTCCATGGGGTCACAAAGAGTTGGACACAACTGAGGGACTGAACAACAACAACATTAAGATGTTCAAGTCTGTGCTCTTTGGCGCAGGAGCACATAAGCATCTCCTGTCATTCTGAAATGCTTTTCCTGACCCTCACTTTAGGATATCCTGGCCTGCAGGTTTCTGCCACCTAAGCCTTTGCTATTTGCCTCTCTCCCCAGTTTTGATTTTTTCCCATTTAAGTACATCTTTCCTATGATCTATGACTCTAGGCTTGTCTTGACCTGTAACACATTACTCTTTGATCCCATGCTTAGCTTTGAAATCCAAACAGAAAAATAGTGGTTTAAATGGCATTTCATTTGAAACACACTTTATTTTTATTAATCTTAATCATATTTCCCTTCTCCATGAAAATATAAAATAAGGCATTTTGATAAAATGTTCTGAAATTTAAATTTTCTTTTGAGTTAACATTAACCAAACTAACTTGCTAATATTGTTTGGTAATGTTAATATTGAATATTTTCCTCTATTTGGATCTTAAATCACTACTTATCAACCTACATTTTATTCCAGAACAGTAAAGACTGTAAGATGTGAGGAGGGAAAGGAAGGGACACAGAAAGAGTGAGCAAACTGTAACTGCTCCAGTGACAAAAGGAATGGTAGACATGGCAGGAAACTGAGCTGGAGAAAATTTTACTAGTTGTCCTTAGATTGCAAGAAACTGTTAAGATAGTTGTTTTGGTTAATTTCAAGATAATCCACTTGTAGACTTATTGAGCTGAAACATGTAGATTATTTTTTGCTGGTCACCAATCAGCCCAGTTCAGATACCAATTTTTATTTGAAAATCATCTAACTGACATTAGTCCAGGACACAGTTCCAAAACTCCCACTTTCACCTCTCTCTCTTTTCTTGGGATTCAATAAGACAATGCTTCTCAGCCTTAAAAGACTCAGAATTTTAGCAAAATTTACATTTTAGTCCTAACTTAGATAATTCTATTATCAAAATATTCAGAAGATAATATATAAAGCTAATTTAGTTTATTGATTTTAACACAGAATTAACTGCTCTTCCATAGACTGGAGGACAACGGCCTTAAGCCCAAAAGAAGCCTTCCACTTGTTTTAGTTTTGTCCTAATGTTGAAAAACTGCCTGACAGAAGTTCCAGATGAAATAATCCAAACTGAAAACAGAAATCTATATAGAGGCCATCCCCAGAATTCAGTCTGAATTCAGAAACACCAGTGGGGACCTATACTAACCTGCTTCCCGTCTTTATCATGGCCAGGACGTCCAGTACCAAAACTGGCCTGAGCTTCCCCAGGGACCAGAGAGAAGAGTTACAGGTTAAGAAACTGCAGGATTCCAAAGAAATGCAACAGTGATTTGACTTCAAGACAGTTGGGTGTTCAAGGAAAGAAAAAAAGAAACAAAATTTCAGTCTTAATTGGAAGAAAAAGTTTGGGGATCTACTTAGGAGTTTTTATCATCCCATGACTGGTTCAATACAACTCTTTCTCCTTGGATCAGGGTGATATGTTCAATTTCTATTTCTTCTCTCAGATTTTGAGATCAGGAGAGAAAATGAAGAAGCTTCTTCAAACTAGAAAAAGAAAAAAAAAAAAAAACCTGTGAACTCTGCATCCATTCATTGTTTAAGGGGGATGTGTCCCATGGTTCTATTTTACACAAAGAAAAAGACTAAAAACATTTAGAAAGTTAGCATGGAAATCCCCAAAGCTTATAGATCATCAAAACCACTCTACAGAGAGAGAAAATTCTAAGAGCTCCAACCTGGAAGAACCTCTCGACATCATAAGACCTACTGAGCACCAGAGGATTCATTCAGGAAAGGAGCCTCACAAGTGCCCTGGCTGTTAAGAGAAGCTTCCTTCATTCAGACATTGGTAGACACTGACATCTCCACATAGGAAAGAGACCCCATGAATGTACTATAGTTTATGAAAAGTGATTTGATGGTGTGTTTTAAGAATATTTAAAATATTTCCTTTTTTTAGAATATATTTTTTTAAGAAAAACAATTATTTTTTAGAAAATATTTCTCCCACACAGCACATGAGATCTTAGTTCCCCAACCAGGGATCAAACCCAAGTGCCCTGTAACCACTGGGCCACCAGGAAGTCCCTATTTTACCTCTTTTATCAAGCAGTTCCACATCTGAGAAACAATTCTGAGGGAGAAAACAAAAACAGAATTGCAACAATAAAAATATAGTCGTTACACCCACACACAGACCCACCAGTGGTTCCCCACTGCCCTGACAATAAAGCACAGATTCCTCAACAAAGCTGTAAAGACCTTCAAGGTGCAGGCACTGAACTGCAGTAACAAGCCACTACAGCTGACCCTGCCCCTACCCCAAGTCACAATTAATTTCTTTGGGGCTCCCTGTTTCGTTTGGCTTCCCAGGTGGTGCCAGTGGTAAAGAATCCACCTGCCAAGGCAGGAAATGCAAGAGATGAGGGTTCCATCCCTGGGTCGGGAAGATCCCCTGGAGAAGGAAATGGTAACCCACTCCAGTATTCTAGCCTGGAAAATTACAAGGACAGAGGAGCCTGGTGGGCTATATAGTCCATGGGGTCGCAAAGAGTTGGACATGAAGGAGCCCACACCTGAAGCCTCCTTGATCCCATGCCCGTTCAGCCTGGTAGTCAGACCGACTGACTCCCCTCCTTGCCTGAATAAAGGTAACCTGTCTCCATTGAGGTTGTCTTCCTTTCTTCATTGCCTTGTCTCAAACTATACATTTTTGGTGCCGAAACCTGGGAGAGGGCAAGGTACTTGCCTCTCTCTCTTTCTCTGTTGTTTTCCCCCATCCTGGAGCCTGGAATCGTGAGCGGTGCAAGCCTTGTCCTAAGGTTTTATCTGCAACTTATGTACCTCCAGGTCTCTGGCTCTATCTCCCTCCCCTTTCTCTGACGACCTCTGGAACAGGGAATTCTTGCCATTCAACCACTCCGCATACAACATCCCACTCACTCTGGCCCCTAGGTTAAGGTAAGATCCAGATAGTGTTCTAGAGGTACCTAGAATGCTGTCCTCTCTTGGCCCCAGGGGCTCTCGGCCTAAGGCCACTTTGTAAGCGATGGTGGGGGATGCTCCATCTCAATACAGAGGTCTCTTCTCATAACTCCTACTGTGACTATGGGTGATGACCCAAACTCACAATAGGAGCTTCTGCTTGCCTCCCAACCATGGGGTCTGATCAATCTATCCTAAAAGATTCCCCTCTGGCCTGGGTCCTCAAAAATCTCAAACCACTCTTACTCACTGAACTCAAAGCTGGCCGCTTAGAATGGCTCTGTATACAGATCTAGCCTCAGTACCAACTGGACAATCAAAATTGCTGGCCTGAATTTGGCACATTTGACTTTTACATTCTTCAAGATCTCACCAACTTCCTTAAACAGAATGGCAAGTTGTTGGATGTCCCATATGCCCAAGCCTTTTGGGCCCTTCGGAGTAGGCACCCCCTATGCAAGGCCTGCTCCACCCACAAGTTCCTTCTATGCACCTTGCCTCCCAAAAAAAAGGACCCCTCTTCTTCAAATAAATGCCAATGGGGACCTTCCGCACCCCCGGAGTTCAATCCTGTGGACAAGCCCCCTTCCTACCAGCCACACCATCAAACCCCCGCTTCCCTTTCACCGAACTCACCTACTGACTCTGAAACCTCTCCTGAGTCTCCATCAACCCCGTTACCCCATTCCTCCAATTCCCCCCCCCCCNGGAGTGCGTTGCCATTTCCTTCTCCAATGCATGAAAGTGAAAAGTGAAAATGAAGTCGCTCAGTCGTGTCCAACTCCTAGGGACACCATGGACTGCAGCCTACCAGGCTCCTCCGTCCATGGGATTTCCCAGGCAAGAGTACTAGAGTGGGGTGCCATCGCCTTCTCTACCTCCCCTACATAGCTGCAGTCTAACAGTGGATGTTACCCAAAATTCCTTCCAACACTTAACAAATCAGCCCATCTTAGACCCTGACACCCCACACTGGTTCACTGATGGCAGCTCTCAAAAATCCCCACCCTTCACGGAAGGATATACCATCATTCAAGCAGCTCTTCATCACGACCACGGGACACAGATAATTGAAGCCTCACCTCTGCCACCTCATTCCACCTCCCAACAGGCAGGACTAATAGCTCTCACCCGAGCTTTGACCCTGGCTAAAAATCAAAGAGTTAACATCTAAACAGACTCCAAATATGCCTATAATATACTCCACTCAAACATCCTGATATGGAGAGAAAGAGGGTTCCTCACCCAAAGGGGATTCCCCATTATTAATTCAGATCTTAACCACAAGCTTCTAGAGGCCACACTCTCACCAAACAAAGCCACCATCCTCCACTGTAGGGGACATCAAAAAGGAAGTCTCATATCAACCTACAACAAAGCCACAGATCAGAAGGCAAAAGAGGTAGCTCTGTCCCATCTCGCTCTCTAGTCCCCCGCCATTTTAGCCCTGACCCCATTCGATCCTTCCACCACTAGAGAAATCCTCTCCTTTCTACACTCGTTATTTTATCCTTCGTCCAAGGTACTCTAACAGTTCATCTGTAACCACTTCCCCATATCGACTGCTGACCAACATTATTTACATAACCTTACCCGCTCCTGTCAGGCATGTCAACGTACTAATTCCAATTCCAACCTCAAACCTACATCCTTCCAAACCCATCAAATGCAAGGCAGCCTCCCAGCACAAGACTGGCTGATAGACTTTACTCACTTGCCCCCGGTTCGGAGAGTGTGATACCTCCTGGTCCTTGTGGACGCCTTTTTGGGATGAGTAAAAGCATTTCCCACAACAAACAAAAGAGCCCACACTGTGGCCCAGGTCCTCCTCACAGAAATTGTCCCCAGGTTTGGCCTACTTTCATCCCTACAGACTGATAATGGCCCAGAATTCACATCCAGGGTCACCCAATGAATGAATTGTCCAATTCTTACAGATCCCCTGGAAATTTCACATTCCATACCATCCCCAGTCCTCAGAGAAGGTAGAAAGGATGAACAGGATAATCAAAGAAACTCTCACCAAATTATCCCTCGAGGTACATCTAGACTGAACCAAATTGTTGCCAATTGCTCTCCTCAAAATACGGGCTTTGCCCAGAAAACCCCTTGGGTTGAGCCCCTTCGAAGTGATGTATGGAAGGCCCATGATCCCCCCTGGACTTCCCCCTGAACCTCCTCTCCTATCAAGCTCCCTACACTCCCCTCTGATGGTAGAACTCTGTGACGCCCTCTGGAAATACATCAACCACAACTTGCCCACCCCTGACCCCCAAGCCCCCTCACCTCCCCTACA
>SJYV01007964.1:43040-55659 GCA_006410875.1 Neotragus pygmaeus | reverse complement strand
TCCTCTACAGATTGGGGACATTGTCTATCTGACAATCCCCAGGGTGACCTCACCCCAAAGTGGCAGGGACCATTCAAAATTATCCTTCTTACCTCGACAGCAGCTAAACTCGAAAAGGTCATTTCTTGGGTACACCTCTCACCTAAGAAGGGTTATTTCCAATCACACCAACGCCTATCAGGTCTCCCTCACAGGGCCCACCTCCATAAAAATCACCTGACGACAACCTCTGTCGGCCATCCAAGAAGACACTGAATGACCTGGACACTCCTCAACCTGCAGCTGTTCCTGACCCAACTACTACAAGACCTCTGGACCAGCACCCCAACAGGAACCTCCTTTGAAGGCCTGACCACGCTGGTGTCAAGTGTGGCGTCAGGGAACCTTCTACAACCTAAGTCCAGACAAGATTGATTTCTTTACTCTCATTCTCTACATCATTCTATATCCTTATGAACATTCTTCCTTTTCAAATTCAAGCTACCACAAACTCAAGGCCTTCTGCCTCTCGCCTCTCCCCGTCTTTCTGGCCATAACCACACTCTTAACCTTTGCTAAAGGCCTAACAACCGTCTCCCCTGGGGACTGGTCACCCACCCTACGCCTCCTCGTCGGTATCGCCTACTGCGTTCTACTCCAAGGGTGCTATGTCCTCCGCGCTGCCTAACTAACAGACCCATAACTCCCCTGTTCCTTACCCTTGTTACACTCCCCTGCCTTTTGGCTAGTCCCTACCCCTGCTTAGACATTTATTCATTTCTCATGTTATAATGAGGCCCCTAAACCATGTACCATGAACATCGGTGGGGAGGGGCGGGGGGATGTCCAGATCCCTACTCACTGTTAAAAGAGAAAAGACAGGGAGCTCCGTGAGCCACTGCTATATGCCAAATGGAAAAGACATATGCTTCTATCCCACTACCCACTGGGGGTACTCAGACAGGGGAGGGGCACAAGATCAACAACTTAAGAGGAACCAAAAGCAGGTCATAAAAGATCTGATTTCCCAGATGCAGGTGACCCCCCAAGCCCTATAGACACCTGGACCTCCTTTCCCAACTACAGCCTCTCCTAATCCTCTGACAACCGACACCTGACCTGCCTTCTTAACTCTTCCTTCCAATTCTTCCAGGACACACACACAACACACATCCCAGTGCCGGATATGCCTGTCACTGTCTCCATCACCACACACAGCAATCCCTTTACCCTCCACATGGTTGCCACAGGGCAGCTATACCTCCCCTCCCCAACAGAACACCACACAACACATTGGGCCAGTTTCTGACAATATCCTTCTTTCAGCCCCTTCAAACCTAACCTGTATCAATTACTCTAGCTCTAACTACACTGGTCTCACAAAGCACTCCCTCCTGCTGTTCCACTTGGGTTCTCTTGAACAGCACAAATAATTGCACCAACCCAGGAATCTTCATTCTCTGTGGGACCTACACATATTCATGTCTCCCCCTGACCCCCTTGGACCTTGCATCTTGGTCTTCCTGACCCCGGGTCTAACAATCCTCAAAGAAGAGATACAACAGATAGTCGACCCCTAAGTGGAACATTCCTACAGGAAAAAACAAGCTATTGTGGCCCCCCTCCTGATTGGGACTGGCATAGCGGCAGCCCTGGGCACAGGGATTGGGGGCATCTTGACCTTGGCCCATTTCTACTACAAGCTGTCCCAAAAACTCAATAAGGATGTGGAGCAGGTGGTGGGATCTTTTGTTTTGGTCCAAAGACAAATTAAATCACTAGCTTCTGTGGCCCTACAAAACAGACGAGCCTGGACCTTCTCACCATGGAAAAGGGAGGAACCTGCCTTTTCCTAGGAGATGACTGCTGCTGATTTGTTAATGAAACAGGCATAGTCCAGGGAAGGGTCAGAGAACTTAGAGACAGAGTCAAACACAGCAAAAAAGAGTTACAAAATCTTTCCACTCCCCAAAGCCTATTCCGAATTGGCCCTCCTTTGGTTGCTCCCTTTCTTGGGACCATTGGTACTTATCATTTTATTCCTCTTATTTGGACCCTGTTTCTTCAATCTCTTTCAAAGCCTTCTCCAAGACCAGATTTGGGCCATCTCTCAAGTCCAAGTCAAGACCATTCTCCTTCTCAAGAGCCTCACCTCAGCCTTGGGAAAAGGAGACCCTGGGCCCTAGGACAGGCCTCCATTCCAGACCCAGAGCCGTTGCCCCTACCCAGCAGGAAGTAGCCAGAGAGATACGGTGCCCTTTCCTCCCATCTTTTTATGATTTCAGGGTCTGGAATGAAGGAGTCCTCGGGCCTGGAAAAAGGAGATAACCACTTCAAAGGCCCATGCTGGACCACCTGACTTCAGGGAAAACAAAACTGAACCTAAAAGTCCCACCCTGATACTGCGGCAGATTGCATCAGCCGGAGACTTTCAACCCCCTGAGCAGGGACCCCCCGCCCACCCCTGTTCAACCTCAAACTGCCATCTCAGCTAAAGATTACCCAGAACTCCCCGCCTGACCAAATTTTCCCATAGCGCTTTCACAAACCTCCCCTTAAATATGAAGCCTCCCTGATCCCGCGCACGCTCAGCCTGGTCATTAGACCGACTGTCACCCCTCCTTGCCTGAATAAAGGTAACCTGTCTCCGTTGAAGTCGTCTTTCTTTCTTCATTGCCTCGTCTCGAACTATTAGTGCTCTGTTTGTTGTTGTTGTTCAGTCACCGAGTCGTGTCCCAACTCTTTGCGACCCCATGGACTGAAGCATGCCAGGCCTCTCTGGCCCTCACCATCTCCCAAAGTTTGCCCAAGTTCATGTCTGTTGCACTGGTCATGCCATCCAGCCAACTCATCCTCTGATGCCTCTTCTCCTTCTGCCATCAATCTTTCCCAGCATCAGTGACTTTTCCAATAAGTCAGCTGTTCGCATGAGATGACCAAAATACTGGAGTTTCAGCTTCAGCATCAGTCCTTCCAACCAGTATTCAGGGTTGATTTCCCTTAAGATTGACTGGTTTGATAGCCTTGCGATCCAAGGGACTCTCAGGAGTCTTCTCCAGCATCACAGTTCAAAGGCATCAATTCTTTGGTACTCCACCTTCTTTATTGTCCAGCTCTCACAACTGTACGTGACCACTGGGAAGACCGTAGCCTTGACTATATGAGCCTTTGTCAGCAATGCCTCTGCTTTTCAACACACTGTCTAGGTTTCTCATAGCTTTCCTGCCAAGAAGCAAATGTCTTCATATTTCATTGCTGCAGTCACTGTCTACAGTGATTTTATAACCCAAGAAGAAGAATTCTCTCACTACTTCTACCTTTTCCCTCTCTATTTGCCAGTGCTTTGTTTCAGTTCACTTCAATTCAGTTCAGTCGCTCAGTCGTGTCCGAATCTTTATGACCCCATGAATTGCAACACGCCAGGCCTCCCTGTCCATCACCAACACCCAGAGTTCACTCAAACTCATGTCCATCGAGTCAGTGATGCCATCCAGCCATCNAGTCAGCTCCTGGTCCTGTTTTTGCTGACTGTATAGAGCTTCTCCTTCTTTAACTGCAATGAATATAATCAATATGATTTCGGTGTTGAGCATCTGGTGATGTCCATGTGTAGAGTCTTCTCTTGTGTTGTTGGAAGAGGGTGTTTGCTATGACCAGTGCATTCTCTAGCCTTTGCCCTGCTTCATTCCATACTCCAAGGCCAAATTTGCCCATTACTCCAGGTGTTTCTTGACTTACTACTTTTGCATTCCAGACCCCTATAATGAAAAGGACATCTTTTTTGGGTGTTAGTGCTTTGTTTAGAGATCATTTTTAGTACTTAACACAGTTCTCCTTAACTAGGAGGATTAACTGCAATCTTCCCCTGCCCTTCCAATATACATATATCAACATCACACATATGACTAGAGTTTTACAAGATAGAGAACAGCAGTAACTCATTTCTTTATCCCTTAATGTACCCATACATACTAAACTTTAAATGTTTGTAGCTTTGAACAAAGAGAAATGTCGAATAATACCTCTTGGCAACTAAAAACATAGAACACTGCATGGATATATCTTATTGCTTCTAACCATTCTGAAAAGATAAGGGCAAAAAACAGTGCCCACCTCATAAGTACCATAAAGGTTAATGAAATATATTTACGTGCAGGCTCTATACAAAATAAACTTTCAATAAATATCAATGTATTTTATTGCTTTTGTTATTTGATGATAAAAGCATTTGAGGCTGTAAATATTTTTCTAAGAGAATGGGGCCAGCAGAGGATGAGATGGTTTGATGGCATCACCAAAATGAATTTGAGCCAACTCTGGGAGACAGTGAAGGACAGGGGTGCCTGGACAGGGAAGCCTGGTGTGCTACAGTCCATGGGGTCACAAAGAGTTGGACACGACTTAATGACCCAAGAACAACAATTTCCTCTATGTGCTGCTAAGCTGCTAAGTTGCTTCAGTCATGTCCGACTCTGTGCAACCCCACAGACAGCAGCCCACTGGGCTCCGCCATCCCTGGGATTCTCCAGACAAGAACACTGGAGTGGGTTGCCATTTCCTTCTCCAGTGCATGAAAGTGAAAAGTCAAAGTTAAGTTGCTCAGTCGTGTCCGACTCAGCGACCCCATGCACTGCAGCCTACCAGGCTCCTCCATCCATGGGATTTTCCAGGCAAGAGTACTGGAGTGGGGTGCCATTGCCTTCTCCGCCTCTATGTGCAGCTCTGGTTATATTTCATAATTTCTATATAAAGTAATGTCTTTATTGATGATTTCAAAATAGTCATTGCAGTTTTCATATTCTATTTATGGCTGTGCAGTGTGTGGAATCTCAGTTCCCCAACCATTAGACCACCAGGGAATTCCCATCACTGCCATTTTTATTATTTCCTCTTTAAGCCAAGAGCTGGCCAACTGCTCAAACTGTTCCAGAAAATTTCTCTATATAAAAAAAATTTTTTTTTACTTCATTCATTAGAAAATTAGATTCATTCTATTTCTGCTTTGAAAAGTTCATGTGTTTTCTTCGGACTTATATTTAATAAAACTTGTTAATTATACTCAAAGCCTAGAAAACAAGGGGTCCATCTCTAGGAGCAAATCTAGAACAGTCTTGGACTGCTCAAGTGTTCTTGTGTCTTTAGAAGCATCCTTGGTGGTGAGCGAAGGGGAAGTGAGATAGAGTTTAACTGCTTCCCAATTCTGCCTCCTGGGTGTTTGCTTTTGTTTTTTACCTCCTCTTCCCTTACTCAGAGGTTTTAAAAGCAAAAAACAAAACAAAACAAAACAAAGAGGTTTAAAAGCAAAGAAACAAAACAAAAAACTATCATATGTATTTTATTTTAGGCCAGGCCAGGAGGCTTGTGGAATCTTAGTCATCTAGCCAAGCCCTCGTCAGTCAAAGTGCAGAGTCCTAACCACTGGACTACCAGGGAATTCCCTGTGTGGATTTTGTATAGCAACTGTTAATAGCAGCCTACCTTATTAAAGCTGGTAATAAAGATAGGAGACAAATGGACCTAGAAGAGGCTCATCCCTTTCTCTAGCTGAGACAGGCCTCCTTAAGATGCCGTGTTGTTTGTTTTCTGAGCAGAGAAATCCTGCAGAAGCCATTTTAAGACTTTTTCAATTGTGACTTTCCAGAATCTGCAGCAATTCTTTCAGTGTGTTGAGAATGTTATCTAGGCTAAAATCAAGGAACTCAAGGAACAGACTGCTGAATCCACCCTCAAGGGGCTCACAGTATGGTAAGGAGTGAGGCATGGTACACTCTGCTTACAGGCAATTTCAGTTTCCCAAAAATACATTCTAAGGGCCCTCCAGGAAATGTCACGATCCTTAATTCTGAAATGAGTACCCATCCTGAAATCCTCTCTCAGCAGCATTAGGAACTGCTTCCAGGGACCTCCCTGGTGGTCCAGAGGTTAAGAATTCTCCTACCAACGCAGGGTACATCGGCTCAATCTCTGGTTCAGGAACTAAGATTCCCACATGCCGTGGAGCAACTAAGTCACAACTACTGAGGCCTGTGTGTTGCAATAACTGAAGCAGACACAAAAAGCCCCTGCACTGCAAAGAAAGAAAGCTGCTGGAGGACTGTTCTTGGGGGTGGGGATGGGAGTGGGGTGGTGTCCACTGTGCTTCCAGCTGCAGCTGCAGAGTTCACATGTGAGAGTGCCCTATTCAAGACAGGTGAAATGCCACCTGAGTTTTGATATTGATCTGTGGGTGAAGAAACTTGTCCTAAGGCTTTCCTGAGCAAACAGCCTTTCAGTCATTTTTCTTATTTCAACTATATTTTTAAATTTTTAGCTTCAGTTCTATATCTTCAGGGGAGTTAAGGTATGAGACTTTAGAGATTCTCGTTTTAAAGTCTGTGTTAATTTGATTCCTGCAGTGTGTGTATGCTTCTGTGTGTGTGCCTACTTTGCAGCTAGGTCTGTGCAATGCTCCCTTCCCTGGTAGCTCAGCAGTAGAAAATCCGCTTGCCAATGCAGGAGACTTGAGTTTGTCCCCTGAGTTGGGAAGATCCCTTGGAAAAGGAAATGGCAGCCCACTCCAGTATTCCTGCCTGGAGAATCCATAGATAGAGGAGCCTGGCGGGCTACAGTCCATAGGATCGCAGAGAGTCAAACACAACTAAGCAACAACAACAATGTGTTTCCTTCATTACTGGCAAACTTCACATGTTACTCGAGAACTTCATACATTAGTTTCTCTATGGGCACAATCTGCTTTTTAAAAACCACTTTTCTAATCCTCTGCATTCCAGTTAAAAATATTTCAGTTAAAGAGATTTTTTTTTACAGTTTTTACTATAAAAATAATGAGCAAAATATGAAAGTCTGCCTCTAAGATTAAGCATGCTATATTTTCTGTTTTGCCTTTTAAGTTTTACATTGGAAATACATTCATGGAGTATGTTCCATGTGTCATAAAATGTTTACATACTCACTGAAAACCACAAAAAATGCATAGAGAACATTTTAAAAATGTAAAAAGCACAACCTTCTAATCCCAATTCTATTCTCTAGAGGTTGCCATATTATTTCTTGAATCTATCTTCAGATTTTCAAACTCTAAAAATTATTTTTCCTAGGACTTCCCTGGAGATCGATCCAGTGGTTAATACTTCACACTTCCCTTGCAGGGGACAAGGGTTGATCCCTGGTCAGGGAACTAAGACCCTGCATGCCACTAGGGCAAGAAAAAAAAATTTCCCCCTGTTATTTAATAACATGGGATTATATTATCACATCTCATGGTAAATGTGCTCTTCTCATTTAATAATATATTAATATATTGACCATCCTTGCACATTAGCACAAGGAAAGGGAGGCATGCTTGGTGGCTAAGTCATATTCAGCTCTTTGCAACCCCATGGACTGTAGCCCTCCAGGCTCCTCTCTCCAGGCAACAATACTGGAGTCAGTTGCCATTTCCTCCTCAAGGATATTTTCCCGACTCAGGTACTGAAACTGCATCTCCTGTATTGCCAGGCGAGTTCTTTACCACTGCACCACCTGGGAAGTTCTCATTGTAACACATCAGCAAACTAAATGACACACTCACAGGCACCATGACAGTTCCAAGGCTCACCAGAAAGGTCAAAAAGTGGGCGATGGCCCAATTCCTGGAAATCTACACTCCCTTTTAAGGGATGCAGTGCAGCGCATAGAACGATTTTCCAAATAGTCAACTAAATTGTTTACAGTTTCTAACTGGCAACTGTAGCAGGCAGGGGAATGTTCCATAAGATTGAGAATGATCTAAATAAGAAGATGCCCCCCACACCGCCATGCTGGTCTAGTTAACTAGAACTCAGTCTAGTTATGTTTATCTGAGACTAGAAAGTAGTCTTGATGGCAAGGACTTCAAAAAAGAAGGTTGGATCTAGAATTATAGCTAGACCATCAACCTGAGTGTTCCTTCTTTTCTCCTGCAGTAGATTTGGGCCAAAGGAAATCTTTCTGGAAGGTAAAACAGTTAAAACTGACATAGGGGAGAGGGTGTCTATATCTAGAGCCCCCTGCAGATTTCTGCAGGTGGACTTCAGAAAGTCCATGAAGCCCCTGAAGTGATATACGTAACTATAGTTGCATGTGCCTTGTTTTTTCTTTCCTGAAAAACAAACACACAAACAAGAAAAACGAAAGGGAATTCCCAGGCAGTCCACTGGCTAGGACTCAGCGCTTTCACTACAAGACAGGGGTTCAATTCCCAGTCGGGGAACTAAGATGCTGCAAGCCGCGCGGTGCGGCCAAAAAACCGCTGCCCTAAAGGTCCATAGCCATATCACTAGATTTTTCAAAAGGAATCACGATACAGACAAGTTTAAGAATCGGTACTAATCAGGATTAGTAGGGGCAGCATTTGAAAACCGAGAAAACGGCAGTGCTGGTGTTGGGCTGAACAATCTATTTCGCACTTCTTCCTAGGATTGGAAATTACCGTTTACACAGCTCTCTTCTCAGTTGATAAGCTCCTCGAGGCAGGGACCCTGCCTGACCGTGAGCACCTCGTACCTGCCACTGGAAGAGGTACACAGCAGGCACTCAGTAAATACTTGCCGTAAACATGAGTGATCTACAGCACCATCAGGGGCGGAAAGACTGGGGAACCTTCAGACCCAGCGCAGCCCCGTGGCGCCAAAGCCCGCGAGTCGCCGGCCGCCGAGGGCCAAGCGAATTTCACTTGCCGCGTAGCTCCCGGGATACCAGCGACTACGACCGCGCCTCTCAGCATGGCGAGCGGCCGCTCAGGCGGGAAGCAGCTACAGGGCACTGCAGCCGTCAATCTTCACCACGGCGGCCCAGCACCCGCTAAGAGACACGGCGCCGGAGGGCCCGCCCACCCGCCTTCCTTATTGCTTCCGCATACTCCCGGGGCCTCCTGGGGGATGTAGTTCCGAGCGTCTTGTGCACAAATGCGGGCGCAGCGAGGGCAGACCCAGCGGTGAGTCGCGCCTGTCGGGCCTTTCTCTGCCTCCAGCAGGCCCTGCGGGCTCCTGGCAGAGATGGTGTGCCCAGCGGATTTCCACCTCAGCGCCTGCCCGCCTCCTGTTGCCCTGCGCTGACACCTCCCCTTTTTATCCTCGGGCCATTCTTCCTGCAGACGAACTGCTCTTGCCGCAAGCGCGGAGTTTGGACCGAAGGGGTCCTGAAGGTGATGACAGTTCTGGAGCAGGAAACTCCCGTCCACATCTGTGGACACCGCCCACGACGTGCCAGGCGTTGGAACACCAAAGAATGAAGCCAGAATTTCTTCCACGATGCCGGCGGCGCTTGCAAACATTATCTGGTTGACTTCACTTATCAACCCATTTGACAGATAGGAAAACAATTTCGGAGAAGTGGAATAATTTGCCCAGGTCACACAAGCCCTAGATATTGGAGTCCCATATTTCCTCACCACTCCGTGCAGCTTCCAAACTCGCCAACAGTTTCAGTGCAAGGTGATGAGCAAGAATGAAATGACCAGAGCACCAGGGAGGAGGGGTCAGCTCTTCCAGTGATGAGAAGTGGGAGGTGGAAGCGGAGACAGAATTAGCTAAACCTAACCTCAAAGGATGCATGGAAGGGAAAGCAGTTGCCTTTGGCGGTTAGGAACTGTGTGCTCAAGGCTAGCCTCCTAAATAGGGGCCATATAAATACTGGTAGAACAAACAACAAAATTTTTTCCAATTTTTTAAATTATAAAATGTTTGGACCTCCCTGGTGGTCCAGTGGTTAAGACTCCACCCTTCCACTGCTGGGTTCATGAGTTCCATTCCTAGCGGGGGAACTAAGATCCTCCATTCCACATGCCCCCCACAGTGGGGGCATGTAAAATGTTTAAATACTTAAAGAGTAAAATGAATACCCACTTACTCTCCATCTAGATTTAACAATCAGAATAAATAATGTGTAGAGCACTTTATGTGGCTTCCCTGTGGCTCAGATGGTAAAGCTTCTACCTGCAGTATAGGAGACCCAGGTTTGATCCTGGGGTCTGGAAGATCCCCTGGAGAAGGGAATGGCTACCTACTCCAGTATTCTTGCCTGGAGAATCCCATGGACAGAGGAGCCTGCAAGGCTACAGTCCATGGGGTCACAAAAGAGTCAGACACGACTTAGCAACTAAACAGCAAACACAGCACTTTATAATGTATAAAGCCTCTGATTTAAGGTTCAGTTCAGTTCAGTCGCTCAGTCGTGTCCGACTCTTTGTGACCCCATGAATCGCAGCACACCAGGCCTCCCTGTCCATCACCAACTCCCAGAGTTTACCCAACCCCATGTCCATTGAGTCAATGATGCCATACAGCTATCTCATCCTCTCTCGTCCCCTTCTTCTGCCCCCAATCACTCCCAGCATCAGAGTCTTTTCCAATGAGTCAACTCTTCGCATGAGGTGGCCAAAGTATTGGAGTTTCAGCTTTAGCATCATTCCTTCCAAAGAACACCCAGGGCTGATCTCCTTTAGAATGGACTGGTTGGATCTCCTTGCAGTCCAAGGGACTCTAACTCCAACACCATAGTTCAAAATCATCAATTCTTCAGCACTCAGCTTTCTTCACAGTCCAATTCTCACATCCATACCGTAATGCAAATGAAGCTCTCATTTGGTAACCTATTCTGACACTTAATGCATTACCTGGGACAGGTCAAAGCCACCCATCACACCCCACTTTGGGGAGTTGGCATCCTCTCCCACTTTTTCCACTTGCTGCCCTCAGAGACAACTCCCACTCCAGTGTTCTTGCCTGGAGAATCCCAGGGATGGGGGAGCCTGGTGGGCTGCTGTCTATGGGGTCGCACAGAGTCAGACACGACTGAAGTGACTTAGCAGCAGCAGCAGAGACAACAGCTACAATATGTTTCTCAGAGGGAAGTTCATTACCTGGAAACTCACTTTGAACTTGAATGGTTAGCCTCTCAAAGTCTCAGATTTCTCCCTTAAAATTCAATATACTGGTGGATGAGGGAGAATTTGGGTCACTGTGGGATCCATTATTTTCAATTTCAGATTAACACAGGAACTCTTCCACAATCTTCCCAAAAGTTCTTTCCATTCTCTTATTAATAGATATGTATTATGTTCAAGATCCCCTGGAAAAGGGAATGGCTACCCACTCCAGTATTCTTGAATGGAGAATTCCATGGACAGAAGAGCCTGGTGGGCCACAGTCCATGGTGTCACAAAGTCAGACAGGACTGAGTGACTAACACTTTCACTTAATTATATTCAATACCATAAACCTCTTTTATCATGAGGGTTGGGGAGAAAGGATTGATATGTGCTTTGAAGCTAAACTATGAAATGATTTTTTAACTTCTTTTTTCTTATTATAAAGGTAATACATATTGATTTTAAAGGCCCCAAATGATCCAAACTTGGACGTTGTCGAATGTGATACCCCTGATGACCAGGAATGGAGAAAAGGTCAGGGGTCAGGGCTGACAGCACAGGTTGGACCATTGGCAGCAGTTCCACTGGATCTAGATTTGTCATGTCTCTTTATTTGGGGGATGTGCACACACGTATAGTCACAGATGTACAGAAAGAAGAGCTCATCAACACTCCATTTGTTAATCAAACATCTAAACTGCATTCTGAAGACTATAATGCTATTTTCAAATTTCTTCATTAAAAACAAAATCACTGGGGACTACCCTGGTGGCTCAGTGATAAAGAATCTCCCTGACGATGCTGGAGACACGAGTTCAATTCCTGATCCAGGAAGATTCCCACATACTGCAGAGCAACTAAGCCCGTGTGCCACAACTATTGAGCCTGTGCTCTGAAGCCTGGAAGCCGCAAATGCTGAGTCCATGTGCTGCAGCTACTGACGCTGCAGCCTGGGCACCCTTGAGCCCATGCTCCCTGACAAGAGAAGCCACCGTGTTGAAAAGTTGGCGCATCACAACTAGTGAACACGTCCCCGTTCTTTGCAACTAGAGAAAAGCCTGAGCAGCACAAAGACCGAGCACAGGCAAAAGTAAATAAATAAGTAAAATTTAAAAAAATATATCATTGGATGGGACTTCCCTGGTGGTCCAGTGGCTGGGACTCTGAGCTCCCAATGCAGGTTGCCTGAGTTTAATACCTGGTCAGGGAACTACACCCTACATGCTGCAACTGGGGATGCCGCACTTGGCAACGAAAATCCTACGTGCCTCAAGCAGGACCTGGGGCGGTCAAATAAATAAATATTAAAAAGGAAAAAAATCACTGGAACCGCAAAAAATGAAAGCACTGTGAGCCTCTGTTGACCTAGAAAAGCCTCAGTAGCAACAAAGCACTATGTTTCAATACCTCTCTGCCTCAGAATTGCTCCTGTTGCAAACAGCATCACTGAAATTGCAAAACATCCTGCTGTAGAGTGGAAAGTCCCACTTCCTACGCGATTTGGTCATAGGTGCCTTAGTCTTAGCTTAGAGGAGTTTCCTGGCCAGTCAGATCAACGTCAGAGCTCCCAGGAACCGGAAGGATGCTTTGTGGCATTGTACAATTTCATCACTTCTGTGGAAGCAGTGGGAGACTGCCTTCCGGAATCTTGTGCAGGTCCTGGTCCCAGAAAAATCCCAGTTGAAACCCTTCTGGCCCAATCTGAGAATTTCATACATCTGATATTTGCACCATAAAGGTGCATTTGAGTTC
>SJYV01007964.1:0-41847 GCA_006410875.1 Neotragus pygmaeus | reverse complement strand
AAAAAATATATCATTGGATGGGACTTCCCTGGTGGTCCAGTGGCTGGGACTCTGAGCTCCCAATGCAGGTTGCCTGAGTTTAATACCTGGTCAGGGAACTACACCCTACATGCTGCAACTGGGGATGCCGCACTTGGCAACGAAAATCCTACGTGCCTCAAGCAGGACCTGGGGCGGTCAAATAAATAAATATTAAAAAGGAAAAAAATCACTGGAACCGCAAAAAATGAAAGCACTGTGAGCCTCTGTTGACCTAGAAAAGCCTCAGTAGCAACAAAGCACTATGTTTCAATACCTCTCTGCCTCAGAATTGCTCCTGTTGCAAACAGCATCACTGAAATTGCAAAACATCCTGCTGTAGAGTGGAAAGTCCCACTTCCTACGCGATTTGGTCATAGGTGCCTTAGTCTTAGCTTAGAGGAGTTTCCTGGCCAGTCAGATCAACGTCAGAGCTCCCAGGAACCGGAAGGATGCTTTGTGGCATTGTACAATTTCATCACTTCTGTGGAAGCAGTGGGAGACTGCCTTCCGGAATCTTGTGCAGGTCCTGGTCCCAGAAAAATCCCAGTTGAAACCCTTCTGGCCCAATCTGAGAATTTCATACATCTGATATTTGCACCATAAAGGTGCATTTGAGTTCATCCATTTTTTTTTTTTTAAGGGAAAATGTTGGGTTTGGGTCTTATTTTCTCACCAGGATCCAGAAAACTGGATGCTATCAGTTGTTAAATCCCAAACACTGAATAGTCTGTAAAATACAAAGCACATGGACCATCCGGACAACAAAATAAATTCAACCAATCGGAACTCAAGGAAGCCTTGATCCCAGGTTGGTCATACTCAGGGCTGTTTGTTCAGCCAGACATCAGAATGCTGTCACTGACCTGCTGAAATGGTCAGCATGGCTCATTTTGAGCCTCATTGGTCAGCCGAAAAGGTGACATCTAGGGTTAGTGATGAATAGTAAAATAAAGTATCATTATTGGAGGGAGACAGTATTACAAAGTGGTTAATAGAGTGAGTTTGAACCCTGACTCTGGGGCAGGTCTCTAACCCACTAATCCCAGCTGTAAATGTGGGTGATAAATCCTGCTCTGAAGAGATGCTGCATAGATTTTAGAGAACAATGGGTATAAAGCACAGAATTTAAAAAAAAAAGCACAGAGTAAGCATCATTCAGGGGTAACTGTATCACCAACAAAACATTAGTAAAAATATCTGTAAGCCAAACATTTCATGTTGAAGACAGCAAGTTTCAATCAAGATATGGCATCATTTGCCAACTCAGTGATAGAAATGCCACCATTTTGCAACCACCACTCTAGCAACTGATTTCGGAAGGGATCATCAATGAAGGCTAACACCATGGAGTGAAAGACTGAGAGCACAAGACCCTTCCACATGCCAGGTTACATGTTAATGACAAAGAAAGAAAACAACCTTTTACAATGGAGAGATCCCAAGGATAAATAGGATATATCCTCAATCTAATAACGAGGAAACAATCACACAAATCTACACTGAGGGACATTGTGCTTGAAACAGACTTTTTAAAAAACATTGTCTTGAAACGAAGAATTTCAAAAGGTGAGGGGTGGGTTTCCTTAGTAGCTCAGTGGATGAGAATCCACCTGCCAATTCAGGAGTCACAGATTCAATCCCTGGCCTGGGAAGATCCTACGTACTTCGGAGCAACTGATCCCATGTGCTGCAGCTACTGAAGCCTGAGCACCCTAGAGCCCATGCTCTGCAACAAGAGAAGCCACTGCAATGAGAAACCTGTGCCATAACCAGAGGGTAGCCCCTGCTCTCCACAGCTAGAGAAAAGCCCACAGTCAGCAATAAGGACCCAGCACAGCCAAAAATAAACAACAAATTAATTAACTTAAAAGATGAGGGGAGAAAATTCCCTGGTAGTTCAGTGATTAAGACTCTGTTCCCAGCACAGGAGGCACAGGTCTGATCCCTGGTTGGTGAACTAAGATCCTGCATGCTGCACAGCAAGGCCAAAAAAATATTAATAATAAAAATTTTTTTTTAATAAAAGGTGGGGGAATGTGAAAGTGTTCTAGATAAAAGGAGACTACAATGATATGACAGCTAAAAGTAATGCATGATCTCTGACTAGATCCTAGATTGGAAAAATTTTTTTCAAAATGAGCTATCAAAGACATTATCAGGATAACCAGGGCATTTGATTACAGACTGATTGTAATATTGTTAACAATATTAGATTCCTTGAGTGTGATAATAGTATTCTAATTATTTAAAATAATATCCTTGGGAAAAAAAATATCCTTAGGAATTCCCTGGTGGTCCAGTGGTTGGGACTTGGTGCTTTCACGGCTGTGGTCCAGGTTCAATCTCCGGTCGGGGAATTAAGATTTCATTCCACAAGCCCTGAGGCATGGCCATAAATAATAAATAAATACATAAGTAATTATCCTCATATTCTTGTTCTTAGTATTTAGGATGGTTAGGGTATTTGGAATGATACCTGATATGTTTTCAACGTATTACTAAATGCTTCAAAAAAGAAAAAACACAAGTATGCACATGTGTATGAGGGGGAATCACCAAAAATAATACGTAAACAACTGATGAACACGGGTTGAGAGCATATACGTGTTCATTGTACTATGCTCTTAACTTTTCTGTGAATTTGAAAATTTTCAAAAACAAAATTGAGGATAAAAATCATTGTAGCAGACAGAGAGCAGTTAAAAGAGGAAGTCACTCTGCCCATACCACCTCCGTTAGCTTCAGAGCCACGGCGGGGGCCCCACACTGGGCTGCGAGCCCTACGGACACCTTTTTCACCCTTGTTTCTCCAGTATCCTGGTCCAGAACATGTGTTCGGTAACCGTACATGTATGACACCTTCCCTCCGGGGTCTGCTCCTAGGAAGTCATGGCAGAGTCAACGCTGGGACAAACGAATCACAATGCTGGTCCCAGGCGTGGCATTCCCAGGCCTTTATGTTGCTGGAAGAACCAGACAACTGTAACTATGCCCAAAGGAGTTATCCCAGGGCTTTTCTCCTGCTGTGCCTCCAGACCTTACCTGTCTCCTCTGGCAGGGAAGGGCAGAGCTTGCAGGGCTGTATCTGTTGCTCCTCATCCTCCTGCCATTGGCTCCAGAGGGTCAATAAAACCCCAAGAGTCTGGAGGAGAGAAGCTGACCAGAGGGACTGACCCTAATCGTGATTCTCTCCAGCATGGGACCAGGAACTCTGTTCCCCCCACTCCCACTCCCACCTTCCTGGGAGGGAGGAGGAAAGCATCTGAGAGGCTTCCAAAGATCAAGAGTCTGAAATCCAATCCCAGACCCTCCCTCAAAGACTAACCTACCACTCCAAAGTCCAGCCTGGGTCAGCGAGAGCTGGCGTGCAGGACCACCACGTGTCTGACAAGGCATTGAGCCCTCCCACCTGGAAAAGCCTCTGATTTTTTGAGGAAGAGGACGCAAGCCAGCAATGACACACTAACAGCCTGCGTCTCAGTTCCCACAAAAACACAGAGCATTTCCTGTGCCTTTTCCGTTATTTCACAAGCTGCATCTTCTCACTCTCTTGGCACCAGGACAGACAGTAGTTTCTTCCCTCAGAAGCAGGACGACTGCCTTCAGTCTCTCCTGGTCAACACCATGGTCAGGACCCGGAGTGACCATCTACTCTACTCCCTGGAAGAGCTTTTGCCCTATGACTTTGAGAAGTTCAAGTTCAAGCTGCAGAATACCAGCCTGGAGAAGGAGCACACTCGGATCCCCCGGGGCCAACTGCAGACAGCTGAGCCGGTGAAGCTGGCCTCTCTGCTGGTCAACCACTACGGGGAGGAGTACGCCGTGCAGCTGACCCTGCAGGTCCTGAGGGCCATCAACCAGCACCTCCTGGCAGAGGAGCTTCACCAGCTGATCAGTCCAGGTAAGCGGCCTCAAATGCCCTCCTCTCTCAGTGCAACTGCTGGCTGTTCATGGAGTCAGGTGGAAGGTACAAGAGGAAACTTGTGTTCAGACCAGTGCATACTGACTTGGGGGTCAGGAGTCCCAGGTCGGCGACAACTCCTGTGACTTCTTCAGCCAATCAAGTTCTGTCCCTTTCTCTGGTCTTTGCAGCTGGAGCAAAGCTAAGGCTCCCAGTGGCTTTAAAAAAACAAACCCAGGAGGTTGAGGTTCTGATTATGGGGCCAGATCAGGAGAGGCAGGAGCTGGATGCCTGCTGGTAGAGTTCTTCACTTCATTTGTCATTAACACCTAGAGATGAGTCTTCGGTCAGGCAAGAAACTAACCACTCCTATTGACTCGGTTGATGGGTAATATTGTTAACTCCTTTCAGTTTTGAGTTCTCCTCTAACACATGTCACAAAAGTATTCTAAAATTCTCAGAAGGGTTTTCTCCTTCCTTCCTTTTCTTTCCCTCTTTCATCTTTTCTTTCTTTCCTCTTTTCCTTTCTTCTTCTTCTACCCCTTTGTTGTCACTTTCTGATTTTATAACACTGTGATCAAAGAATGTGGTCTATTGGATTTCTGCTTTTCAAGAGGTTGTTTTTTGGGTTGTTTTTTTTTTTTTTTTTGAGATTTGGTGGGGGCAGGGGCGCTACTCTGGGACCAGTTTAAAAAACTATTCTTTCATGTCTTAAATTTTCTTCTATTTCTAGATTTTAAGAATATACCAGGAATACTTCATGTCCTTCTGTGAGGTAGAAGAGTTTACATAACAAAATTTCTCTGCTCTTTGAAAGAGTGATAAAGCTAGACTGTAACCTGAACCTGGTGTAATTTAATGAGGATAATTTTAAAATTAATTTTTTTGTATTTTAAAACTTGGTTATAAGTCTCTTCAGGGTTTTTCACCAGTTCCTGAGGCAGGTTTTGTAAATTATGTTTTCCTGGAAAGCCAACATCAAAGTGTTTTAAGCAGTCTTAATTTTACTATGGGCTTTTTCAAACCAAAAATTAAGGTGCTAATTATAGGTTATTTTATTTAGTAGTGGTTTTCAAATTGTATCCCAGGAAGACATTTCAGAGATTGTTTAGAAAGTTGGCAAATACTTGATTCAAAATTTATGAATCGTTTAACTTACAAAACAAATTCATATTAAAATGTGCCATTAACCAAATTTTAAAATATTGGAGGCCATCAGTGTGATAGTTCATACTGTACTTGAACTCCTTTTTCTGGAGACCTTGAAATTCAGCCCTTTCTGTCATTTCTATTTAATTAAATATTGCCCTGAAATTTCCAGGCAAATTTGTTTTTTAAACTGTTTACACTGAACTGGATGAGGTAGGATTTTCTTCATTTCATGAAACCAAAGTTACAGTAAAAAATTAGCTTCTAAAGTTTTTTTTAAATATAAATTTATTTATATTAATTGGAGGCTAATTAGTTTACAATATTGTATTGGTTTTGTCATACATCAACATGAATCCACCACGGGTGTACACATGTTCCCCATCCTGTCCCTCATGACCCTTGATTTCAAACTTTTGCGCCTATATTTATTGACTGATAACTGAGTTTTGTAGATCTGTAATTCACACACAAATGTATACCAATAAACTATTCTATGTAAGACCTTATGTTGGAAACAACTTCTCCTGCCTAAAAAAGTTTGAAAAGTACTACTTCAGAAATAAGACAGCAGATAATGAATATGATATTAAATGCTAATTGACTGCCATTGTCTAGAACTTCCCGAACTTCCCTAATTTTGGAGGGGGTTCTCTCTTCTCTCCCTTTCCCCAAATGTTGACTCTGAGCATCGAGCATTCCCATGCCTTTCCATCTCATTGTCTTTTCAGAGTGTCGGATACAAGAAGGTGACACAGACAGCTCAGCAACGTCGGGTTCCTCTGGGGAGATGAAGCCCAAGAGCCTAAAGACCCCAGACGGCCTGGAAGGTGACAAGCAGCGACAAAGTGCTGATGGGGCTGGCTGCCCACCCTCCAGCCAGCCTGAGGCTGGCAGGGGACCTCAGAAGAAGCCTCTGGGAAAACAGCGAGATCAGAAAGGCCCTGAGGGCCTGGAGGTGCAGAGCAAGCTGGGGGCCAGGAACACGACTCTGTCTTCCAAGAGAAGCCCCTTCCTCACCAAGGTGCTGCGGGAGAAGGAGAAAGGGAGCTATCCGAGCGTCAGGCTGCGGAGGAACGCCAGCTCTGCAGGAAGGCTCCAGGGACTCACCAGCGGGTCATTCGCTGGGTCCCCAGGAAGGAAAGAAACAAAGATATCGGAAGTATATTTACCTTCAGGAAAGAAGCGACCCAAAAGTCTTGAACTTACCATTTCTCCAGAAGAGACAGGACCTCTCAATCCAGAAATTCTTCTGCTTCAGGAGAAAATGAACACTAAGAATCCAAGCTCGGCAACCACTGCCAGCGAAGTGGCCACTCAGAAAACAGGGCCGACTGTGACTCTGGAGAAAGGCTCCGGGAATCCAGAGCATGCCACAACCCTGGAGGGAACAGCACTTAGGAGTACACCTTTCAGTGTACCACTGGCTGGAAAGACGATGATTGGGGAGCATCTAGAACCCACAGTTCCCGCAGAGAGGAGTGGAACTGGGGCTCCGAAGGCCTCCAGTGTGCCCCATGAGCCTTCAGATCCAGAAGTCTCTCCGTCTTCAGGTAAGAAAGGACCTGAGTCCAGAAGACCTGGTATCCTTAGGAATGATGACTGGTGCAGGTTTCCCCATGTGTTGTGCACAGTCGACTCTTTGTGACCCTGTGGACTTTAGCTGGCCAGGCTCCTCTGTCCATGGAATTTCCCAAACAAGAATACTGGAGTGGGTTGCCATTTCCTACTCCTGGGCATCTTCCCAACCCCGGGATCAAACTTGTGTCTCTTTGTGTTTCCTGCACTGGCAGACAAGAGTCTTTGCCACTGCACCACCTGGGAAGATGCACAAGCCCGCTTTTGTCTCTACTCTATCCATTTCACTGGACCCTTGGGTCCACCTTGAAGGCCTCAATCCTTTGAAAATCTGATTGTAGGCCCTGAATCCTGAAAACAGGCATATCTGTACATCTTCACAAAATGCTGCAATGTTGCATACATTTCAGCTAGTTAGCTCTTAGACACTTCTTTAGAATCCCCAAGGGCTTCTGAACCTCAGGTTGATCATCTGGGAAAGACTAGGTAAGTATCATCTTCTTACAATACTCCATGGCAGTATGACAAGGGGCTGAGATTCTGCCAGTCTGTCTCTCTGAGCAGAGAGGCAAAAATCATAGGTCTCTTTTACTAAAGAGGCAGAACTTAGGACTATGATGGGTTGTGAATGACAGAAACACCAAAGTAACAGGACTGAAACAAGATAGACATTTGTTCCCCTTTCACAAAAATGACACACATAGTCTGGGATGAATGTGGTACCCTCTGGCTAGAACCCCAGCTCCTACTGCTTTTCTGCTCCACAGAGTTTGAAGCTCATGGTCTCAGATGGTAGCATCCTCATTCCAGGCAACAGGCTGGAGGGACAAAGAATGGTATCACTTAGGGAAGGTTCTTGGAATTTTCTAGATGCTGCCCATGATGTCTCTGTTTACATCCTCTTGGCCAGAATGTACAGACATACCTCAGCGATAACGTGGGTTTTGTTCCAGACCACTGCAATAATGCAAATATTGCAGTAAGCCAGTCACAGGAAAGTTTTGGTTTTCCAGTACATATGTTTACACTATATTGTAGTCTGTATTAAGTGTACAATTATATCTAAAAAAACTATGTATATACCTTTCATTTTTGTCCTCACTACATGGCATGTGTGATCTCCATTCCTCCACCAGGGACTGAACCTGGGCCATGGCAGTGAAAGGGTTGAATCTAACCACTAGACCACCAGGGAACATCCACACCTTAATTTAAAAATACTTTATTGATAAAGAACGTTCATCATCATCTCGTAGCACAGGGATGTCACAAACGTTTATTTTGTAAAAAATGAAGTGTCCCAATAAAGGGAAGTGCAATGAAACGAGGTGTGTCTGGAGTCACATGACCACACCTAACTGCTAGGGAGGCTGGGAAATGTAGTTTTGGGGGAGCAGGGGTGGGGAAGCAGTCATATGGACCGCAAACAATGTTATCATAAGGGAAGGGGGACACTGTCACTGGGGAGTTCGCAGTCTCACTTACAGATGTGATATGAGTTCCTGGGACCCTGAGAGAGGAGGAGATGGGAGGGGACTCGTGGATTGTGTTTCTATTTCCTCTTACGTCTCCTATTATTTCTGCTTTATGAAGCTGTGCTGATCTTGGAGCAGAGCTGGTCACAGCTGTAGGTCATCACGGTGGGTTACACCCTTCAGCCTTGCAAAGTTACTTCTCTACTTTCACATCATGTTTTCTGAATCTGGATGTGAGCAGTGGCTCATTCATTCCTTCATTCAACACACACTTCCCAAATGTTTACAAGGTGCCAGGGGTTCTGCTAGGGTCTGTGGGTTCAACCACAAGCGAGTAACCATCCCCTGGGAACTCAAGTTATGCACCTTCTCAGTGGTGGTATGTGGTAAAGCCAACACCAGTAGAATGTCTTCCCATCTTTATATCACCCGTGTATGTGCAGGAGAAAGGCATAAAATTTATAGCAAAATGCCTTTCTTTAGGATAAATGCCCGAGAATTCCAAGTTTCAGGACTGGCATGAGATCCAGNTTTTTTTTTTTACAAAAGCCATATTTATTTTTAAATTCAAATGGTTAAAGTGGACATTTTCTTTTAAAACTGTGGTTTGTAACACTGCAGATTCCAATAAGTACCATTTAGTAGCCTTCCTGTTAAGCTATTGTCCAGACTCTTGGATGCTTTAGTTGCTCCTGTTTTCCCTTCGTGCGAAGGTGCCTAACTAACACACAGAGCCTTGATTTGTATGATGCATTTCTGTTGGTTGGATTTCATCTCCCTGAGTTCCAAACTTGTCAGGACCCACCACACAGCAGTGAGAAACAGGCAAAGAAAACAAAGGGCAGGATGAGAGGGAGGGGGGTGGCAGCTGTCCAGGTGTCTGACTTTTTGGGAAACTGCTGAAAGAAAGAAAGTTAAGTCGCTCAGTCACGTCCGACTCTTTGTGACCCCGTGGACTGTAGCCTACCAGGCTTCTCCGTCCATGGGATTCTCCGTGCAAGAATACTGGAGTGGGTTACCATTTCCTTCCCCAGGGGATCTTCCCGACCCAGGGATCAAACCCAGATCTCCCACAGTGGAGGCAAATGCTTTAACCTCTGAGCCACCTGAATGGTAGTCAAATGAAAACCCTTTCCTATAACCCCAGGTGGCTTGAACTTGTGGGTGGAGCAAAGGTCAGGGGTGCTCCCGGTGGGGCGGAGGACAGTGAGGCAGGAGCCTGGGCTGCTCAGGGAAACCCAGGGAGAAAAAAATGTCCAGCCTTCCCTTCAGATGCAATGACATGGGCCGTTATGAAAAGGAAATGCTGTTTTCAGGCCTTCACCTCCTCGTCCTTTTTCAAATAATGAAAAAAAAATTTTAATCTTAGAAAAGAGGGTAGGGAAAGCTCCTTTTTACAGCAGAACGCCAGCTAAAACAAGTACAGAAGAATATTAATTGAATTAGAAGATTTCCACTCTACAGTTGACACTGACAGGGATCAGCAACAGAAGCTAAATTTTTTAGGAAAAAACTGGCAGAGAACAGCATACTTAAACACTCTCAAAGTACCACTCCCCAAATTACTTAGTAATTATAAAGGAAATAATATATATTTACAGTAGTGACTGGTAGACCCCTCCTTAACCAATTACCAACCATAGAATCCCTATAATGATGATGGCAAACTGGATAGTCTTTGCCTCCCAATGGGATGGGCTAGAAAGAGCATAGCATTAGGTCTATGGCACTCTCACCCCCCACTCCATGTTTCTCCTGAATTTAATCATGAGCAAAATTATCAGAGAATTTTAGAATATAGCCATTGAACAGGACGGTTGACCTGTCCTCTTAAAAAAAAAAAATCCACATTACTGCCATCAACAACAAAAGGTGTCCCGGATTCCATGTTTAGGAACATCACATGGGAAGCTTGAGACTGGCCACAAGTCTCAAGTTAGACACATGTGGAAGTATCTACACCCATATGTTTAGTGCTTAGTTGCTCAGTCGTGTCTGACTCTTTGCAACCCCATGGACTGTAACCAGCCAAGCTCCTCTATCCATGGGGATTCTCCATGGGGGTTCTCCAGCAAGAATACTGGAGTGGGTTGCCATACCCTCCTCCAGGGGATCTTCCTAATCCAGGGAACAAACCCAGGTCTCCTGCACTGCAGATTCTTTACCATCTGAGCCATCAGAGAAGCCCATCTACACCACAGAAACAGCAAATGCCACAATCCAGTCTTGGTTTTTTTGTTGATAGTCTATAGACTCAGATAGTGAGTGATGGGGAAAGTGACTTGTACAGACCAGAGGCACGGGTGTGTATCTGCGGCGCTGTCCTGTGAAGACCGGGAGAACACTCTTCCGCATGCGAAACCCAGCATGTGATTTAGTAAAGGCTGCTGACGTTACAGGGGAAGGCGTGAGGTTCCGCACACATCGAGTTCATAGTCTTACTCCTTAATTACAGAAAAATACCAGGCAGTGTCAGAACCACTATCATATGTCAACTAGGGGACCACAGGTGTCAGGGGAACAGGGGCCAGGCAAACATCCATAAAGCGTCCTGGGAGGCCCTAGGCTGTCTGGAATTTACACCAGAGTTCTACCCACTAGTAGTCTTTGTTGTATCTAGCAGTTTTGCTAATAAATGAATGTGCCCATATTAAAATTAACAATAAAAGGTGCAGAGACATTTTTGGTTCAAAAGAACTTAAGAGATTTAGTCTGTCCTTCTGAGCCAAAAATGAGATTTCTTCTGTACGGTCTATGTGAAGGGTCCTCTCCCTCCTTGGATGAAGGAAAGTTACCCTAGAGCAACTTCACATGTCCACTACAACTTTCTAGTGATGAGAAAGTCATGCGTGGCCAGTGTGCAAGAGTACTGGAAGTCAAGTTCACTTGCATCCAAATAGATGGACTGACTTGCCCCCATTCAGGGGGAGGAGAGAGGACTCTCCCTTTGGAAAGTGGGCTTCTGGGTATTCCCTGAGCACACAGGCCCCTACACCTCCCTGACTTCTGTTCCCCAGAAACAAGCTGAAACCCAAAAGCAAAGAATCCAGTACCAGTTGGAGCAGCTGTGCCAGTTTTTAGAGCAGCAGGAGCGGCTCTTTGTGGCCTGGCTAGAGGAGTTGGGCCAGACCATCAGCCAGGTTAGGGAGACATATGGCACCCGAGGGACGAGGGACATCGCCCTTCTCGACGAGCTGATTGGGGAGCTGGAGGCCAAGCAGTGCCAGCCAGAGTGGGAGCTTATGAAGGTGAGCGCGGCTGGGCCTGGCCTTCCTCTGTCCACCATGCCCAGTAGGATGACAGGGGCTCCCAATACTGCCATCAGCTCTCCCCAACCCAGTGGTGAGGCCTTTGGGGCTGGGGTGGGACTTGTCCTTGGTTACCCATAATGCCTCTTGTGTTCAGGCCCCTGCAATGCACTCTCAGGAGCCCATGGTGGCTTAGAATCTAGGGGATCTGCCAGCATCTCCCAGATGTCAGCAGACTTTGGGTATGGTTGTGGGCAGGCCCCAGCTGAGTTGCCACCTTGGTGATTAGAACTGGGGAGAGGGGCCGTTTTTTGCTGACACTCTGGGGCAGGGAGGCCAGGAGTCAGCACAGCCCTTACAACACTGGTGATGGAGAACTTCCCTCCTTTCTCTCCTAGGACATTGGAGTCACCTTGCACAGGTACCAAGAGGTCCCCTGATGATCCCCTGGTTGGGGGGTCCTGCAGGCAGCATCTAGGGAGGCAGCCCTAGGAGGGAGATGCTCCCAACCCAGGGGATGTGCCTCCTCCCATCTCCTGCAGCGTCCGAAGGCCTTTCTGGATTTGTGTAGGGGGAATGGGAGCATGATCAGGAGGGGAGTGCAGGATTGAAGATGGAACCCAATGAACACGCCTGTCGCATGGTGGTGGCTTCCTAGGAATGACAGCCTGTGTCCTGTGCAATTCACCTTGTGAAAACTGTTCTGCAGGACTGCCTGCTTGTAGGCACAGGGAGAGAGGCACTTTCCAGAAATGGATCTGCTAAGCCCAGCAGGCAGCGGTGGAGGGGGTGGGCAAGAGAAGGGGAAGAGATCGGGAAGGGAGGGAAGGAAGGGAAGGGGAAGGAGGCTGGAACCTACAGTCACCCAGGGGAACTTTACGAGATCCTGACATTCAGGCCCTGGCTGACAAATTAAATCTGAATCTTCAGGAGTATGACCCAAGCATCAATTTTTTTGAACAATTTTTTTTTTGGTGGTAAAATACATGTAACACAAAATTTGCCATTCTAAGCATTTAAAAATGTACAGTTCAGTGAGTACCTTCATATCATCGTACATCACAGTATTGAACATCACCATGATCCAGCCATAGAACTCTCTCATCTTCCCAAACAGAAATTCCGTACTATCATACAACTTCCCAATCTGCCCTCCCCCGACCCCTGGCAACCACCATTTTACCATCTTTATGTATTTCACTACTCTAGCTACATCATATAAGTGGAGTTATGCAATATTTGTATTTTTGTGTTTATCTCACTTAGCATATCTTCCAAGGTTCATTCATGTTGTAGAATGTGCCAGAATTCCATTTCTTTTTTTTTTTTTTTAACATTTATTTTATGGCTGGGCTGCATCTTGAATCTTAGTTTTCCAATCAGGAATTAAACTTGTGGTCCCTGCAGTGGAGTCTTAACAAGTGAATCACCAGGGAAATCCCCTATTTCTTTTTTAAATTTTGGTTGCACGGGGTATTCCTTGTGTGAGTTTAACTGCTCTGCGGCATGCAGGGCCTTAGTTCCCCAACCAGGGATCAAGCCTCACCCTCTCCACTGGAAGCTCAGAGTGTTAACCACTGGACCGCCAGGAAAGTCCCCTGGTGTCTGTGGTTTTTAAAACTCCCCTGGGGAGCCCATCCCATGGCCAGCGTTGAGGACCAATGTTTAGAACTTGAAGCCCAGGAATGAAGCTTTGTGAAGTGGGTCTGGGCTGGGTGTGTCTAGTGGAAGCTGCACCTCGCTTCCAGTTAATGAGACCTTGGGCCACCCCCATGCTCCATCCCTCTTTCGCCAATGGTCTTTTTGTCTCTAGGGCCAAGATGGTGACTGTCCCTGAGCTGTGGGCCACGCCACCAGAGGTGAAAGAGAAGATCCACCTGCTCTACCAGAAATCAGAGTTTGTGGAGAAGCGTGTGAAGCACTTCTTGGGTAGGTGGGCTTGCAGGAGAGTGGGAGGCGCCCCCCACCTGCCCTCAAGAGCCATGTAGCCCAGACCCTCTGGCGTCCCTTTTCCATCTTCCTTGTCCTTTCTGACTCTGCCTTCAGCCTCTTCCAGATCTGTCCCCATCTGGGGAACCTAACTTGAACTTTTCTCCTTTTAGAGACCCTGCGCTCAGAAGTGGAAACGTTCAATGGTAAGTATGGTGGTGGTAGTTTGTGCTGGCCAGGGGTCCCTTGTGCTGTTGGTTTCTAGGTATTATTTAGAAGAAAAAAAAAAACAAACCTGTAACAAAGGTGGGAGAGAAGTCATGACAAGTTCTCATAGTCTCTGAGCCGGGGTCACCATACCACAGAATATCCAAGGCTGGCTTGGGTCCCAGGGAGGAACAGGGGCCTATGAAGTCAGAGGAAGCTGGGCAGGTCCTGAGCAGGGAGGAGGGGTCCTTGTCTTTCCTTGTTGTGGGGACAGGGGTGGATGTAGTCCCTCTGACTGGAGATGCTCAGCACTGCCCCTATCTCCTTTTTCTCTGTAGTTGCAGAACTGATTGGTGGTCAGGCACCCTGAGGCGAGTAGCCTTGGCTTGCTGGGTCCCTACTCAGCCCCCCAGTGTGTTCCTGAAGAACGACCCTGTCCACATTTCCTGGATCTGGGGAAAACCCTGTGGGGATGTTGTCCATGGACCTGAAGTCAGGAATTCTAATTCTCTCTGCAGTTAATGTGATTCTGGAAGCAGAAACTGTCCACTCCAACCTCATCTTCCATCTTCTCTGATGACATGAAGAGTGTGAGCCTTGGGGAAAAAAAGTGGGACCATCTGCCTGCTAGTCCAGGAAAATTCAATAGCTGACTCGTGGTGCTGGGCTCTCTGAGCCTGCTTTCTAGCCACCATGACTGAGAAGTGAAGGTGGGAGACAAGCCAGGGTGGGTCCTGGTGTCTGCAACGCAGCCACGAGCGGCAAGGAGAACATGACTCTGTCACCAGAGAATGGGCATTGGTAAAAACAATGAGGCAGTAAAATGAATGCCAGGCTTGCACCTTTCTCCAGATCCAGATGGGGAGCCCTGCTGACATGGGGGCATCTCCATGGACTCTTACAATGTGACAGCCAAATCCCACATCCCTCACAGCCACTGGCTACCTTCCCCCTGAGCCCCTTCAACCTATCCTCAGCCCCAGGACACATGATGGAGAGAAGAACATGGATCCTCTGACCATCTGTCCAGTGGGGGTGGCCACGGCCTCCCCGAACACCTGACACTTTGCATCTCCCTTCAGGCTCCTGGCCTTGAATCTTGAATCCATACACTCGACTGTCATTGCTGGGTTCCAGTTCTGGGGGGAATATAATCAATAAAAAAACAGTCCCCGTGCCCAAGGAGTTTATGGAACAGAAGCAGAAGTAGGCTGGGTCATAAATACTGGTAAGGGTAAAGAGTACACACATACAGATGATAAAACGATTTCAGAGTACACAGCTGTTGGTTAATAAGTCCTTGTTAAGAATTAGCACCTAAGATGCTCCTGGGACAGAGCCTATCCTCATTTTCCCTCAGGACCCTTGGCAAGGATGTGTTCCTTCATTCTACCTTCCCCTGTCTTGAGGACTTAGGAAGCCTGAAGAAAAACAAGCAGACTAGATCACTACAAATCACTTTTGTACCTGGATTAATGAACTGTGGCTGGACCTCATAAATAAATCACTTAGAAAATATAGTTGTAATTGCATTTGTTGTCACTCAGTTGATTACTGTGAGATGCTGTTTGCATACAGAAGACCATGAAGGAGATGGGGCTGCTGTTACTATTCTTCCTGAGCTCTATCAGCCAATGTGTGGGTCTGTGGAATGTTAGGTTCTAGTTAATTCTCCATTTAAAGGGACATAGAGAGAGAGTGGGAAGGAGAGGGACAGACTTGGAGTCTGGGGATAGTAGATGCAAACTATTACGTTGAGAAGGGATAAACAAGGTCCTACTGTATAGCACAGGGAACTATATCCAGTCTCCTGGGATAGACCAAATGAAAAGGAATATAAAAAATGTCTGTATGTGCATAACTGAGTCACACTGCTGTATGGCAGAGATTAGCACAACGTTGTAGATTAACTATACTTCAAAAGAAAAAAATTAACACACCCAAAGAATAGAATGACATATAGAGAGGGATGTAAGAAAAAAGGAGGATCAAATGAAGAAGACTGAACCACAAACTCCTGCTACTCCAACTTCTCTTCCCATCTTCACAGTGGAGCCTAGATTCTCCATGGTTGTGACCAGAGCACAAAACACATGCTTTCCTTTCTTCATGGAGCTTTGTTCTACATGCATAATCGACATGCTGACACAGCTCACGTGCCGTTTGCTCAGCTGTTCCCTGTGTTTGGCATTTGTTGTTACCAATTCTCCCTTGCTATCTTTCCATGAACAGCTTGGTGTATATTTTCTGCCACCTTCCCATACACATGATTTTCTCTCCAATTATTCCTAAAACTGTTTCAGAACGTGAACTATTTGACAACACTTGCAGTGGTTGGTCATACAATCCTTCAGAAAGATTTTAAATGTTTCATGACTGAAGCAGTATTGATCATTTACAAAATTTTTGCTGATATGGTAGAAATGTAATGAGATTTTATCTGTTTTATTTCATTACCTGAAATTGAGGCTATGAATTTTTCCATCTGAATTTCTACTTTTTTGCCTCATCTGTCAACACACATATTTGATAAACAATCCATAATAGTAATAGTTTTATTCAAGCCAAACTGAGGACTACAGCCTGGGAGACACAGATTTAAGAAGTACATGAACTGTGTTCCATAGAACCTCAAAATGGGGGGAGGCTCTACAGGCAAAACCCCAAGCTAATTGTTTGTCAAGAATTATAATTGAAGCTGGTAAGAATAAAAGTGCTTATTAAGTAAGGACTGGTTGGGGTCCAAAATGGCTACAAAGTTACAAGGGGAGACTTTGGCCCATTAGGTTGCATCTGGCAGCTACTAGCAAATACTGTTCTGAGAATGGTTTATGCCATCCTTGAGTTTGATATAGTTCAGAAAATTGAGGTTCTCAATAATGCAAGCACAAGTCTGAAATTAAATCACAATCACTATCCTGCTCCATTTTGGATGCCTGAATCACAGTCTTATATTTTGGCAGAACAAGGAACATGGTCTTCCCTGGTGGTCCATTGGTTAAGAATTTGCCTTGCAATGCAGGGGACACAGGTTCGATCCCTGGCCAGGAAGATTCCACTTACCATGGGGCAACTAAGCCTATGCTCCACGACTACTGAGCCTGTGCTCTAGAGCCAAAGAGGTGTAACTACTGAGCCCACAGGCTGCAACTATTCAAGCTCAAGACACAGCAAGAAAAGCCACAATGAGAAGCTCATACACTGCAACAAGAGAGTAATCCTCACTCCCAGCAATTACAGAAAAGCCCATGCACAGCAACAAAGGTCCAACATGGCCAAAAAGTAATGTTAGTAAAAAAGAACAAAAAACATCAAACATGACAGGTTTCAAATGAGGCAGATTAGCATGCACCCAACTAGTTAGCATGACCCTGGTGTCTGGGAAGAGAACCTCATCTTTAACGGAGTACTAGCATTGGCGTTATGAGAGTGGGAAGGGAACATCTATCCCTATCTTCAAAGAGGACATTTTCAACAATCTGCTAGCTGTATTCTTTTTTTTTTCCTAATGGTTAAAGCATATGCATATGTACAAATTAGCATAAAGTTCAAGCCAAATCATTTATAAGCAAGAATGACTTCCCCATACCTCAACATGTAAAAAACTGCTTCCATNTGGACAGGCAGGCCTGGTGTGCTGCGATTCATGGGGTCAGAGTCGGACACGAGTGAGCGACTGAACTTACATAAATATTTTAAATATTAAATATTTGTATTTGTAGGATGTAATTTTCCCTGTCAGGTGGTTTTTTAAAATTGAGATATAACTCACATCCCATAAAATGCACCCTTTTAAATACACAACTAATGAGTTTTAGTATACCCACAATGTGTGGATCAACACTAATTCCACAACATTTTCATCACCCCCAAAACAAGCCTTGCACCCATTAGCAGTCACTGGTCTTTCCCCTCTGCTCTCAGGCCCTGGCTACCACTAATCTATTTTTTATCTCTACAGATTTGCCTGTTCTGGACATTTCACATAAGAATTACAATATATGGTCTTGTGTGACTGGTTTCTTTGGCTCAGCACAGTGTGTCAAAAGTTCATCCATGTTGCAGCATGTATCACTGCTTTGTTCCTTTTTTACTGTTAAATTATATTTATTATCATTATATGGAGAAGGCAATGGCACCCCACTTCAGTACTCTTGCCTGGAGAATCCCATGGATGGAGGAGCCTGGTAGGNTCTCAGGCCCTGGCTACCACTAATCTATTTTTTATCTCTACAGATTTGCCTGTTCTGGACATTTCACATAAGAATTACAATATATGGTCTTGTGTGACTGGTTTCTTTGGCTCAGCACAGTGTGTCAAAAGTTCATCCGTGTTGCAGCATGTATCACTGCTTTGTTCCTTTTTTACTGTTAAATTATATTTATTATCATTATATGGAGAAGGCAATGGCACCCCACTTCAGTACTCTTGCCTGGAGAATCCCATGGATGGAGGAGCCTGGTAGGCTGCAGTCCATGGGGTCACTGAGTCAGACACAACTGAGCGACTTCACTTTCACTTTTCACTTTCATGCATTGGAGAAGGAAATGGCAACCCACTCCAGTGTTCTTGCCTGGAGAATCCCAGGGACAGCAGAGCCTGGTCGGCTGCCGTCTATGGGGTCGCACAAATAGGACTGAAGCAACTTAGCAGCATATGGATATACATCTTCTTAACTGTTCTGCAGACAAGTGGGTTGTTTCTACTTTTCAGACAGTATAAACAATGCTATTTGTGTATAGGTTTTCATTTCTCTTGGGTTTATACCTAGGAATGAAATTATTTGATCCTATAGTAATTCTTGATGCTTTTGAACTACTATGTTGGAGAAGACTCTTGAGAGTCCCTTGGACTGCAAGGAGATCAAACCAGTCAATCTTAAAGGAAATCAGCCCTGAATATTCACTGGAAGGACTGATGCTGAAGATGAATCTCCAATAATTTTGGTCACCTGATAAAAAGAACTGACTCATGAAAGAGACCCTGATGCTGGGAAAGACTGAGGGCAGAAGAAGGTGATAACAGAGGATAAGACAGTTGGATGACATTATTGACTGGATGGACATGAGTTTGAGCAAGCTCTGGGATGATGGACAGGGAGGCCTGGCCGTGCCGCAGTCCATGGGATTGCACAGTCGGAAATGACTGAGCTGATAACAATTCTATGCTGATATTTTGAAAGACTGCCAATCTGTGGCTAAGCATTTTTTCTTTCTTTCTTTTTTCACCACACTGTCATGCATGCAATGCCTTAGTTCCCCAACCAGGAATCAAACCAATGGACTGCCAGGGAATTCCCACTAAACATCTTTTCAAATGTCAATATCATTTAGCTTTCCTCCTGTATGGAATGGTTCCATGGCCTTTGCCTCAGTCTTCGGTCAGTTGGCAGGAGCTCTGTATGCTGGGAATGCCTTATTCTTTACTTTACTTATCTTGCACAATTACATTCCAGTCTACCACTTGTTTGAGTTTATCAATATTATTTTCTAAAGTTTCTTTTTTTAATACATTCTCACAAGTTTATATTCTACTTTAAGGCACCTCAGTTTCCTACTGTGCCTCAATATTAAACAGCGTTCTCGTAAATATTCTTTCATTGGCTATTAAATCCCAATTTGGGGGTATGTAACGACAGGAGTCTTCCTTTTTTGCAGGAAGAACATACAACTTTTGCTAGTACCAAGCTTACAAGCCACCCTTTCATACATGTCGATACATATATTCAGATCAATTTTAGCATTTATTGTTCTATCTATTCACTCGTAGTTCAAACTATACAGCTTTGACTAAAGAAGGTTTTTGTTTTTGTTTGGTAATTTTGATGTCTGGAAAGACAGATATTCTTTAACTTATTGCTATACAGTTTTTATTTGTAATTTTTTGCCACACAGTTTTGACAACAGTCTCTTCAAAACACATTTTAGACCATGGCTGAATCACCGTTTCCGTTAAGAGACTCGTTTATATTTTCACTTTAGCCAACCCGACTGACAATGACTTTACACAGAGAAATAAGGCAATCTCTGCTCTTGTGTGGCCCAAAATCTTGACCAATACCTCCCTAGAGAATGAACCGAGTATGTGAACAAGGCAAAAAGAAAAGATAAACGGAGAACGGAAGCGGAATGGACAATTAGGATTCCTTAGAAAGTAAGATGGCCGGTCCAGACCGCAGCGTAGGAGTTGGCATACAGGGGAGGGGAGCGTCGCCCGGCTCTGACCAACGGGCGGCCCCTACCGAATGAGACGGCTGTAACAGAACCCTAGACCCGATAGAGACCAAAACCCACCACCAACTCACCGCCACCTCAGTTTTTTGATACACCCCAGATACTGTGGCGGAAACTGCAGCTGCCTCACACAGACCTTCCGGTCCTCCCGCCAGCCCACTTCCGGTCGAGCCCAGCTCCTGCTTGGCCCCAACCGCTGAGCCTGACGATCTCCCATTGGCTGTGTGGCGCTGAACTACATTTCCCAGCAGCCCCTGTATTTAGCTCTTCCGTACTTGGACTGGTGCCAACCAGGTTTGGCGGGCTAGAGCTAACCTTTAGCTTTCCGTCTCCCAGGTACAGCCGCAGAGAAAGCGGATGCTGCCAACCTGGCCTCCCTGCGGTCCTGAAAGTCCTGCTGGTCGGCCTCGAGCCTCGCCTTCTGAAGCGCAGACTGCCCGCTCCAAGCGAGGAGACCAGGCTTCCGCACCGGAAACGAGGTACCGGGCGTGACATCACGGCCGCCTAGACACCCGGTCTCCCAGAAGACACCGCGTCCCGGTCGTCTTCACCAGCTAACCGCTGGTCACACAAATAATAGCTGGCTGCCAGTGAGGACACCCCGAAGGGCGAGGGTTGGACTGGGCCTCTCGCGCCTAATTTCCCAGTCTCTCTCTGAGTCTGGGTCCCGGGTTGTCCCCAGCGTGCGCCCAGGCACAGCAGAACCCCAGAAGGTGAGGGGCTCCGGAAGGGCGGGAACCAGACTGAAACGGCCTCTAGGGAACGAAACGGGCCATTGCTGGAGCGCACCCCAGGCAGTGCCGCCAGCTGGGCTTTGCGGTGAAGGTGCTCCTTGGCCAGTGGGAGAGGCTGCAGAGTGGGCCTGGACCGGTGGGCCCTACCGGAATGCCCCCTGTTCATCTTACAAGACTTGGAGGGCGGAAAAGAGTCGGCTGGCCACATGTCGACCCCTCATGCTGCCTTGCGGTTGCTCCTTGGGCCAACTGCCCCCTGAATGACATCCTAGGGACATGCGGTCCAAGGGCTACGGTGAGGCCAGGTTCAGTTGCCAAGCTGACCTCTAACCAGATGCCCTCATTATTGAACCTTGGGTTTCCTGTCTTTTGGCCCGTTGCCTTTTTTTTTTTTTCCAGCGTGAGTGAAACCATTTTTCCTGGAGTTTGGAGTTTGAGCTTCACATTATGGTGAGGAAGACCCTTGGTCTTCTGCCCGTTGTCTTTGCTCCCTTCTGTTTGGCCCTTGAGGTTTGGACATCTTCCATTCGCAGGATATTCCTTTCAGGTCTTGCTGAGAGTATCAGGTGCAGGGGTCTTCCTTTCAGTTGTGAATTCCCTACCCCAGCTTATTTTTCCTTACTGATTTAGATTTCACGTGGCCTCACCGCCCAAGAAACATTGGAGTAGAGGCATGCTCACCCTGACCCGTGGTTTCTCTCATCTACAGCTGACTGATAGGTTTTCTCCAGTAAGAGGTGGCTCTTGAAGCTCTGCAGAAACAAGTGTGGTGTGTGATTTCAAGGCACAATGGCTGCAAAAGTGGTCCCTATGCCCCCCAAGCCAAAACGGTCCTTTATACTGAGAGTCCCTCACAACTCCAAGCTGGGCCAAGACCTACTTCGAGATGCTACTAGTGGACCCAAGACCATCCACCAACTGGTTCTGGAGCACTTCCTCACCTTCTTGCCCAAGCCAAGCTTAGTCCAACCCAGTCAGAAAATCAAAGAGACCTTGGTTATTGTCAAGAATGTGAGCTCAAACCTTCACAATAGAGGTAAGAAGCACATACTGTTTCACTAGAAGAAAGAGGGTGGTACTGGGGATTGAGCTAGGCTTCCATAGTAATAGGGAATTCAAGTTAGGAAGGTGGGTTTTGAAAAAAGGAGTTGATTCTAATAAGTCAACATGCCAAGAAGAGGGAGTATTTATTTTTCCTCAAGCTGGGTTTGAGTGATTTGCTAAGTGTGTGTAAAGCCATAGAATAGACTAACTTTTTTTGTAGTGTCAATTTTTACTCACACATTCGGGAGGGGGAATCTTTTTTTTTCTTTTGCCATGACATGCAGCATGTGGGATCTTAGTTCCCCAATGAGGGATCAGATCTGCACCCCCTGCATTAAAAAGGTGGAGTCTTATACACTGAACTGCCAGGGAACCCTGGGGAGTATGTTTTTAGGATAAAGAAATGTCGATGAATTATTGAATTGACTTCACCTTATGTGGAATCTTGTAAACTTTTGTGCTTGCTGTGGACATCTTCAGACTTTACCGCAACCTTCCCCTTAGTGGTAATGGAAGTTTTAAAAGGGGAATCACCTTTTTTTTAATGAAAAGACGCCATGTAGATTCAAGACCCTGTGGTTTGAGGCTTGACCTTTGACTGGGCTCGTAGGAGCAGAAAAAGCTATGAGTTACCTACCAAAGGAATGATCTGGCTTCAAAATGTGGGTAGAATCTTTCTATTAGAGTCACTGACTTTCTTTTAACTGCAGCTTCCTCTTTCCCCAGTGCAACCTCGTCCCTTAGTGAAGTTTTTACCTAGAGAAGGAATCCAACAGAAACAGGAGACAGTATCTCTGTGTCTGAAATCTGAATCTGAGGTGGGTTCAGCTTTCCTGTTCATTGTTTGGGTATATTGCCCTCTCTGCTCTCGCAGCCCTCCCACATATAAAAACACACTCTAGGGAGTCAGCAGAAGACTGGGCTCATTCTTCACTGCCTTCTTAGACAGTTGTGTTCTGTTTTTCCTCTGGCTTCTCTCTGAGCCTGGCTTTCTGGTCTGCATGAGACTTGTAGATCCCTTTCACCATCCCTTCCCCAATCTTTGGGTCTCAGTCTTTCTTAACAGCAAGGCTGTCAAGGAACTTCTGTTGCTAAGAGGAAGGGGGCCTGTTGTTCTTTCAGAAACTGGTGGTCTTTGAGGATTTGAATGTATTTCACTCCCAAGAAGAATGTGTAAGCCTGGATCCTGCTCAGCAGCCCACCTCAGAGATGGAAGAAGACAGCATTGGGGAGATGATGTTACTGGGTAAGAAATCAAGTCCCTTGTAAGTTTAGATTGAAGGCTATGGGAAAAGCATGATTCTGTTTCATCTCAAATTTTTTTTGAGACACTGGTCACACCAGCTAAGTACATGTTCACATGCATATTTTTGTTTTATTCTATGTGACAGAGCCTTCTCCAGCTGTGAGTGGCCATTTTTCCTGTATTTGGGGCAGCGAGGGTGGAGGGCATCTCTCTTGGTAATCAGGACCTGCAGCCAATGTGCTAACATCAAACATTTAAACAGAAAACATATGCATACTGTTTCTGAATCCACTTTCTGCATCCAGTTGGTATTCTTAAGAGATACAGTTTACATCACTATTTTCATTGGACACTTGACTAATTCTTTTTTAAGTCTTATTTTGTCATTGGTATTCAATAGCTATAAAGCCTACCAGTGTAAGAGAAAAGATATCCCATTTTTGATGGAAGTATTATCTAGCATTTCTTAAGCACATGTATGCCAGAATGTGCTAGACACTATTCTAAGTACTTTACATGCATTTATTATGTCATGTAATTCTCACGATAGCACTGTGGGGTATAGGAATCATTATTATGTTATAGATGATGGAACTGAAGTAGAGAAAAGTCAAATTTGTTGAGGGTCACACAGCAGTAAGTAGTAGAGCAGGTTTTTTGTTTTTGTTTTTGTTTTTTTATTTGGCTGAATAGAGTCTTACTTGCAACATGTGAACTCTTAGTTGCTGCATGTGGTATCTAGTTCCCTGACAAGGATTGAATCTGGGCCCTCTGTATTGGGAGGACAAAGTCTTAGCCACTAAACCGCCAGGGAAGTCCCACCATTATCATTGTTAAAGGGAAACACTGAGAGGCATTCCCACTAGAATTAGGATACAACAACGAAGCCCACTATCACTACTACTGTTTAACATTGTGTTTTGGGTGGCCTCCCTAGTGGCTCAGACGGTAAAGAGTCTGCCTGCAATGCAAGAGTCCTGGGTTCAGTCCCTGGGTTGGAAAGATCCCCTGGAGAAGGGAATGGCTACCCACTCTAGTATTCTTGCCTGGAGAATCCCATGGACAGAGGNATTGTGTTTTGGGTGGCCTCCCTAGTGGCTCAGACGGTAAAGAGTCTGCCTGCAATGCAAGAGTCCTGGGTTCAGTCCCTGGGTTGGAAAGATCCCCTGGAGAAGGGAATGGCTACCCACTCTAGTATTCTTGCCTGGAGAATCCCATGGACAGAGGAACCTAGCAGGCTAGAGAATGTCTGAAAACTTATTACATATAATAGGTGTATTCAGTAAGGCAATGAGGTAAAATTTTTATACAGAAATCATTTATGGAAATACAGTCATTTAGAATAGGGGTCCCAACCTCCAGGATCTAATGCCTGGTGATCTGAGATGGGGCTGATGTAAAGTGCACAGTAAGTGTAATGTGGTTGAATCATCCTGAAACCCACTCTCCTACCCAAAGGGTCCATGGGAAAATTATCTTCCTATGAAGCCAGTCCTTGGTTCCAGAAAAGTTTGAGACCAGTGATTTAGAAGATATGCATTAGGAACAAAAAAAGATTAAGCATCTAGAAATAAACTTAAGAAATGTGCAAAAATGATGAGGAAAATAAAACACTTCTAAAGGACATAAAAGTAAATTTGAATGAATGGAAAGTAATATCATGTTCTTGGTTGGAAAGATTTAATATTGAAAAGGTCAGTTTTCCCCAAGTTAATTTATGAATTCAATGTTGTCCCTTTACTAAAACCAATAGGATTTTCCCCCCGGAACTGAACAGTGTGATTTCAAATTCAAGTGGAAAAATGACTGCAAGTAACCAGGAAAATTGGAAAGAAGAGCAGTGGGGCAGGAGAGTTATAGCCTACCAGGTGTTTAAGCAGCCTCTAAAACCTGCCATGAAAACAATATATAGTTTTGGCATGTGAGTAGCTAGACCAATGGGATGGAATAAGAAGTGCAGAAATAGCTTCAAATACACATAGGGATTTAGTTTGTGATAAAGTTGGAATCCCCAGTCAGCAAGGTAAAAAAGGACTTTTTGATAAAAGGTCCAATGAAAACTTAGCCTCTTGGTGAATCATATCTTTGCAAATCAAGAATAACTCCAGGTGGGTCAAAGATTTTAAATGTTTTTTTAAAAACAATTAGAGCATGTGGGTGAATTCCTTTATAACCATGTGATAGGATAACTTTTCTAATAAAGACTCAAAAATCCAGAAGTCTTAAAAGATCAATAAGGTAAATACATAAAAATTTTAAAACTTTTTATGACAAAATAAATATTTAAACAGATAAAGTACAGTAAATTGTAGGTACACACATGATTATTGGAAAAACCATAGCTTTGACTAGACGGACCTTTGTCGACAAAGTAACGTCTCTGCTTTTTAATATGCTGTCTAGGTTGGTCATAGCTTTTCTTCCAAGGAGCAAGCATCTTTTAATTTCATGAGTGCAGTCACCATCTGCAGTGATTTTGGAGCCCAGAAATAAAGTTTGACACTGTTTCCACTGTTTCCCCATTTATTTCCCAGGAAGTGATGGGACCAGATGCCATGATCTTAGTTTTCTGAATGTTGAGCTTTAAGCCAACTTTTTCACTCTCCTCTTTCACTTTTATCAAGAGGCTTTTTAGTTCCTCTTCACTTTCTGCCATAAGGGTGGTGTCATCTGCATATCTGAGGTTATTGATATTTCTCCCAGCAATCTTGATTCCAGCTTGTGCTTCATCCAGACCAAGCATTTCACATGATGTACTCTGTATATAAGTTAAATAAGCAGGTGACAATATACAACCTCGACATACTCCTTTCCCAATTTGGAACTAGTCTGTTGTTCCATGTCTGGTTCTAACTGTTGCTTCTTAACCTGCATACAGATTTCTCAGGAGGCAGGTAAGGTGGTCTGGTATTCCTATCTCTTTTAAGAATTTTCCACAGTTGTGAGCCACACAGTCAAAGGCTTCAGCATAGTCAATGAAGCAGAAGTAGATGTTTTTCTGGAATTCTTTTGGTTTTTCTATGATCCACCAGATGTTGGCAATTTGACCTCTAGTTCCTCTGCTTTTTCTAAATCCAGCTTGAACATCTGGAAATTCTCGATTCACATACTTTTGAAGCCTAGCTTAGAGAATTTTGAGCATTACTTTGGTAGCATGTGAGATGAATGCAACTGTGGGGTTGAACATTCTTTGACATTGCCTTTCTTTCTTTGGGATTGGAATGAGACGGATTAGAGTAAGGCTTTTCAGTGTAATTTTCGTATTTTGATTTAGAGCCATATAAATATATCAGCTACTAAAATTCTCTATTTTTAAAGTTAGTGCAATAAAGGAATGTAAAATGCAGTTGAGTTTCAGTTAATTGTTCTCAAGACAGATATTTAGTTCTTTAATTTAACCTAATGTTTATAAGAAAAAGGGGTTAGGGAGAATGAATATTGGAAAAGAGGGGGAATCAAAATATGATTTATATTTAGAAAATTTTAAAGGATCAATTAAAACATTATGATATTTAATAGTTTTACAGTAGGTCAGTAGGAATAAATAAATATCAGTAGCATTCTTAAACACAAAATAATGAGAGCTCTCCTTCAGAATGACGATAAAATAGGAGTAAAATAGATGTTTTATATGGTAAATAGAGATTTTTTGAATATTGGAGAGAAACAGGTCTAAATAGGAAAATAAAATCATGTAAAGATATCAGTGCCCTCCAGACTTATACTGTAAATGTGCTCTGTCAAATTGGTGAAAGAAGTGAATGTTCTGACTAACTACCAATATTAGACACGTTACGAACAACAGTGTGATACTAAACTTCAAAAGTATCAGAGTTAAAATAAGTCATAAAAGAATGGCCAGAAAACAATAGAAATGTATTGGACTTTAAAAGACTGATTTTCTGCTTTTAAGTTGTGGAGTTATTATAGAGAAAGACTTTAATTAAAAAAAATCAGTGATAAAGAGATTAAGATTTATAATATATACAATTTATGTATTTTTATTTATTTTATTTTTGGGTCCCCTGGGTCTTTGTTACTGCTGGCAAGCTTTCTCTGGTTGCAGTGTTCGGGCTTCCCAATGCAGTGTCTTCTCTTGTTGCAGAGCATGGGCTGTAGGATGCTTGGGCTCAGTAGTTGTGGTGCACAGGCTTAGCTGCTCCTTGGCATGTGAGATCTTCCTGGAATAGGGATTGAACTTATGTCCCCTGCATTGGCAGGTAGATTCTCAATCCCTGGATCACCAGGGAAGTCCTATAAAATGTATTTAAGTTTATAAAAGTGTCAGCCAATAGATAAATTATTAGTTTGCAGTAATCAAAGTGCAAAATAAAGCTACAATGAGAAACCATTTTATACCTATTAAATATTTGAAAATTATATCTACTATCAGCAAGATTAGTTAAAATTGATACCTAGCCTTATGTTGATGGTTATATTGAAATTTGTACAGTTCATTTGGAAAGCAGTATGTCAGTTCATCTCAAGAGGTGTAATAAAAAAGAATTGTCCTGTGCTTTGGCCCAACATTTTCATTATCCTAAGGGAATCATTAAATGAAATTAAAAAAAAAAAAAGAAATCTATTGATGTGAAAGTGATAAACCCNCAAAATATGATTTATATTTAGAAAATTTTAAAGGATCAATTAAAACATTATGATATTTAATAGTTTTACAGTAGGTCAGTAGGAATAAATAAATATCAGTAGCATTCTTAAACACAAAATAATGAGAGCTCTCCTTCAGAATGACGATAAAATAGGAGTAAAATAGATGTTTTATATGGTAAATAGAGATTTTTTGAATATTGGAGAGAAACAGGTCTAAATAGGAAAATAAAATCATGTAAAGATATCAGTGCCCTCCAGACTTATACTGTAAATGTGCTCTGTCAAATTGGTGAAAGAAGTGAATGTTCTGACTAACTACCAATATTAGACACGTTACGAACAACAGTGTGATACTAAACTTCAAAAGTATCAGAGTTAAAATAAGTCATAAAAGAATGGCCAGAAAACAATAGAAATGTATTGGACTTTAAAAGACTGATTTTCTGCTTTTAAGTTGTGGAGTTATTATAGAGAAAGACTTTAATTAAAAAAAAATCAGTGATAAAGAGATTAAGATTTATAATATATACAATTTATGTATTTTTATTTATTTTATTTTTGGGTCCCCTGGGTCTTTGTTACTGCTGGCAAGCTTTCTCTGGTTGCAGTGTTCGGGCTTCCCAATGCAGTGTCTTCTCTTGTTGTAGAGCATGGGCTATAGGATGCTTGGGCTCAGTAGTTGTGGTGCGCAGGCTTAGCTGCTCCTTGGCATGTGAGATCTTCCTGGACTAGGGATTGAACTTATGTCCCCTGCATTGGCAGGTAGATTCTCAATCCCTGGATCACCAGGGAAGTCCTATAAAATGTATTTAAGTTTATAAAAGTGTCAGCCAATAGATAAATTATTAGTTTGCAGTAATCAAAGTGCAAAATAAAGCTACAATGAGAAACCATTTTATACCTATTAAATATTTGAAAATTATATCTACTATCAGCAAGATTAGTTAAAATTGATACCTAGCCTTATGTTGATGGTTATATTGAAATTTGTACAGTTCATTTGGAAAGCAGTATGTCAGTTCATCTCAAGAGGTGTAATAAAAAAGAACTGTCCTGTGCTTTGGCCCAACATTTTCATTATCCTAAGGGAATCATTAAATGAAATTAAAAAAAAAAAATCTATTGATGTGAAAGTGATAAACCCAGCAGAAATTCAGATTCTGTCTTTATGATCAGTCACATTATCTAAAGTGGTTGATTTCATCCTTTAATTTCACTAAGTTGCCCAGAGTCAAAGTCCCTTGTCATTCCACCTGTTCATGACATACTTTTTTTTTTGTCTTTGTAATCTGGTGGGGTTTTTTGTGTGTGTGGAACTCTTCACAAATTTGCATGTCATCCTTGCACAGGGGCCATGCTAGTCTTCTCGGTATCTTTCCCATTTTAGTATATGTGCTGCCAGAGCAAGCGCTGTAATCTGTCATTTTACACAGACTTTTTTGGGAAATAACAAGTCCTGAGTATACAGCTCAGATTTCCATAAAATGAACATATTTGTCTAAAATCAACTAATACCCCAGATATCCCTCTTGTGGTCCTGTTCAGTCACTAGTTTCCATTCTTCCCCCCAAAATGACAACCATTGACTTCTACCATAGTTTTCAGTTTATCAATTGTAGTAGTGTTTTTTTCTTAATGTAGATCATTTTTTCTCTTTGGCTACACTGTGAAGCATGCAGCATCTTTAGTCCCCTGACCAGGGATCAAACTCAGTGAAAGCACAGATTCTTAACCACTAGATTGCCAGGAAAGTTCGCTGTAGTAATCCTTTCATGTCCAAAAAAATAATACACTGTGTGAAAATACTTTGCCTCCTTTAGTTGTGGTCATTTGAATTGTTTGCAGTTTTTCACTATATTGGATGTTATAATATTAGCTAATACTATAATATAGTGAAAACCTGAAAGTAACTCATCTTACCATTTACTTACTAGCCTCCTAAAGATTACAAGTAGTACCTTTTAATATTTATGCCCTTCACCCCCTGGTCCTTGTTAGCTTAGTGATTTACACATAATACAAGATCAGTATGAACTTGTTGAGTAATTGGTGCCTATTCAGAAAACAAACATGGAAATCTTTGAGTCTAGTTCCACACATTTCATTAAAAAAAAAAAAGAGGACTATCTGCTTGCATTATGGGTAAGGAAAGATTTATCAGTCATGTATCCCATCCTCAGTAAGGGTGAGGAAGTGTTGATGGCAGATGTCTGCCAGTCAGATTTCTGACTTTCAAGGTTATGGTCTCATGAGAAATCTAACTTGGTTTTTCCTGCATGGTATCATATCCCTCAAAAATTATTAGATTTTCTCTCTGTTTCCACAGTCAGTGGCAATAATCCTGAGGGCGAAGAGCTTCAGACAGAACCTGTAGAGGATGAAGATCATAGAGAAGAGTCTTCAGATTGTGATGAAATGGATTGTTCCATCGTCCCTGAGCAGTCTCCAGATTACCAAAAAGAAGAAAGGTTAAATACATCTATTCCAAAGGAAAGGAAAATGAGAAATCTTTTAGTTACCATTGAAAATGATACTCCTCTAGAAGAACTCTCAAAATACGTGGATATTAATGTTATCGCACTTACCCGAAATCGTAGAACAAGAAGATGGTATACATGTCCGCTGTGTGGGAAACAGTTTAATGAGAGTTCTTACCTTATTTCCCACCAGAGGACTCACACTGGAGAAAAGCCCTATGACTGCAGTCACTGTGGGAAAAGCTTTAATCATAAAACAAACCTTAATAAGCATGAGAGAATCCATACAGGAGAGAAGCCTTATTCATGTTCTCAGTGTGGGAAAAACTTCCGTCAGAATTCTCATCGAAGTCGCCATGAAGGAATCCATATAAGGGAAAAGATACTTAAGTGTCCAGAATGTGGGAAAACCTTCCCAGAAAACAAAGAGTTTGTGATTCACTTGCAGAGTCACAAGGCCAAGAGGCCATATGGTTGTAAAAAGTGTGGGAGAAGATTTGGTCGGCTGTCGAACTGTACCCGGCATGAAAAAACCCACTCAGCATGTAAGACCCGAAAATAGAAGTGACATCAGGGAAAGATCTGATGATAGCACCTCAGACTGAAATATTCCATAAATAATTCTGAATTGCCAGGCTGTCTGAAAAGTTACAGACAAGAAAACCTCATTATAGCCAAAATTGGATAAATATTCAAGTTTGCTGAAATCTCAAGTTTGTAGAAAATTAACAGGGAGAACAAAAAATCCTCAAGGGCTATACCTCAGTTAGCAACCAGGCTTTTTGGACTAAAGAGCTTTCTTTTGTGAACTTACGCAACAATGTACAGCTCACAGATCCCTTTCCCAAAAAAGGCTTTGAAATACGAGTCTGGGGGCCACTTACCGTAAGGTGAAGACTGATAAGTGTACTGAAAGTATCAGAATATTCCATTCCCCCCCACACACACAGGATTTCACACCTGAGAAATAATGTAAAGATCCTTATCTGAAACTTCCCCTAAAAGAACCAAACTGCTGACTTGGTAATAAGTCAACAGCTTTTATCAGCCTTTCATATCACCATCTAACGATACCCTGAAAGCTTGAGAGATGAAAGGGATTGTTTACTTTGAAATATAGGAAAACAGCAACTGAATGTCAAAGACTTACTCCATCATTTGTATATGATCTAAAAACTAATGATAAATTTCAATAGCTTGCAGTTTGTGGTGCAAAGTGACATTTACAGAAATCCTTTTCACAGTGTAATTTAAGTGTCTGCTGTTNGTGACTTCACTTTCATTTTTCACTTTCATGCATTGGGAGAAGGAAACAGCAACCCACTCCAGTGTTCTTGCCTACAGAACCCCAGGGATTGGGGAGCCTGGTGGGCTGCCATCTATGGGGTCACACAGAGTTGGACACGGCTGAAGTGACTTAGCAGCAGCAGCAGCAGAAACCATAGTTATGCTAATAAACCCTCCCTTAGAGTTGCTCAAGGGCTTCCCAGGTGGCACTAGTGGTAAAGAACCCACCTGCCAATGTGGGAGACATAAGAGAAGCAGGTTCAATCCCTGGGTTGGGAAGATCCCCTGAAGGAGGGCATGGCAACCCAGTATTCTTGCCTGGAGAAACCTATGGACAGAGGAGCCTGGTGGGCTGCAGTCCATGGGGTCACAAAGAATAGGACACGACGAAGTGACCATGCACGCAGAATTGCTCAGTCAGAATCTGCCCCTACTCCCCACACCCTCAACTTCCAACTCCCAGTCCTAGATGCTGCTGCTCCCATTGGATTCATTTTTAAAATTATATCAAATATAACATAAAATAATGCACAGCCCTCCCCTGCCTCTATATGTGTCTCTATTAAGGTTCCCAGTCTTTCTCCTACTTAGTAGTTCGTAGAGAGAAGAGAAAGAGTTGGTATTGGGTTTATCTCAAGCTCTAGCTGAGAACAGCTACTACTCCCTGGATCTGAAAGATTTAATGAAGGAGGTCCTTCCAAAAACTTCACCCATTAATAAAGAAATATTTAGACTTCCCTGATGGTCCACTGGTTAAGATTCTGAGCTCCCACTTCAGGGGGTGTGGGTTTAACCCCTGGTCAGGGGACTAAGATCCCACAGGCTATACAGCACAACCCCCTCCAAAAAAAGAAATATTAACTGTTACCATCTCACCTGGAGAAGCTTGTGCTGTTGCCATCAAGTGTTTCACTTTTGAGGAACTGGCCAAGCCTCCTCTTTATTATAAGGTTTGGAAAGTCTTGGAAGGATAGGTAGGTCCTGAGCAGGTGAGGAGCAGAGTGTTCATGACCTCAGCTTTCTGTGCAGGAAGGATGTTTTTTGGAGGAAGGGAAGGTTGGCCAGAAATGGTTTCTTACAGTAGCCTCCAAGGCCACTGGGACCAGATTCCCTGAGAGCCTTATTAGAGACAAGCAGAAAGTAATTGTCCCACCTGTTTCCTGGTCCCTGTGAGCCCAACAATGAAAACAAAGTATATGATCTAACTTCAGCATCAGAGCTTGGAGATAAAGCAGTCTGAGTGGAGAGGAGTCCCAGAGAAAATCCTTTGAAATCTCCAATTTCATCACCTTGCTGATCTGGGCTTATGCTTACATAGTTGACAATTCAGCTATTAAAAGGTCTTCTTCTTAGCTCAGAAAGTGGGATTATTGCAGTGTTATCTGAGTGAGCCTCTTCTTTATCTAATATCTGGCCATTTACTGTGTAGAGGTAGTGATGTATTTGCAGATAGGGAACCTGGGGTGGGGGAGAGTTGTGCTTCTTCCTGTAAAGCATCTGATGTAAAGGATCAGCCTGGAGGGAGATGTAGCGGACAGCACAGCATCTCACGACTGAAAAACCCCAGTCTCCCAGAGCAGACTTCTGTGGGGATGTCTTCCCAGCACACAGTGGATCACCCTTTTCTGAGGATGGTCATCAATCCATACTCACAGGAGTGTGGGCTCCAGCAGCCCAATTTAGGATCCACCATCTCCTCCCATTTGTGATGGATTTGGGAACTTTGCATTGATGCTGAGGACCTGTGGGTTATTCCCAGTATGCCTTCGTCTGGATGGGGAAATCCAGAAGCTTGCAACTGTCTCTTGTCTGCCTCATAGATGGAGAAGCAACGGTCCATGCAGAAAATTAAAAAAAAAAAAAAAAGCACAGAAACAGCAATGAGCTGGAGAGAACACTAGTGGCCACCCTGTTCAGAGTCCATGTCCTTTCCTATCCTTTTTTTAAAAAATATTTCTTTGTTTAAATATTTCTTTCTTTGTGTGTGCTCAGTCGTGTCCAACTCTTTGTGACCCCATGGACTGTAGCTTGCCAGGCTCCTCTGTCAATGGGATTCTACAGGCAATAATTCTACAACAGGTTGCCATTCCCTATTCCAGGGAATTCCCTGGTGGTTCAGATGGTAAAGAATCTGCCTCCAATGAGGGAGACCTGCGTTTGATCCCTGGGTTGGGAAGATCCCCTGGAAGAGGGCATGGCAACCCACTGCAGTATTCTTTCCTGGAGAATCCCCATGGCAGAGGAGCCTGGCAGCCTACAGTCAATGGGGTCGCAAAGAGTCGACTAAGCACAGCACATTCCAGGGGGTCTTCCCGACCCAGGGGTCAAACCCACATCCTCTGCATTGACAGGCAAGTTCTTTACCAGTAGGGCTACCCAAGAAGCCCCTAATATTTATGTGGCTGTGCCCAGTCTTAGTTGCAGCATGTGGATTCTTAGTTGCATGTGGGATCTAGTTCCCTGACCCGAGCCCCCTGCATTTGAAGTCTTAGCCACTGGACTACCAGGGAAGTCCCTCAAGTCCTTTTCTGATGGTTGAGTACTGTAGCCTCACTCATAGTTTTTAGGTGAAAATAATAGAGTCTTGCCAATTAAGCAGAAAAAGTTTTCTTGAAACTGATAATTCTTACTTTAAAAACATGGTGCAACTGGAGAAGTAGGCTCAGGAGGTCACATGGCAGCTAGAGTGGCCCAGATCATCCACAGCACAGGCTGGATCAGCAGGTTTATCCCAGCATAAACCTCACAGCTCATGATTCCGACACAGCTAGCACTGGGCACGAGTTGCCACCAGAAGCGCTGTTGCCCAGCAATCCCTTTTTGCTGCAATAGCTGTCACTGCTAGAAAAATCTCCTTGCTCCCTTTCTTTGTGTCAAGGCTGACTCAGGATATCTAATGGGTCCACACATGCCCACAGCTTAGCTCCTAGAGGAGCTGGGATAGAAGTGATTCAGAGTTTTCTGTGACACAGGAAGAAGTAGGCTTTTCTTCCCCACCAGAATGACAAGGTAGGTATTTTTACCTAAGCTTTGGAAGGAGTCACAGAAGTTGGGAAGCCAAAGAAGATAAACTCCCGTTGGAATCCATCCTCCCAGCTGTATATTAACACACACTCCTCTCACCTACTTACCCTTCAACAGAGAAATTCTCTGGTCTAACATAATNCTAAGCTTTGGAAGGAGTCACAGAAGTTGGGAAGCCAAAGAAGATAAACTCCCGTTGGAATCCATCCTCCCAGCTGTATATTAACACACACTCCTCTCACCTACTTACCCTTCAACAGAGAAATTCTCTGGTCTAACATAATACAAGTATCCTTCTCACCACAGAAGAACATGAGTTACTGTATCCAGGAGCCAAACTAAGATCTTCCCGTCTCCAATCATGATCCCATTATGACTTTCTATAACTTCTGAATCAAACTTGAAAGCTAAGCAATAACTACATACCCTACGTACATGTAAAACAGGAGGAAGATAAAAGAAGAAAGCTAACTAGCTCGAGATAAATATAAACAACAGAAAGAGGGAAACATGACTGAATTATGTAATATTCATTTCCATAGGTAGCCACGAATGATTAATTGATATCAATAATTTCCTTTATCCACAATCTTTTTAAACTTTTTTATTTTTATTTTTTTGGCTGGGCTGGGTCTTCGTTGCTGCAAGTGGGGACTTCTCTCTAGTTGCAGTGCATGGGCTTCCTGTTGCAGTGTCTTCTCTTGTTGTGGAGCACAGGTTCTAAAGTGTGGGCTTCAGTAGTCATGGCAAACCAACTTAGTTATTCCGTGGCAAGTGGAGTCTTCCCAGATCAGGGATTGAACTTGTGCCTCTTGCATTGGTAGGGGTATTCTTAACCAGTGACCCAGCTGGGAAGTCTCCCTTATCCATAATCGAATTCATGTTCCATTTACCTTTAGCCAGCATCTCAGCTACTCAAGGTTTTAAAAAAATCTGAATAGTAACCTAAATTCTCATGTCTGAGAGATCTTGACCTTCTTATGATCTTGCCCATATAAGACTCTTCTAGTCTTTTATTAACTCCCATCACAGGACACGGCAATTCCAGAATCTCTCAGGGAGATCTTTCCACCCATAATCCTCTCTGCTACCACTGTGCAGCAGAAAAACTACTCTCTATAGACAGTCAAACTCATATAACAATATTAGAATCTCCTTTTGTTCAGTTTATCCAGTAGCAAAAGGATCCCAAATTGGCCAGCAGGAAGTCTCTTCAGAGCCCAGTACTGCTGGGGTAAAAAGCAAAATGTTGCAAGTACACCATGAGGTATTACAAAAAGAGGTGCCTACTCCTACTTCTTGTTTCCTTGCCCCATAAATTGCTACCTGGGAAAACGTTTGGCAAATATTGTCCCCTGGTATGAAACTTATACTGTATTCTATAAAATAGCACCCTAATCTTACAGGGTAACCTGGCTATGTGCATGTGTGCTCAGTCCTATCCGACTCTACATCGCCATGGGCTGCAGCCTGCCCGGCTCCTCTGTCCATAGAATTTTCCAGGCAAGAATACTGGAGTGGGTTGCCATTTCCTCTTCCAAGGGAACTTCCCAACCCAGAAACTGAACCCACGTCTCCTGCATTGGCAGGCAGATTCTTTACCACTTAGCCACTTGGTAACCTCAACTGGGGTCAAAACTGAGTCTTTAAAAGACCATTTCTCTATTCCTAAGGTCAACTTTTCCTAGTAATAGTGTGGAAGTAAACACCAAAGAATCCCAGGGACACCGGCCTTATCCTTTGTGTAAGTTATCTGCTGTCAAGTAACAAGTTATATCAAAACTTTGCAACTTAAAACAATAAACATTTATATCACACAATTCCTATAGGTCATGAATCCAGTCATGAATGGTTTAGTGGAATGGTTCAGGATCAGGGCCTCTCGTGAGACTGCAGTTATCTGCAGGTGCTCAGTCATCTGAAAGCTCAGCTATGGTGGAGGATGAGTGTCCAAGATGGCTTGCTCACACACTGCTATTGGGAGGAAACCTCAGTTCCTCATGTGGAGTTCTCCAGGGAGCTAAATTGATATGTCCTTGCAACAGAGGAGCTCATTTCCCCCTGAGCAAGTGATTCAAGACAGCAGCACAGAAGCCACAGTATCTTTAATAATGAGCTCTAGAAGTCACACAGCATCATTTCCATAATACCCTATAACTCAGTGCTGCAGACTGAATGTCCCAGCTAAATTTGTATGTTGAAATCCTAATCCTGAGGTGATGAAACCTATGGAAGGTGATTAGCTCATGAGGGCAGAGCCTTCCCCAACGGGATCAGTACCCTTCTAAGAGCCCTGAGACAGCTCCCTTGTCCCTTCCACCATATGCAGTAGAACTGCCATCTATGATCCAGGAAGTGTGCTCTCACCACACAACAAATGTGCCAGCATCTCGATTTTATACTTTCTAGCCTCCAGAACTATGAAAAATAGATTTCTTTTAAAAGAAACGTATTGGTTGCACAAGATCTTAACTGAATTATGTGGGGTCGGTTGAGGCATTTGAACTCTTGGTTGCAGCATGTGGGATCTAGTTCCCTGACCAGGGATCGAACCCGGGCATCCTGCATTGAGAGCTTGTGGAGTCTTAGCCACTGGACCACCAGGGAAGTCCCCCAAATAAATTTCTGTTATGTACAAGCTACCCAGTCCACGATATTTTGTTACAGAAGCCCCAATACATTAAGACATAAATCAGCCCAATTCACTGTGTGAAGAAATTACACAAGATTAGGATTGCCCAGGACTATCCTGACAACTGGCTACCACATTCCTTTTACTATAACATGAGTTCCTTGGTTAGAAACGATGTTGGTGGGATGCCAAGTTGATGAATAGATTCATTCATCCCTAACACATATGGTATCAGTCTTTTGACCGTTGATTAAGCTCGTCCTCGTGTACATCAGTTTCCCTTTCCTGAGTGCTTCTGCACATTCCCAAATAACCATGCTCACCGTAAACTTGTCCATTTATACTACCCCTCACCATCACTTTCCTTATGTCATCTTGATTAAGTAGTAGGTGATGCCTGGGATGTCATAAAGATCCTGAGGCTGACTTACCAGGCTCAAACCTTAACATCTCCTTTAAATCTGCAGTAGAGGCCACCGACTGCAGAAGCAATTATATACGTCAACACTGCCTCCTAGACTAGAAATCTCGGGAAGCCGAAGGCAGAGATTCTCAAAAATTAACGTGCACAGAAATCATCTAGAATGTTTTTAAAGTGAAGGTTCTGACTCAGGAAGTCTGGGATGGAGCCTGAGCTTAGGCATTCCTAACAATCCCCCAGGCAGTGACGCCAGGTCCTCAGATCACACTGGGAGGTAGCAAGCCCTCGGCAATGGACTTCACCTTTTGAAAGGACATCCAGATTGGAACTCAGACGTTTACTTCCTAGAGTTTCGGGCTTTGGAAGTAGGAGACAGGAATCCTGAACACCTCGGGACCCATTCTAACCGGGAACGCCAGAGAGATGGAACAGAGACCTAAAGGACAGGGACTAGGTGACGTGTGGAAGGCTCATGGGATCCGCCACTTGCCCAGATTTAGCAGGCACCAACTCCAGAGGGCCTCTTTACAGCATTTTGAGGTCGAGGCAGAACCACTTACTACATCGCTGAACCTCCGCTCCACACCGGAGGTCCCAGCCTGGGTTACTTCCGGTGAAAGAATCGGTCGCTCTTTCCCAAGGAGACTGCGCAGAGCTGAGACTCCACCTCCCGCCTTTCTAATAGGGCAGGAGCACGTGGGTGCGGAGCGGCAAGGGGCGGAGCAAGGCAAGCCAGTCCACGCCGCCTCTGACTGGCCGAGTCGAGGGCCCGTTCGGTGCTTCCGGGAAGAGGTCCAGCCTTGTCCGCGCCTTCTGCGCTGCGCATGCGCCTGAGGGGCGAGCATAGGGACGTCCTGTAAAGAACGGCAGACTCTTTACGCCGAGGTGGGGTGGGGTGGGGTGAGGACGCTGGAGTTGCAGAACTCTTGGGACCCGCGAAAGTTTAACGTCCAAAGTAAAGGGCTTTAGAAAGCATCAATAAGAACAAAGCTAGTGGAGGTGATGGAGTTCCAGTAGAGCTATTTCAAATCCTGAAAGATGATTCTGTGAAAGTGCTGCACTCAATATGCCAGAATTGTTTTTCTCCACAGAAATCTTTAATAAAAGGCGAAAGAGTTAAATGTTCTGAAAAGAAACCAGAGTATTGATGTGGTGTTTTTTCAAAGAAAAATCAATGCAAAAAAAAAAATCTTGGAACAAAATATCAGTTTAAAGACAAAATCAGTAAATAATTTAGAGCTTCAGTTGATCAAGATAAAATCTAAGATGGCAATTCTTTCTTGAAGCCATGATAGGCAAGAACTAGATTTTGAAAATATTACTGATGTTTGATTCCACTGAACTTAGTGTCAAATATACACACCAACCAGACATTAGTCTGGTGAAGCCAACTCTGTTCAGTAGTTACAGTGGTTTCCCCCCTTATCCTTGGGGGGTATGATCCAAGACCCGTAGTGAATACCTGAAACTATGGATCTACTGAACCATATATATAGTGTTTTTTCTTGTACTAACATAATTGTGATACAGTTTAATTTATAAAATAGGCACAATAAGATATTGACAATAAAAATTAATAAAATAGAACAATTATAATGATATACTGTAATAAATGGAGAAGGAAATGGCAACCCACTCCAGTATTCTTGCCTGAAAAATTCCATTGACAGAGGAACCTGGCAGGCTATAATCCACCGGGTCCCAAAGAGTCCAACATGACTGAGCAACTAAGCACACACATTGTAATAAAATTATGTGAATATCGTCTCTCTCAAAATATCATATACAAATGAAATGCCATTCCATCTTAACTAAGCACTCATTACACACAGTGGCTGTAATATTTGCACTTTGAAGTGCAACAGCAAAACTTGCACAAATTTCGTCAGTTCAGTCGCTCAGTCGTGTCCAACTCTTTGTGACCCCATGAACCGCAGCACGCCAGGCCTCCCTGTCCATCACCAACTCCCGGAGTTCACTCAGATTCACATCCATCGAGTCAGTGATGCCATCCAACCATCTCATCCTCTGTTGTCTCCTTCTTCTCCTGCCCCCAATCCCTCCCAGCATCAGAGTCTTTTCCAATGAGTCAACTCTTCGCATAAGGTGGCCAAAGTACTGGAGTTTCAGCTTTAGCATTAGTCCTTCCAAATTTCTTACTTCTTCACAATTTCAAAAAAGATTGTTACGGTTTGTTTTAGCAATCTCAGCATATTTTTTCTATTCTTTCCTTATCAGGTTGAAAACTTCCATCTTTTTACTTAAAAGAAGCACTTTATGGCTTCTCTTTGGCAAATCTGAATTTCCAGAATCACTACTCTTGTGCTTTGAGGCTGTTAATAAGTGAAATAAGCGGTGACTTGAACACAAGCACTGCAATACCACGACACTTGACCTGAAAACCCAGAGAACTGCTAAGTGACTAATGGTCAGGATGTGCTGGATGAACAGATAATTCATGTCCTGGGCTGAACAGAGTAGAGGTGGCATTAAATTCCATCAGGCTACTCGTAATCGTGTGAAAATGAGAACTTATGAAGTGTTTATTTCTGGAATTTTTCATTTAATATTTTTCAAACCACAGTTGACCGTGAGTAACTAAAACTGCAGAAAGTGAAACTGTGAATAACGGGGCAGGGGGTGGAGGTGGGGACTAGTGTACTGACAGCAAGGGAAGAAGCTTGAGCACAGTTTCTGCAGAGGTCATTGGGCCTTTTGAAGGGAGATGAGGGAGTCGAGAGAGGGGATGGTGGGGGCTCATGGAGAGAAGTGAAAAATTACAGAAAGCAGGACAAGAGAGTTAATTTTTGTGAAAATGTTTTGGAAAAAACTAACCATTAAAAACTACATTAAAACATGTATATAGGCTTCCATAACACTTGAAAGGTGGTAGAGATCTGAGCCAAACCCATCAACTCCTTCAGGAAACTTTCTCATCTACCTCTCCAGTGACTTCCCCATACCAATTCAGTCATATAATCATTTATTCAGGCAAATAATAATTCTAGAGCAGCCACTACATGCCAATTGAAAAAAAAATTAAAAACTTGGTCCTTGCACTCGTGGAGATACAGTCTAACTGAGGTAGGGAATATGAGAAGGAAAAAACAAAATAATTACTTTGAGGAAATTGATTTAAGCTACTTACTCATTCTTCATGAAACATGCTACACTTTACATGAACCAGACCCAGTGCCCAATGCTGAGTGTACAAATGAACTGCCATCCATCTTAACTAAGCACTCATTACACACAATGGCTGCAATTTTTGCACTTTGGAGTGCAACAGCAAAACTTGCATAAATTTCTTACTTCTTCACAATTTCAAAAAAGATGACCCAATCCTTATTGCCAGAACGAAAGACCCAAGAAGAATGCAAATAACTGCAGAAGATGGTTATACAGGAAAAGGCAAGCAATTCTGTGGGGATACCATATTAGATTCCAAGGGCTGCCATAACAAAGTGCCACAAACTAGATGGCTTTAAACAGAAATTTATCTCACAGCTCTGGTGGCTAGAAATCCAAAATCCAGGTGTTGGCAAGGTTGATTCCTTCTGGACGTTCTGAGGGAGAATTCATTCTACTGTCTGTGGCTGTAGCAACCCAGGGGATTCTTAGGTTGCTTATTGCCAGCAATCCAGGTGCTTGTAAATGCATCATTCCAGTCACTCAGCTGATTGCCAGCTGAGAAAGTACATTGGGGTTCCCTGGTGGTCTAGTGGTTAAGAATACACCTTCAAGCAAGGGACAATGGTTCGATTGCTGGTCCAGAAAGATCCCACATGCTGCGGAGCAACAAAGCTCATATGCCATAACTACTGAGCCAGGACACCTAGAGCCTCCGCTCTGCAGCAAGAGAAGCCACTGCAATGAGAAGTCCACATGCCACAACAAAGAGCAGCCCCTGCTCCCCACAACTAGAGCAAGCCCAACTGCAGCAAGGAAGACCCACCACAGCCAAAAACCAAATAAACAAAACTTTTTTTAAAAAGTGCATTAGAACCCCTAGGGAAAGTTTAGGGGGGAAATTACTAATGCTCAAGTCCCAGCACGAAGATACTAATTTAATTGGTCAAGGTTTAGTCCAGCATTAGTATATACACTTTCAAAGCTCCATGGCTGATAATATCATACATCCGAGATTGAAAACCAATAGGGGTTTCTGAGAACATTTCCAGAAGGGAAATGCAAAAGTATTTGTTATGGGTAACTTTTTTAAGTGATCACTTAGAAATGAAAACTTAACATTTTTGCAAAGTAATTTAAAATACAGTAGCTAGAAATAAATGCAATTACCTGTTCAAAGGGTTGTACTTAAGTCCCAGGTCATTGATAAGTATCTGCTGAGAGTATTTCTTTATTCTGAGTTCTTTGTAGACACTGACAGATTGCTACATTTCAGTGAATTGGCAAAGATTTACACAACTGCCAATGAAAGATCTATGGTACCATCATCAAGAAGAGCATGTTTTCCTGCCAATCACTTTTTGCAAGGCCCCTTTCAAGTCCCTGTTCCTCAGGCTGTAGATGAAAGGATTCAGCATGGGGGTCACCACCGTGTACATCACAGTAGCTACAGTGTCCTTTTCTGATGAGTGGGAGGACAAAGGGTTGAAATACACAGCA
>SJYV01007959.1:0-10332 GCA_006410875.1 Neotragus pygmaeus | reverse complement strand
ATATATATATATATAAACACATATAACTGATTCCCTTTGCTATACAGGTGAAACTAACAAAGCATTGTAAAGCAACAATACTCCAATAAAATTTTTTTAAAAAAAGAAAGAGTAGGCCCAAGAGCCATAGTACACGTCTAGGATATTCTAAGAATCAGAGAGAATTAATTTTCCTATCTCCAGGTAGAGACAGAATTGCCCTTAGTTATACTTCATAGCANGCAACAATACTCCAATAAAATTTTTTTAAAAAAAGAAAGAGTAGGCCCAAGAGCCATAGTACACGTCTAGGATATTCTAAGAATCAGAGAGAATTAATTTTCCTATCTCCAGGTAAAGACAGAATTGCCCTTAGTTATACTTCATAGCAGAGAAGGCAATGGCACCCCACTCCAGTGTTCTTGCCTGGAAAATCCCATGGACAGAGGAGCCTGGTGGGCTGCCGTCCATGGGGTCACACAGAGTTGGACACGACTGAGTGACTTCACTTTCACTTTTCACTTTCCTGCATTGGAGAAGGAAATGGCAACTCACTCCAATGTTCTTGCCTTGAGAATCCCAGGGACGGGGGAGCCCTGTGGGCTGCCATCTCTGGGGTTGCACAGAGTCGGACACAACTGAAGTGACTTAGCAGCAGCATACTTCTTAGGACACTTAAACCTTCAAAAATTTCTTACCTCTGAGACTGTCTCTCATACATTTATGTCCTTATACATCCTGGCCTAATACACCTTCATTAACTCTCCTAATCAGAAAAACAGTGAAAGAGTCGCTCAGTCGTGTCTATGTCTGACTCCATGGGCTGTAGTCTGCCAGGCTCCTCTGTCCATGGGATTTTCCAGGCAAGAATAGTGGAGTGGTTGCCATTTCCTTCTCCAGGGAATCTTCCCGACCCAGGGATTGAACCCAGTGGCTGATATTTTGAACTGAAATACCAGCAAAAATTTTTCAAATAGTAGCAAATAATAAGAGGACTGTTGCTGAAATCCATAGGCAGATTTCTTATCCATGTCCCTACATATGAATATTATTTTCATGAAAAGTACAATTTCTGCCTCAAAACTTTTGCACTTGTAGCTCCTTCTGTCCAGAACCCTCTCTCTCTGCTTTACTCTCCCAGTGACTTTACTCCAGTTTCTGAACAAACATCACTTTATGAGATGCTTCCCCTGACCACTCTGTCTGAAACAGAAACCCCATCTCTCTATTCCTTTACTCTGCACCTTCTGACAGATACCTTTATGTTTTATTTTCTGGTTCATCCTACTGAAATGTAAGCCCTATGAGAAAAGGGACTTTACCTGGTTTTGCTCATTACTTTATTGCCAACTTCCTAATCGAGTGTCTGGCAAACAGTAAGGACTCAAAACATAATTTTGAATTGAAATGGCACAATGAGTTGGTTTGCTAGGTGTTTCTGTTTAACCTGAAAGCTTGCAATCCAATATTGCAGACAAGAGAGATGAGATAAAAGCACACACGTCTGTGGGCTTTCACTCTGACTTGACAGAAGTTCCATTTTTAAGAACTGTCTTTGGTCACCTTCGATTTTGAACCTCAAAGTAGCATCGACCCAGTGTCAGATTCTCCTCTTCTCTTGCTTTAAAAGCCACATTGAAATAAGTCACCATATTCACTTCATCTGAAGGAAGACAAGTACAATCCCGAATGAACCCAAACCAACTATAAACTGTGTCTTTTAAACAAATCGAAAAAATACACAATTCTGCCATACTTTAAGTTCTGTGTAAATATGTCCTTCTAAGTTAGCTGAAAAATAATTCATGTGATTCTTTTCATGATTTTGTGTCCAAAGTGCACCAACATGAGAAAGTCTATCTAAATAAATATCAAAATATATTATCAAAATTACGGTTAAGGTAATTTCTAACCAAACTCTTTCAAGTAATTACATAATGACTTCTAAAGAGTCTGTGGAGAAGGAAATGGCAGCCCACTCCAGTATCCTTGCCTGGAAAATCTCATGGAGAGAGGAACCTGGTGGGCTATAGTCCGTGGGGTCGCAAAGAGTCAGACACGACTTAGCAACTAAACAACAAGGGTCTCTGGAAGAGGCTAGAATTTTGCTTTACGTGTAGTTTTCTGGTAAAGCCCTGGAAGAAGAAATAATGATAAAGACCTCTATTACTGTTAAAAATGTATTCATCATTCCATTTTTTCTTTCACCTACAAATTCAGAAAGCATACGCTTATGCGGATGAAGAGGAAGGACGCCCATCCAATGACTGTCTGCTCATCTACGACATTGAAGGTGCAGGCTCCCCTGCGGGCTCTGTGGGCTGTTGTAGCTTCATTGGAGAAGACCTGGATGACAGCTTCCTGGATACACTGGGGCCGAAGTTTAAGAAGTTGGCAGACATCAGCCTGGGAAAAGACGCTGAACCATTTCCAGACTCGGATCCCTCTTGGCCACCGGACAGCACTGAGCCGGCCTGCCCTCCGCAGGGAACAGAGCCCGCTGGTGGCGGACACCCACCGATCTCCCCACGTTTCGGCACCACCACCGTCATCTCTGAGAACACCTACCCCTCGGGACCTGGGGTGCAGCACCCTATGCCGATTCCTGATCCCCTGGGCTATGGTAATGTCACCGTGACCGAGTCTTACACCTCCTCGGGCACTCTGAAGCCCGCTGTCCACCTTCACGATAACCGACACGCGTCAAACGTGGTAGTGACAGAGCGGGTAGTCGGTCCGATCTCCGGTGCCGACTTGCAGGGGATGCTAGAGATGCCTGACTTGAGAGACGGGTCAAACGTGATAGTGACAGAAAGGGTAATAGCACCAAGTTCAAGTCTGCCCACCACTCTGACCATCCCTGACCCTAGGCAGTCTTCGAATGTTGTAGTGACGGAGAGAGTGATCCAGCCAACTTCCGGCATAGTGGGCAATCTGAGCATGCACCCTGAGTTATCGAACACCCACAACGTGATTGTGACCGAGAGGGTAGTTTCTGGCTCCGGCATCACCGGCGGCAGCAGCCTGCTGGGCAGTGCCGGTGGAGGAAGCGGTGGCGGCATCGGGCTGGGCAGCCTAGGAGGTGGGGGGGGCCTGAATAGCAGCCTAGGGGCCACAGCCACCATCGGCCACTTGAGGGGTTCCTCAGAGCATCACTTTAGCAACACCCTCGGTTCTGCCTCCCCTACCACAACCCGGAGTCGAATCACAAAGTACAGTACAGTTCAATATACCAAGTAGCCAGGGACCCCAGCATGCTTTTTTCACCATCATTGTGATTTAGGTTTAATTCCCATCACCACAAAACTAACAATGTGATTTAGGATGGACAACTACGTGCTAAGAAAACTGTGGCACAAGGTGAGACACCCACAGTGAGAAAAATCGATGGAAACAGTGCTGTTGGGCAAGAGCTCTCCTGAGCCTTTATAACTTTTTTAATATATATTAATACTAAGGCAATCATGACCATGAACTAAAACTTGAGACAGGGGCTCCTTTGTGCCCGTGGGTCTTCTGTGCTTTTGTGTGGCCTCTAGTATATCTCCAGCACGTGAAACAGAACAATGACCTTAAGATAGCAATGGTCCTCATTCTCCTTGCTTGGTTTTGAAATTTCATATAGCTCAGGAAATATTTAAAGACAACTAAACATGCAATATACACTCAAGTATGTGGGAAGAATTTGAAATGTGCCCCAAGTGCCTGGTCTGGTCAGTGTCACAGATGATATATATAAAAACTCAACCACATATTTAGACCAGGGTTAACCATTAAAGACGGCTTCCCTCATAGCTCAGTGGGTGAAGAATCTGTCTGCAATGCTGGAGACCAGGGTTCGATCCTGGGTCAGGAAGATCCCCGGAGAAGGGAATGGCAACCCACTCCAGTATTCTTGCCTGGTAAAATCCCATGGACAGAGGAGTCTGGTGCCCTACAGCCCATGGGGTCACAAAAGGTCGGACACAACTGAGCTACTAACACTTTCACTTTCACTTTAACCATTAAAGAGTAAAAACCTGGCTACACATCCGAGTCCACAAGCGACCAGCCACTCCCACCTTAATAACGGCACTAGATGAAACAAACCTCAATTAGGAAATGTTTCCCGGGAGGGAAATTCCCTAAAAGACTGGCAACAGAGTGAGACTGGCTAGGGGTGAACTGGCTCTGGGTGAGCCTGGATCCTGCGCTGGAGCTTCAGCTACAGTTCCTATGGAGTCAAGGACTTCTCTGATTCTAGTTTGTGTTTAGTGGTAGATGCAATAGTGATGAATATTGTATACTGGTGAGGTTGCAGGGTGTCACGCTCATTTCTCCCTTTACCACTGTGACGCTGACATAATAGAGGAGAACCTACCAGGTGTACCTCTCTGACTGAAGCAAGTAACACCTGACACGGTTGTCATCACTAGTGGTAAATTATCTTCCAAAGAAGCAGATGGGAACAGCATTGCATTTTCAGATTGTGTTTTTAGTGTTATTCCTTTATATTTCCAGCTCTTTATTACACATTTTCTAAGTTAAAATAAAGGATTTGGGAGGAGCTGTGAGAAAAAGCCTGCAGTATAGTTATGGTTTGGGGAGATTATTTGAAGGGGATCTAAAAAAATTGTTTTTAGAAAATGTAAAATGTTTAATGGGGGGAACTAGAATGTTTCAGTAAATTAATACCATACTATTGGTTTTAACTAAGTTTTGTACTTTTTAAAACAACCCTCTGCTGCTATTTTGAAGAGGTCAACTAGGAACTTTTAACAGAGTTGATGATATTGTGTTAACATGAGTTGTACTAGACAAACCATTTTCTTATTCTATTCCACCCTCAAACTGAACTTTCTCACTAGCCTAAATTTTACATTCCTGATTTGTCATAAGCTCTTGGATTATCTATGCTCCAATTTATAAATAGTTTCCAAATTATATATTATGATATATTTTTATAACTTCAAAATTTTACTAACGTGCTATTTATGGTAAGTCCTTTCTGTGAATTTGCTATATAATGTTACCTGGTTTAAAAATCTCTGAATAGAATCAAAGCATTCTTAGACGTAAATTTACTATTGTGTGGTAGAGGCATTTTTTTTCTCTTTCCTAAATTCAATGTTAATATGTGCTCACTAACGTGAAACTAGATATGACAAAAATCTTTTAAGGATTAATCTTTCCCAATTACTTGATTTTCCAGAGTGTTATAAGATCAAAGAATAGTTATTGGACTTCCAACACTTGTCAAAGGGGGATTGTGAGTGAATTCTTTTACCCAGAGCTATTTTGCTCTATGTTACAGCAAATGATATCAATATTTTCAAATCCACAATATACGTCTTATATTGACTCTGTAGACTATGTAAAATTTTGATAGTCTTTAGCATGTCAAAATGCAGAGGTATAAATAAAATCATTCACAGGGAGTCTTTCTTTTATTTCTCTCATTTAGAGTTTCCATTAATAATGGGTAATCTTTCCAGAAATAAAGCATACTTGAGTATGCCTAGATCCAGGAGTTTTAAGAAATAAAAATAATTATTAATTAATTGCTAGTATTTGTCACTTTGATATGACATATCATACAGAAGTATTTTCTTAAGACTCCTGATATCTTCCAGAGGCATTTTTTAGATAATCTAACAAATACTAGAGTAACTATCTTTAAAAACTATTGTTATTAAGATCCATTAGTTACATAAAATCATGGAAGATACAAGAGAAAAATGGCAGTATTAGTCATCAATCTTCCTAGGAAGATAATTTCAAAATAAAAATTTTTTTTTCAGGATTACACATCGATGTTCTAATTCTTTATCCCTAAATTTTAAAATAACCTTTTTAAGATAGCAACCATTTTAAGTCATTTAAAGGCATGTAATTTTTTTTTAATGATCAGCCTTTAGGAAGAATTTAATCCTTCTCTTTAGATGCTTTACTCTAATTCATATACCTTATATCATTCCATAGATGCAAAGATATGAAAATATCTTTATAAATGAATAGTTATATTTCAAACCCATATTGCAAGCTGAGTCTCAGATCAGGATGCTCCTAACAAAAGAGAAGGAAGAAAGAGTTATTTATATGTTATGTATATATAGTTTGAAAATAAAGTGTTTAATATTTACGAAACATCCTACTCTCCATTTTGAGCTAATTTTAACACTGAATTTCAAATACATCTGCTAGGTAGTATTAGCTTGCCTGATGTAACGATATTTGCACTGAAAAATTTATAGAAAAAGTATCTATTTGGGGTCATTTATAGGCCTTCATCTGGACATCTGCTCTACATTTTTGTATAAAGTTTTTAGCCTCATAAACTTTATTCAATGTACTATTCTGACACAATTTTAATTATATAGCTTCAAAAATTACATATTCACTCTGGATGTTTCCAGTTGCTACATATACAATTCATTTCTAAGTTTATACCAATATTTGAATGTTAGTCAGGGTATAACATATATGACAGCCTTTGACTTTAGCAGGAGTTTAAAGATGTTATAATCTTGGCTAAAACGGCCCTCACTTTTTCAGAAAAACATATGAAACCCAGAACAAACTTTTGAAGGTATTACCACATTTACTCATGCCTATTTAATCAATTCTAACTTTTGAGGGACTCCTGGTGTTTGTAAGACTTATTTCACATTGTATTAGAATACACGGGTCTGTGAAAGAGAATTTGTCTTCCAGTTCTAAGTCATTCAAATCATGTTAGGCTGAAAGCATAAGTGGATTAATCTGTTCTCCATCAAATAATTTTAAAACAATGAATAAGCTATTGTTTAGTTGTCTACATTCCTCCATTTTGTTATATTTGAGTTACTAAACACTTTATCATCAAACTGTACTTAGTCTAACTTATTTTTCTTTCGCTATTTTACAAGTAGTTTTAAACTCTAATATTCATCTTGGGTGATGTTTACAACAAGGTGCTTTTCTTCCATTTTCAGCATAAATATTTTTGGGATTGTTTGGGTCCTAATTCCTTGCATGGTCATCTGTTGGCTATTTTAAGTTGGTTTGTAATTTCTAAAGAGTTATGTTTACAAGCAATAAAATGATTCATATGCCTTCATTATCTTTTCTGAATTGCAAGGTGGGGATGGGTTTCAACATATAAAGACTAATTAGGAGTTATCAAATCTAGTTATAATTTACAGTCCATATAAGGGAAGAAATCATTTTATTTTCATGCTGTCAAATTTTTTAATTTTTGATTTCCTAATTCATTTCTTCTCGTGTTTACTGAGGAACCCTCTCTCTAGAATGCTACTCAGTTATATCAGAACACAGCCTTAAGCAGCCTCATGTAACTAAGTCAATGATCAATAACGCATTTTAAGCTTTTATTTGATACTTTTAGCATCTTTATATTCTCACCTTTTTCTCTTTCATACTCTGATTTTTTTGTTATAGCATTTTATATCTTTTAAGTAGATTTTCTTATTTACTTTTAAAATCATGCCTTTATTACCATATCATCATCTCTCTACGTGCCCATGCACGTAGAGCTCACATCTCCTTTTTGCTCTCCAATGCCACTTTCAGAACACTATCATCTTCATCATTATCATCTTCCCCTTTTCAGACACATGGGATCTGCTTATCTCTCCCTCCCTCTCTTCTTCTTGTGCTATTTTACTGACCTCTTTATAACATTCCCACTTTTACTAAAGACTCTCTTGTACTCTGGCCCCCTGTCTTCTGCGGCTTCTCCAACTTCATGGATGAGGCTCTCGGTACCCCACATTCTCAGCTCCTACACCTCCATTCCCCCAGTTTCCTCAGTCACTTGCTTCCTCATCATAACCCAGCATGGCAGGACCTCAAATGCCTCTCTTTCAATTTCTCCTTATCCTTCCAGCTCACTTGCTGACAAATTCCGATTGTTGCAATTCCTCCACTTCATTACTCTTTGGACTCCCACCACTTTCTCCGCATCTGTCAGCTTCACTTCCCTCCTTGTCTATCTAGGCACGGGGCATTTCAGGCCAAGGGGATGACAAAGTTGCAAACATTCTGAGGTAGGCATGTGGCTTGGGGGATTCAAGGAAGAAGAAGAGATCTACATGTGGAGTAAAAGAAGGAAAGCAATGAGAAATAAAATCTGAGAGGTACCAGGGGTGAGATGGAGTTTGACCTCACAGGTCATTGTAAGAATTCTGACTTCCTTGGTGACATGGAGAGCCACTGGAAAGCCTGGACAGAGGAGTACTCTGATCAGGCTTGTATTTTTAAAAGATCACCTGTTGCCAGCTCTTCCATGTGTACGTGTGTGCTAAGTTGCTTCAGTTTTGCCCACTCTTTGTGACCCCATGGAGTCCTATTGCCTGGTTTGACCATACAATTTGGTAGCAAAACAAGTGACAAAAATAAACCAAAAGCCCTAAACAGTTTAACAGCAACATGCAAAAAGAAACTGGAAAAGGGGCACTGAACAGTAAATTAAGATCCCACTATAAAGTATCTTGAAAGAACTCAAGTATAATAAATATAAAAGGAGAATACTGGCCAAAATTTTTGAACAGATGCCAGTTTCTCAGCATGGACTTGGTGACTGAGTTCAAATAATACAAACTCCAGCTGACTCTGGGAGGCTTACTTTTTCTAGTTTTACAAACAAAGCTTAATTATGCCAGACTTGGGATATCCCAGTCTGCTCTGTGCCTGTGTCCCAGCCATCCTTATGTAAAGCCTAGGGATGAAATCCCCTGCCTCTAGAGCTTCCCTGCAACTGCTCAAAATTTCAGGCTATAATTCTCATCAAAGTTCCTATCTGGGACTTTCCTGTGGTCCAGTGGTTAAGAATCTGCCTACTAATGCAGGGGATATGGGTTCAATCCCTGGTCCAGGAAGATCCCACATGCCATGGTGCAACTAAGCCAGAGAGCCACAACTACTGAAGCCCACGCACACTCACACTCCACAGCAAGAGAAGCTCACGCTCCACAGCAAGAGAAGCCACTGCAACTAGAGAAAGCCCATAGCAACGAAGATCCAAAACAGCCATAAATACATAAATAAATAAAAGTTCCTATCCGGTGGGACCCAGAATGTAATTGGGCACATTTTTCAAAGGAAAATACTTTGCTGCATTCAAATTAATAGATATCTCTTTCCAAATGTATGCCTGTTTTCTGCTTGATAAATTACTCCTCCAGGCTTCTTGGTTTATTTTAATCACATTTTCAACTGGCTTCACCCAGAAGTAGACCCTAAGATAGGATGTGAGGGTAATCTGTAGGGAAAGGATGGAGAGGAAGGAACCACAGGTAGTAAATGGTGAGATGAAAGAGAGGAGGGAAAGCAGGCAATAAATGCTAGGAATCATCACGGACAACTGAAGCTCAGCATTTCTGGGAAGGGAAAATCCCTCCTGGGGAAAACCCTGGGAGCTGGCGTGGTACTTGCACCATAAAGATAAACGATCCTAGGAATGAGGGCAATATATGCAGAGGGTACTGAAAGGATCTGTCACAAATACTGGTACCCTCTATAGAGCACTCTCTGATAAAATTTATGACACAAAACCTCAGAATTTTCTGATTTGACAGGCCTTTCTTGAACATTCCACTGTAAATAAGAATGATCATAAGTTAATATAGCAACAGAGTGGATAGTAAAATCCAATGAAGTAAAATAGGAAAGTCTTCGGGTCCCCCTTGTCATTAACTTGTACCTTTATGATATTTTATCATTTATATTAATTAGATGCTTGTCCCTGTAAAGTGTATAGACATATAATCATTCTCTTATAATACATGACTTAGCTTTACTGTTACCCATTTAGGAGTGACCTTGATAGATAGTCGGTTTTGATGTCTACTCACTGTCAAAAACAAGGGCTATGAGTCATTTAAATTCATCATTTTCTGTGTATGTAGTCCCAACACTCAAACAACTTATTTCTAAAGACAACATGACCATTTACTCTGTTTTGAAGATATATTCTTGCACTTAGCTTATTGAAAAATGTACATTGAAATTTCTATTGTCATTATTTGAATATGGAAGCAATTAAATAATAAGCCTTGAATTAATGTGTGATGCAGAGAGGTCAGCATAGTGACAAGCAGAAACTCAATAATTATTTTCTGGATATATAAATAAATGCAATTCATTTACACTTCAGTTTTTCTAAAATCCATTCTCACCTTGACAGTCTGTATGAGAACTGAGCCCCTAGATTACATCACAGAGCATATAAAATTCTACTGTTCTCAACAGAAATTCTCTTTTGAAATTATTCTTTGGCATGATGATGTCTTGTGAGGAACAATATAATTCATTAGATTGTAAAATGTACCTTTCCTTAAAATGTCTTAAATATATTTAGGGAAAAATTAGATA
>SJYV01007957.1:11534-23543 GCA_006410875.1 Neotragus pygmaeus | reverse complement strand
CATTGGGGTACATGTGTCTCTTTCAGTTCTGGTTTCCTCGGTGTGTATGCCCAGCAGTGGGATTGCTGGGTCATAAGGCAGTTCTATTTGCAATTTTTTAAGGAATCTCCACACTGTTCTCTGTAGTGACTGTACTAGTTTGCATTCCCACCAACAGTGTAAGAGGGTTCCCTTTTATTCACACCCTCTCCATCATTTATTGCTTGTAGACTTTTGGATCACAGCCATTCTGACTGGTGTGAAATGGTACCTCATTGTGGTCTTGATTTGCATTTCTCTGATAATGAGATCACAGCACAGTATTTTTAAAGAGTGGATACATGAATGGATCCTAAATATGTCACAGACTTTTTATCCATATCACAACAAAAATATCTAAGTCAATTATTATAAATGCTTTCTGAGCAGAATACTGTATAAGTTTTTAGCTTCATATAGAATAAAAAATGCTTCCATTTAAATTGAATATATATATATATATATATACACACACATACACACTAAGTGCTGACTCTAATAATTATTTTTTGGCTTAACCCTCCCACCAAACTTGCAAGGTGGTGTTATTATCTGCACCTATACCCCTAACTATATTTATATGTACGTGTACCTAAACCTAAGAAAAGTTAAGCAAAGACAGTTAGATAACTTGGATAATATGATGCAGCTAGTGGAACAGAGACTAAGAATTAAAACTCTGGCTTGTCTGATTGTAAAAGTCAACACACACCACAATTTACTAATTATTTCTATTTTATAAGTAATAAATCTAACCTGATGAATATTTATTATGTGCCTGTCCTGTTATAACTGCTTTACACATAGTATTTTATTGAATATTTATAACTAATTTATGAGTTAGGTATTATTATTATTGTGATTCTAGTTTTAGAGGTTAAAATAAAAAGGAATAAAGAAGTTAAGCAACTTTCATCATCATATTCATCTATAAAGAGAAAGAACTGGCTTTCAATCCAAATAGTCTCACTCCAGAGTCAAAGATTTTAACTGCTCAGTTATATGATCTCTCAGAAGAGGAAGCATATTCAGTTTCCAGATTTTCAAAAATAGTGATAACATAAATTCAATTTTGGATTCATGATTTACATATAGATAAACATTTCTGAGACCTAAATGCAAGGAAAATAATTTTTTGATTAATTGTAAGTAATCATGATTAATGAAGTGCTAAAATTCCAAATGAAGTTTTAGTGACGTTAGAAGAGGAACCAATATAACCCTATACGAAAAGCATTAATAGAATTAGAAAAATAATAGGAATGCCAAAAGACCCGTTGTAAATGTTAAAATTGGCATCAGTGAAATGGAAAAGTTTCCTTAATTTTAAATATCATTACTGGCTGCAATGCTCACCTGATATAATAGTGGTCTGTCAAGATTAAAAATGAAAAAAAGAGAGACACTTTGAAACAATTCAACTTTTATCTAATTTAGTACAATAATACAGTTTTACAAATTTTTAATTTTTATTTAAGTTATTCATAGACTGGTAAGTTCCATAGGTGATGATGGACAGTGTTTTTCTTTTCTAAACTGATGGTCACTTTTTAAAGTTCCATCTCAAAAGAATTTGGAGGATCCCTTACAGTGAAAAAAAAAAAGTATCAGAACACTCAGAATTATCTGAACCTGTTGTCTTTCTTTATTGAATTCCTAGTATTGTGTTTACCACAATATAGGATGGGTAAGTAAAATATGCAGAGAGACCCTTTAACGTTTGAGGATTAAAGTGAGAGTATTAGTCACTGGTTAGTGTCTGATTCTTTGCAACCTCATGGACTGTACCCCACCAGACTCCTCTATCTGTGGTATTCTCCAGGCAAGAATACTGGAGTGAGTAGCCATTCTCTTCTCCATGGGATCTTCTTGACCCAGGGATCAAACCCAAGTCTCCAGCATTACAGGCAGATTCTTTACTGAGCCATATTTTAAACCTATTTCTGGACTGTTGAAATGCCTGATTTAATGCCCACTTCATATCTCTGTCCCTTTTCAAGACAAAGTGGTGGAGTTTCTCCTTCTAAATAACACCTTATTCTCAAAATTTTGACTGAACCTTTGACAGATCAGGCACAATGCTGTATTAAGTATATCTATAGACGTTGGTCAAACCTTACAAAGTTAGATATAAAATTTAACAGATGGAACTTAAGTCATGTAATATAATAAATTATAAACTCAATAGGGGTCAGTGGGCAGTCCTACCAGACCATCAGTGTGCCTGCTAGTTAATACAAGACTGAACACCAGATAATAGACCAGGGATGACAGAGGATGAGATGGTTGGATGGCACCACTGACTTGATGGCCATGAGTTTGAGCAAATTCCGGGGTTGGCGATGGACAGAGAAGCCTGGTATGCTGTAGTCCATGGGGTCACAAAGAGTCAGACACGACTGAGCAACTGAAATAAACTATGTCAACACCTGCACTTGGAAATCATTTATAAAGTCAGGTTTAAAGAATTTACTTTTAACATATTAAAGTATCTGGTAATATTTTCCAAACTTCCTATCCATGACTACCTACAAGGGGAAGTTTAGAATCACTATCTTCCTTTTCCTCATATAGCCTTCAGAGAGTTTTTGGTGGTTTATGTCCCCTGTGCTACAAATGCTGCCATAGTTCACCCAGCAGGTCTGCCATGGACAGACCCAGAGCCTAGCCTGGTTAGGAACACCATCTTGTAATATGATTAGAGCTCAGATAGCAAAGTTCTACTTACTGTATGCCTGAATGATCTTCTAGGCTCCATGGTCTCCAAGCTACACCCACTGCTTTGCTGCCACACCCATCTGACACTGTGTGTCTCATCGGATTCTGCTCTGTAGCCCCAACCTCAACATTTAAAACCAGATAGAGGGGTTCACCAGTTCAGTTCAGTCACTCTGTCGTGTCCGACCCTTTGCGACCCCATGAATCGCAGCACGCCAGGCCTCCCTGTTCATCACCATCTCCCGGAGTTCACTCAGACTCACATCCATCGAGTTAGTGATGCCGTCCAGCCATATCATCCTCTGTCGTCCCCCTCTCCTCCTGTCCCCAATCCCTCCCAGCATCAGAGTCTTTTCCAATGAGTCAGCTCTTTGCATGAGGTGACCAAAGTACTGGAGTTTCAGCTTTAGCATCATTCCTTCCAAAGAAATCCCAGGGCTGATCTCCTTCAGAATGGACTGGTTGGATCTCCTTGCAGTCCAAGGGACTCTCAAGGGTCTTCTCCAACACCACAGTTCAAAAGCATCAATTCCTCAGCGCTCAGCCTTCTTCATGCTTGACTCAAACCAGTTAGTGATTGTGTAGCTTTGGGCAAGTTACTTAAGAATTTTGTATTTCAATTTCTTTTATTATTAATATGTACTTTTAACAATTAGGAGTTAACATTCATTCCCTGCTTAATATGTTGCCAGGCAGTCTTTGAAATTCTTCGTTATATGGACTCATGTGGTTCTTATGAGAATAATCTGAAGTAGGTCATTTTTATCTTTGTTTTGCTAAAATTTACTCTGAAGTCAGGCTTTTTAAAAATTTACTGTCTCTTGTAAATGAGGATTATAATACTGTTTTTACAGGATGACTGAATGGAATAATTCATTTCCATTTTCCTACAAAATGCCTAAAACAATGCCTAGAACATAGTCCTCACTAGAAATCATATTATTAATATACCTCGGTTTCTTAATTCACATTACAGTTCCTTTTCTTTTACTATAAACTTTCAGAGCATGAGCTCTCTCCTGGGATAACCTCTCTAGTTCTTCCTAGCCCCATTACTCTAGGATCTGGGCCCTCCTCTTGTCACCCTGTGGTCCTGCTTTAAAGTGATTGATGCCCTTGGTACTCAGGTTTCTCTATAAGTTTGATGCCAAATATTACCACTTTCTGCATATTCTTATTGCTGTGTCTTATCATAAAGATCAAAGTCTGTTGTTAGTAACCAACTTCAGACCCTCAGGAAGCTTGGACACTGAGCAACTGGTTAATCTCTTTGAGATCAAACCTAAAAAGCTTAGTTCTCTGGCCCTAATCTTTCTCATTTCTTGTCAGTTCCTCTTCTTGGAAATCTGCATTGAGATCCCTCAATTCATTACTGCTGAGGCAGCATAGTTAAATATTTTTGTAAGAGATGTAACAGACACTGGAGACACAGGTTTGATCCCTGGGTTGGGAAGATCGCCTGGAGGAGGAAATGGCAACCCATTTCAGTATTCTTGCCTGGAGAATCCCATGGACAGAGGAGCTTGGTGGACTACAGTCCATAGGGTCTCAAAGAATTGGACATGATTTAACATAACAATTGAACAACAGCAGCAATATTTGTGTGTGTGTGTGTGTGTGTGTGTGTGTGTAGCATGCATGCTAAATCACTTTAGTCGTGTCTGACTCTGCAGTCCCATCAGGCTCCTCTGTCCATTAGATTCTCCAAGTAAGAATACTGGAGTTGGTTGCCATTTCCTTCTCCAGGAGAGCTTCCCCACCTAGTAAATATGGATATTATCATCCCTAAAGAATGATTCTGACTTTTTCCATTTCAAACATATTGATGAAAAGAACTTTATGTTTCCAGAGGATAAAATTGATAATGGCTAGGACTGTCAAGTCTGGATGTTTTTGCTCATAGTGATTTTCTGTTATACGCATCTGTCATAGAAACTTGATGCAAGAGCTTCTTACAACTGGCCTAAAATAGGAACAGGGATTTAATCACACTAATGTCTTAAAAGGACTTCTTAAGGAGGTGAGTCACTTAATTTTTCTGAACCTCAGTTTCCTCTTTTATGAAGTGAGGATAATATGATGATCTAATATAATGAAGATAATTAGGCAGTGATCAAGAATAGAATTATAGGCTTAAACACTGTGGAAAAAAAAGTCAGAGAGGTAGCACTCTTCTTTGTCACAGATTCATCCTTGCCTCATTTGAGAGTAAAGAGACAGATGCAGAAAATGGTGCCACTCCCCACAGAGGGGCCAGAAGAATAAAATTGAAAGGTAGAAAATAGATGGCAGCATGGCCTGCCTGGCTTCCCTCAGAGTTTCACACGAAACACTGAAAACTTTCCTTTGACTCATTTTCTGCTACTTTAATGTAAGCCTTTGTTACTTGGGGCCTTCACACCAGGCTTACTAGAGAGTCTTTTACTTTTCAAGTCTTTTATTTTATTTTTTTAATCTTCATAAGGAGTCTGCTTCAAACTTCTAACTATGTTTCTCCCATCCCTATATTTAATCCTATTTTTTATTGTTGAGGTCATTTCTCATGGTGAGTTACACACAATTGACAACTGCCTGAGGTTACTGAACACCTGGGCTGTGCTCAGGTCTGTGCTGGGTGCTATAGCATTCAAGAAGGAATGTAAGGAGCTAAGTATTTGTTGTGACATCATTTTCTGCATTTCACTAAGGAGCATTTTGAGGCTCAAGGCCACAGCTAGTAGACAGAACAGTCAGGATTTGAATTCAAGACTTTGTGACTCCAAAGATCATACATAAGACAAGGATATGCTTTGCATATGTGTGACTCAGGAGAAAACAAGACTGACCAGGAGACGACGGGGGAAGAGGTCAGAAACTGGGCAGCAATGAAATAGCATTACTTATTTCCAAGTCTTCATCTAATCTGGCAAAGGAGCTTAGACTTGGAGCAAACAGAGATCACCTGAGTGTTTTACATCTGGGGCAGAGTTTATGAGAAGTGATGATTAAAGATGGCTATTGCAATGAAAAGCAGGAAGTGAAGAAGCAACATTAGGGTAGGGGACACTGCTGTTGTAATCTAGCACTGAAAGGGGAGGGTCTGGACCAGGAGGAGGAGGCATTTCATCCTCTATTTTGGAGACAAAGAATATGAAATTGGGCAGATGGGAAATAATAGCAACTTTTTGAATGCATATGGTATGGTCTTGATTTTCCCACACAAGTAGCATTCTAAGATTGCAATCTTTTGAGGTCCAGGACATGGAGAGGGTATCTTTTGAGAATGAAAGAGGAAAGACATGGATTCATGGCAATTCAGAAAAAGGAAATGCATTTCACAATTCACAAGTGACTAGTTGGGGAGAGTGGTATGGTGAAGGAGAAGACTTAGTCAAAGGTAACTACTAGGTTTGAATGTAAGGAACATGATTGAGTGGAGACCCTGATGTATAGGGAAGTTGAAAGGAGATCTGTATTGACAGGATTGTGCCTAAGGAAGAAAGAATGCTGACTTTAGTTGTAGATCTGTTGCATTTGGTAGGTTAGTGAGACAGTTCAGAAGAAATGTTAAGTAGGTACTATAATGAGAAAGAGTATGATTTCTGAGAGAAGTGAACTATTAAAAAGAACAGGAGATCAACATTGAGTATTGGGTATCTGGATGATCTTATTGAGAAGGAGGGAAAAAAGAGCTAGTATAAGAGGCCGAAAGAAATGTATTAGAGGGGGGTGGTCCTAAAATGGTGGAGGAATAGGATGGGATTATTCTCCCATAGAAATAGGAATAGGACTTTCTCCCCCACAAATTCATCGAAAGATCATTTGAATGCTGAGCAAATTCAATAAAACAACTTCTGAACGCTGGCGGAGGGCACCAAGCACCCAGAAAAGCAGCCCATTGTTTTTGAAAGGAGGTAGGGCAAAATATAAAAGACAAAAAGAGAGACAAAAGAGTTGGGGACAGAGACCTGTCCTGGGGAGGGAGTCGTGAAAGAGGAGAAATTTCCAAACAGCAGGAAACCCTCTCGCCAGCAGGTCTGTGGGGAATTTCGAAATCTCAGAGGGCAACATAACTGGGAGGGGAAAATAAATAAATAAATAAACCTCACAGATTACATGCCTAACCACAACTCCTAGTGGAGAAGTAGCCCAGAACCTCACATCCGCCACCAGCAGGCAAGGGCTGAACAGGGAGGTGCAGGCTGCACTGCTTATGGTAAAGACCAGACCTGAATGCCCTGAGGACAATCTGAGGAGCCAACCTGAGAGAGCAACCCAAACTGTGGGATGGCCAGAGAGATAGAAAAAAAAGAGAGAGAGAGAGAGAGAGAGAGAGAGAGAGAGAGAACTTTCCCTGAAAATTTCTAACCTAAGGTACTGCTGGTCTGCTCACAGAACAAAGGACTGAGAGAATACCAGAGGAAAGCTAGCTGGCTGTGGACCAGCCCCTCCCCTCACTGGAGGCAGAGAGGCAGGTGGGCAACAGCCAGAGCCAGAAAGGGGCAATTTCAGCCCCAGAGATGGCATCCTCTACCAAACTGCAAGCAGGTTCCCAGTTGCTAACCACATCTTCCTGGGATCCTGGATGGTTGACATCTGCAAAGACTGTCACAGCCAGTGATCAGCTCCCCAGAAGAGGCACATGGCACATCTGAGATGGTACTCCCATTGAGCACCCAGGAACCAAGCGGCTGGGGCCAGGGAAGTGATAAGATGCATCACACACCCGGGGAGAGTGTGCTCACCAAGCACCTGGTTGCCTGAGCTGCTCCGACCTGGGAAGGGCACAAAACGCAGGCCCAACCAAGTCTGTGCCTTTGTGGAGTACCTAAGAGCCCGAACCTGAGTGGCTTAGGAAATGCACGTACCTGGGAAATGCACGTAACCCAGGGCCAGCTTTAGACGGTTCCCCTGCAGAGCAACCTGGAGCCTGAGTAGTGTAGACCGGAAAAGAACACACGCCATGAGCAGGGGCAAACCCAATGTGGCCCAGACACTGCAAGCATTCCCCACACATGCCAGTGATATTTGTTTGCAGTGTTCCTCTCTCCCCACAGCACAACTAAACAAGTGAGCCTAAATAAGTGACCACCTTTGCCCTCTTGTGTCAGGGTGGAAATTAGACACTGAAGAGACTTGCAAACAGAGGAAGCCAAAATAAACAGAGGGAACCATTTTGGAAGTGACAGGTACAACAGCTTAAAACCCTGTAGTGAACACTGACTACATTGGAAGAGGCCTACGGACCTTGAGAAGAAGTACAAGTTGGGACAAGGAACTATCTGAAACTGAACTGACCCCATACTGCCCACAACAGCTCCAGAAAAATTCCTAGATATATTTTACTATTATCATTTTTTAAATTAAAAAATTTTATTTTAAAGTCCTTTATTACTCCTTTAATTTTCAATTTTATAACCTATTGTTACCTTGCCAAAAAAAAAAAAAAAANCCCATACTGCCCACAACAGCTCCAGAAAAATTCCTAGATATATTTTACTATTATCATTTTTTAAATTAAAAAATTTTATTTTAAAGTCCTTTATTACTCCTTTAATTTTCAATTTTATAACCTATTGTTACCTTGAAAAAAAAAAAAAAAAAACTTTTTAAAGCAAATTTCATTATATATTTTTTGTAACTTTTGTGTTTTTTTTTTAAATATTGTATTTTTGAGAGTCTAACCTCTAGGTATTTAATCTTTGCTTTTTGGCATTTGTTATCAATTTTGTACCTTTAAGAATCCAATCTTCAGTACCCATTTTTATCTATGAGTGTGATTACTGGCTTGATTGTCCTCTCCCCATTTGGACTCTCCTTTTTCTCCCCTAGGTCACCTCTATCTCCTCCCTCCCCCTTCTCTTCTCTACCCAACTCTGTGAATCTCTGTGGGTATACTGGGCTGTGGAGAACACTTAGGGAACTGATTACTGGCTAGATCTGTCTCTCTCCTTTTGACTCCTCCTCTTCTCCTGCTGGTCACCTCTATCTCCTTCCTCCCTCTTCCTTCTCTGTGTAAAACCTTGAACCTTTCTGGGTGTTCCAGACTGTGGAGAGCACATAGGGATTTGATTACTTGCTAGATTGCTCTCTCCCCTTTTGATTCCCCCTCTTCTCCTGGTCACCCCTATCTCCCTCTTCTCTTCTCCATGTAACTGTTTGGATCTCTCTGGGTGTCCCTCACTGTGGAGAATCTTTTCTCCACTATCTTAGATGTGCTATCATCGGTGCTGTATGGATGGAGAGGTCTTGAGGCTACTATAAGAATAATACTGAAAACCAGAGTCAGGAGGCTTAAATACAAAACCCAAGAACACCAGAAATCTCCTGACTCCAGGGAACATTAATTGACAAGAGCACATCCAAAAGCCTCCTACACTGAAACCAAGCTCCACACAAGAGCCAACAAGTTCCAGAGCAAGACATACCATGTTAATTCTCCAGTAACACAGGAGCATAGCCCTGAGCATTAATATACAGGCTGCCCAAAGTCACACCAAACCCACAGACACCTCAAAACTCACTACTGGACACTTCATTGTACTCCAGAGAGAAGAGATCCAGCTTCACCCACAAGAACATAGACGCAGGCTTTCTTAACCAGGAAACCTTGACAAGCCACTTGTCCAACCCCACCCACAGGGAGCAACCTCCACAATAAAGAGGAACCACAAACTTCCAGCATACAGAAAGGCCACCCCAAACACAGAAATCTAAACAAGATGAAAAGGCAGAAAAATATTCAGCAGGTAAAGGAATATGATAAACACCCACCAAACCAAACAAAAGATGAGGAGATAGGGAGTCTACCTGAAAAAGAATTCAGAATAATGATAGTAAAAATGATCCAGAATCTTGAAAACTAAATGGAGTTTTCAACAGATAAATAGAATGGAGACAAGGATTGAGAAGATGCAAGAAATGTTTAACAAGGAACTAGAAGAAATAAAAGAGTCAATATATAATGAATAATTCAATAACTGAGATCAAAAACACTCTGGAGGGAACCAACAGTAGAATAACTGAAGCAGAAGATAAGTGAGGTGGAAGATAGAATGGTGGAAATAAATGAAGCAGAGAGGAACAAAGGAAGAAAAATAAAAGAAATGAAAGTAAACTCAGAGACCTCTGGGACAATGTCAAATGCCCAATATTCAAATCATAGGAGTCCCAGAAGAAGACAAAAAGAAAGGCCATGAGAAAATATTTGAGGAGATAATAGTTGAAAACTTCCCTAAAATNAAGGAAGAAAAATAAAAGAAATGAAAGTAAACTCAGAGACCTCTGGGACAATGTCAAATGCCCAATATTCAAATCATAGGAGTCCCAGAAGAAGACAAAAAGAAAGGCCATGAGAAAATATTTGAGGAGATAATAGTTGAAAACTTCCCTAAAATGGGAAAGGAAATAGCCATCCAAGTCCAAGAAACTCAGAGAGTCCCAAACAGGATAAACCAAGGTGAAACTTGTCAAGACACATATTAATCAAATTGACAAAGATCAAACACAAAGAACAAATATTAAAAGCAGCAAGAGAAAAACAACAAATAACACTCAAGGGGATTCCCATAAGGATAACAGCTGATCTTTCAATAGAAATTCTTCAGGCGAGAAGGGAATAGCAGGATATACTTAAAATGATGAAAGAGAAAAACCTACACCCAGATTACTGTACCCAGCAAGGATCTTATTCAAATATGACGGAGAAATCAAAAGCTTTACAGACAAGCAAAAGCTGAGAAAATTCAATACCACCAAACTAGCTCTTCAACAAATGGTAAGGGATCTTATCTAGACAGGAAACACAGAAAAGTTGTATAAACTCAAACCCCAAACAACAAAGTAAATGGCAATGGGATCATACTTATCAACAATAATAATCTTAAATGTAAACGGGTTGAATGCCCCAACCAGAAGACAAAGACTGGCTGAATGGATACTAAAACAAGAACCCTATATATTCTGTCTACAGAGAACCACCTCAAAACAGGGACACATACAGACTGAAAGTGAAGGGCTGGAAACAGATATTTCATGCAAATGAAGACCAAAAGAAAGCAGGAGTAGCAATACTCATATCAGATAAAATAGACTTTGAAATAAAGGCTGTGAAAAGAGACAAAGGACACTACATAATGACCAAAGGACCAATCCAAGAACAATATATAACAATTATAAATATATGTGCACCCAACATAGGACCACCGCAACATGTAAGGCAAATGCTAACAAGTATGAAAGGGGAAATTAACAGTAACACAATAATAGTGGGAGACTTTAATAGCCCACTCACATCTATGGATAGATTAACTAAATGGAAAATTAGCAAGGAAACACAAGCTTTAAATGATACAATAGACCAGTTAGACCTAATTGATATCTATAGGACATTTCACCCCCAAACAATGAACTTCAACTTTTTCTCAAATGCAATGGAACATTGTCCAGGATAGATCACATCCTGGGCTGTAAATCTAGGCTTAGTAAATTCAAAAAAATTGAAATAAGTTCAAGCATCTATTCTGATCTCAATGAGGTAAGATTAGATGTCAACTACAGGGGGAAAAAAAAAACTATTAAAAATACAAACATGGAAGCTAAACAAAACGCTTCTGAATAACCAACAAATCACAAAAGAAGTCAAAAAAGAAATCAAAATATGCATAGAAATGAATGAAAATGAAAACACAGCAACCCAAAACCTGTGGGACTCAGTAAAAGGGGAACTTTGATAGTAATACAAGCTTATCTCAAGAAGCAAGAGAAAAATCAAACAGATAACCTGAATCTACACCTAAAGCAACTAGAAAAGGAAGAAATGAAGAAACACAGGATTAGTAGAAGGAAATAAATCGTAAAATCTAGGGCAGAAATAAAGGAGACTATAGCAAAAATCAAAAAAACCTAAAAGCTGGTTCTTTGAGAAGATAAATAAAGTAGACAAACCATTGACTCATCAAGAAAAAAAGGGAGAACGATCAAATCAACAAAATTAGAAATGAAAATGGAGAAATCACAACAGATAACACAGAAATACAGAGGATCATAACAAACTACTGTCAGCAACTACATGCCAATAAAATGAACAACTTGGAAGAAATGCATGAGCTCTTAAAAAAGTATCAGTTCAGTTCAGTTCATTTGGTCACTCAGTCGTGTCCGACCCTTTGTGACCTCATGAATCACAGCACGCCAGGCCTCCCTGTTCATCACCGACTCCCGGAGTTCAATCAGACTCACATCCATAGAGTCAGTCATTCCATCCAGCCATCTCATCCTCTGTCGTCCCCTTCT